>HG995130.1:1200000-1800000 GCA_905333015.3 Bombus campestris | reverse complement strand
TAAAGTACGGTATTCTTTTTGAAAATACATTGCCTTGCGTTTATATTTTTCTCCATGTTCACTCAGAATGATTGTTTTATCAAATTTTGTCTTCCGTTCTATTTTAATATTATTAACAAAGAAATGAATACTTTTTAAATTTTTCACTCTACATTTTGTATTTCAGTAACATGTTTCAGTGAAAAGTATTATAACCGAAAAATAAAAAATGCTTAAATCCATTTTCAAAAAGAACATGTGAATCGTAACGTATGTTTTAAATTTGTTACTTCACTATCTATACGTAGGTAATATGATATAATATAATATAGCTGACAATATATATAATAATGTAGATTCGGCTCTATCAGTCTTAACGTTAATAATGAACACTATTGTTCGTTGTACAATGAGGTAGTTCGTTCCGTACAATTATGTATTAATATTTCGAGGTAGTATCAATCCATGTTATTATAGATTAATATTTAGAGGTATTCATTCGTATGTTATTATGCATTAATATTGAGCAATATTGCAGCTGTATCCCAGGGCCATTGATCAGTAACGCTAATGTATTCTTATAATTAGCAACAAATTAACAGCGATATCATCAGTCAATAACACAAAATTATTCAAAGTGTATAACTCTATCCCTTTTTTCTCTTTCTTTATGCTTTTTCAGAATATATATATATATATATATATATATATATATATATTTACATACACATATATATATATACACACACATATATATATATACATGTATACATATGTGTATATATATTACACATATGTATACATGTATATAATATATAATTTGTACATATAATCTATGTCTTAGTGACAGCATTTAATGCTAAAGATAGAAAATCTCTCTTAAAAGAAAAAAAAGAATTAAAAACAAAATCATTAAAACAATATACACTCTCTTCACCTTTTTCTTTCACGCGGCTTTTATATTCTATAAAAATCATTGAAGATTATAAAATATTACTACTATGTAGATTGCTAGATGAGAAAAAAATGAGAATATCGAATCACAATGATTACACTGAATTAAAAAAAACAAATATATATATTCACTAGTTCAAAAGTGTTTAAAGCTTAATGCGATTCGAAATTAGTTTGCAAAATCTTGAAGATCTTTCGCGTATCATCGAAAGCCCGTTTCTGCGATTAATCTGCTTAAAACGCATTTCTTCAAGACTTCACAAATTAAAATAAGCTAAAAAAACAAAAACATATATATATATATATATATATATATATATATATATATATATATATATATGTGTGTGTATATATAAATGTAGTCAATTTCATTAAATATTCAAGTAAGAAAATTTGTAATCTTTTTCTTGCTTTTCACTAACAACTTTTAATGAGCTATCGATACTTTCTTTTAAATTGTTAAAGTACATCAATATTAGAAGGCACTATATTCCTTATTAGCATTAGGCTTTAACAACTTCGGAACACAATCGTTGATTATACTTCAGTCTCTTGAACTCATAACGCATGAATCAGTCTTGTGCAAGGTAATCTGAGAAGAACCTCATTTACCAGATTCCTTATGTATATACGTATGTTCTATGACTTACTGTTGCGACGACATTTTATTATTGATCCCTGAGTCACGTGTTAAACGCTGACTTACTTAATTGGCTTCTGTTTGTTTGCTTCTTTTAATCCATTTATATGGCCTTATTACTTTCTCTGAGGCACACACAAACCTGTGATTGTCTTTAGGGATATGTTCTCCCGTGAAACGAACAACCGGATCTCCGTCAAATATAGAGTCATTTTTTTAATTTGTTATATTACGAAGCTGGAACGTATTTTCGTTTCACAGGACACCACGGATACTTGCGTATAATTTCTTCTAAAATCCAATACCCTTAAATTATCTAGAAACTTTTCGAATAGTTTTCATGTGATAACGGACTGAGTAATAGTACGTTTAATATCTGTCAGAGGTAGAGTCCGGTAATCATGAGAGATAAAATAGTAAATCTAGGTTAATTGTGACTACACGAATCAGAGCCAATATCCTCTTCGTCCTTGATCACTGAGGTTGGTGGGACTATCACACGAACATCCGATTTACGACTTATAGAGAGATCTTCGACCTGATCTTCGTTGTTCTGCTGTTTCACGGAATGCACTACGGGGCTAGAGGTACAACGACTGACGTCCACCATCTCCCGGTCTACAAGACCGTCTCTCGACTTATACGCATCGAGGATAGATCCAGAACCCTCGATCACACTGCCACTCTCGTTCTCGTTTTCCGAGAGGGCACCGCTGTAGATGTTGCCATTTGCGTTACCACCGATTCCATAAGGAAAACAGGCGCCACTACCATTCGAGCCACGTTTAAATGGTCGTGATGTCGTGATTCCTAGCTTTTTCACCTTATCATAAAGAGTTCGAGAGGGTACTCCGTACTTACGTGCCGCTTGGAGGGCACTCATTCCCGAACGTACTGCCTCGATAGCAGACATTATGTCGTCCCTTGTGTATTGCTTGTACCGTTTCCATTCTGGCTTTTGCGCTGGTACGTAGTTAACCATCCCTGTAACAAAAAGTAATTATTGTGTTTAATATTTAATTTATGATATACATATATATTCTTCTATATTTAATGACAGTAATATATAGAGTAACAGCAAAACTTTGTCAGTACATTTTGCGGGTATACTCAAACACAAAATGTTATATAAACATAAATCATTTAAAACTTCCGTCAATTCTACGCTACTAAACGTAAATTTTAATTTCATGTGTGAATAATTTTAAAAAAGAAAAATACACGAAACAGGTATTAATACTGAAGCTGATTGGTTCATTAAAATGAAGCAAAATCAAAATAAGTTTTATAGTAAAACGTATTAACAAAGTTTAGCTGTTAGATCATAAGACGCCCTGTGTAGTAAATATGTAAATTAATAAACAATATGTAAATTTTTCAAAAATTGAATTTTTTATAATTTCTTTTTTCTTGCCTGGTTTAATGTCTGGAATATATGACTGTGGCGATGCTTGCTTATCGTCTTCATCCATTATAGACACATCAGTATAAGGGCTATGTGCAGGATCCCCATGAACTACATCCGTACTACTGCGTCTGTCATTCTCATTCGAAGAGCCATTACTGTTGCTTCTGAACTGATTTTCGTGACTATCCGGATGTAAGAGAGGAATCCCTTGAGAACTATCCGCGTGACCTTGACCCAGTACCGTTCTGAGAATCGGTGTGTCTCTGTTCATTAACATATTTGAGAGTTTCCTGCGTTTCAATGGAGAAGTCTCAAAACCGGTTAAAATGGATGATGATCCGCTTAACATGGCAGAATGTTGATGTGTCGCCGTCTGGTGACTGGAGCTGGAATGAGTGATGGGAATCCCTGGTAGAGGCCACATTGGCAGCGGTAAACGGCTACTTCTATCAGCTGGTGATTTCCCATAAATATCGTAAGTAGTCCCCGTGGAATGTGGAGGAGACGTATGATCACTACTGTGAGCTGCGCTGCTGGTTGTACTGGTGCTTATGGCTGGAGGAGGTGACATAGAGGTTTCAACCTCTTCACGACGACCTTGAGGGCCATTTTCTTCAACCAGCCCCTTCACCTTTAGTACTTCCGCGACTTTTAATAACCCAGCCAATTGCTCTTGAGCCACGTTTACTTCGCCTCGGTACATATACTCCAGGATGGCTTTGATCTCAGAATACTTCACGTCTTTCAATACGACGATAGGATGCTTGCATGGTAAGTCAATGAACAAAGTTTGGAAGTAGGAGGAACATGCTGCTAGGACCATCTTGTGGCATTTGACAGACGCGCCTCCGTCAACTGCCAAAGTCACGTCAGTGAATGCCTCATTTTGCAGTAACTCATCGAACACTGTCAGTAAATTAGAGCGGTGATTGTTCCAGCGCAAACAGTACTGCTGCGAGGTACTCGCCATCTCGGTTAACTCAGTAAAACGGGTTCTGGAAGAAATTGCGAATAATTAGGTTAACACTAATTAATTATTTACTATTATATGATTAGAACTGACTAATAAGCATCGAACACGATTAATTTTTTGATTTGTAAAATTATAGAATACGGTAAACTGGAATTTACAAAATGAAAATCTAAAAATGTTTCAGGAGGTGCTTTTTACGCATCCTTTAACAATTGAACCGTTAATTGGAAATGAAATTCATGGGACATAATATTTTATGAGGTATGAGTCACGCGTGTGAAACTACCCTCATTTAACAATCGGATACTGCGCATGTGCAAGACGCGTGTTATGCTATAACGCATATGCGGAAGTTAAAATTGGAGCAACATTGATCTTGCGATGAATAAATTAAGTTTCAGCGAACAAAAGCTAAGAAATAAAAAACACAATAAAAGCATATAAACAATTATTATTATTATAAACATTATTATCAATAAAACTTACTAGTGATTGACAAAAATTAATCCACAATGCATACTACATGAAATGTAAAATATTGTAAACATTGTCATTCTTACTGGCAATAAATTAATAAAACTAATAATGATAAGTCTACGTACGTATATAACTGATTAGAAAAGAATTTATTAGTACAATTCTGAAACATCTATGACGTAGTATTCCGAAGACTTACATTTCCAAAACTCTGGCGCCGTACGGCGAAACTGTTCAAATGGCCGCCGAGTAGTACGTTAGGAGATGTACGATTAGTTAGCATATGTGTGCACTCGTATTAGTAACTCAATTTCGTTGAAACCAGCCGACAGAAACGTTGCCGTAATGAAACCAACCCCTAGTGACTGCACATAGCGCGCGGAAGCGCGTGTATACGCGAAACCGCCGATCAAAACAAATCTCTTCACATCCCTTTAATCTTCACCAGTAATAGCCAATCCTTATTTTGCGAACAGATCATGTACACGGTCTCATTTAGAAATACAAAATTCACCCATGAAAGTTCTTATCTTCGTCTTCTACTGTTGTTTTGGTTTTATCTTCTATTGTTATCCAAATGTTTGTCCTTGTCTTTCTTAAGATGTGTATTGTTCGATATCTTCACTAAAACTTTGTTTTCTCAATCGTCGCATTAGTTTCTTTCGAGGTTTGATGCATTCCTGATGATGATTATAGTATCTTTGAAAGCAACGGTGTCGCTAGTCGATGCGATACGAGTGCACACCCGTAGCAAAAGCAAGCTTTAACGTATTTAGAAACCCTCTCCCACGGCCTACTCGGCGACCACTGACGAGCCGTGCGTGGAAGACGCACTAGGCCGAGCTGGTCATGGCTCTCCTCGCATAGGGGTGTTCATACGTGTGCGTTCGTTCCTCGTCTATCGTCATTGTGTGCGTATATCCAATGGCGTAACTGACGTCCCTTTATGCGAAATATTCCAGTTAGGACTTTTAAATGACGTATCATTAATGAATGAAATGCATTAGCAAGAAATGAACGGTATCTGGGAATGATTAACGCGATTAACGAAATAACTTTGTCCGAAACGAAATAACTAGGCGATTAACGAGTTTGTTTAATGAGTAGATTATGCGAACCATAGTCTGTTGGTAATCTAGAGAAACTAATGTTTCATTGAATTTCTAGATATTTAGCCGCAAATCTTGCTTATTTTCAGAAACCAAAATTTGTTGAATCTAGTAATAACTTATATTAATTGATTATATTATTGTATTATTAATAACAAATAACAATTTGCAGTATGCCTCTATCACTACTCATTATCTATTCATTAAAGACGAATCAGTTTCATAAATGAGCCAAATTGTATAATTAAGATATTATAAATGTAATTTTAAACTATGATAGTTTATATTGATAATGATTTGCAATTTTCATTTCATATTTTCTGTAATATTTTACTATTTTATTAGTTTAAATTGTGCTATATAGTAGCTATATAGTAGCTATATAGTAGCTATATAGTATAAAGGGCGTAAAAAAGCAAAAAACATATAGATGGCAAAGTTACGCCACTGAATAGCACGCACAAGGAGTCTTGCAGAGGCATCGTCGCCCCTGGTTGCATGATCGGCCAATCACACTGCGTCTAGGCCAATATCCTGCGGGGTACGATGCATACACATCTAAGTGGTGCATGCTTGCACGCGTGTGCGTGCGTGGATGACTATGCGGTATCGTATGTGTACACCCACGTCTTTCACCCGCGTATCAGCGCTAGCGATGGCTATTAGATTCCCTTTTTCTCGCAAGTTTCCGAGCAACGGTTCAACTTTTTTATTTCCTTGAAATTTTTATCATAACCTCTCTATCATTTTGCATTTAAAAATTCTTATTATCATACTCAATTACAAAATTGCCTCTTCCTATTAGTTGACATTGTATTGTTTTAATGATCCTGAAATAGATGAATATTTTAATGTAGTATTCCTGACATGAATATGTTTCATTGGTATATAAAATACAAATTCATAATAATATTCAGTTTATTTAAGCCTTTCCTGCCTCTACAACGTTAAACTTCATAAACTTTAAACTCAGTCTTCTCAGTTTACAAGCTAATGGAGATAGTTAAGGAATAGGGCGACAATATACCTTTTACTAAAATTAAGAGATTTGTTGCAAGTCTTCCAGAATTTATACGTATAGATAGAGAGATACAGATGTTAAAAATTATGAAAACTGAAGAGGCATCTTAAGACCATCACTAATCATCAGTGGACTAATGTGCGGCAAGGAACGAGAAACCTGCGCGTCTGTATGTGTTCCCGAAAATTGCTACCACGCCCTGGCTTCTATGCAACCGCCGATTGCGCCTGCGTCCTCTTATAAAATCTTCCAAAACTTTTCCCATGTTCCTCGCAAATCAAACTGTATTTCATCGTAACCAGCGGTATAACTTTCTTTTCTTCGATTCAACTCTTTCTACTTTGTAATAAATTTATAGAAGTACATTTCCATGGAATATTAAAAAATAAATCTACTGTGATGATTGCAATGAAAATTCACATAGGGAATAAAATAGAAGGCTGAATGAAACATGGCTAAAAAACCTTGCCAGTTCTCTCTTCTCTCCTTTCCCTCACGAACAGACGCACGTGGACGTCGTTTCCTGTTTACTAGGGCTCGCGAAGTGGCGCATTAAGAACGGGCCGAAAATATGCGGCTCGATTCCCACCTTATCTCGACCAGTTCGTACAGCAAAAGAAGAAGTAGAGACGATAAAAGCGGGTCACGATAAAAGAAAATCGTTTTCCTTCGTGCTCGCGTGCACGTATGCATAGTTTTACACTGACATCGATAGAATTGTGAATGTGTTAGTGAATGCGCCATCGGACGAGACCCTTGGGCGAAGAAAAAGACGAAGGAAAAGGGGGGAATGCGAAGCTGTTAAGGTGAATCCTTGTATACCGTTGCGCCATCGAAAAAATTCCATATTCGATGTCGGCTGAACACACCGACCTCGACTAGACTCTTTCTACTTCCACATAGTGAATTAGTCTTTCGTGTTAATTTATAAAATGTTCATTCCTCTTTCAATAGGATGTCTAAATCTAAATCTAAATTTAACTTTCAGAAGATGTCTAAAACTAGAGAACACTGTTTTAATTGTCTATTAATATTATTAATTGTTTTCATTCAATCGTCGAATATCAATGAAATGGAGAATTTCTAAATTTAAAAAATTAACAAAATCTAAATTTCAACTACGCTATTTATACGCTTACCTAAAAATTTAAGATTTGCAGTTTATTGTACAATTTGAAGTTTTCTTTAAATCATAAAGTAAATTGGAATCATAGAATTGGTCTTAGTTTATGCACAAGGCTTTTTGGAATAGTTGCGGTTCCACTTAATAAAACAACCAGCCGGAGCTCCAGATTTAGCAGCCAGCTTACTCCCTCTTGTCTCAGGACGACCAGATTTTCACTAAAAAAACGCAGGACGAGCGAAAAGCCCATAGGCTGTTCCATGCGTTCCGAAGAAGCCATTAAAAAGGAAGTTAGTGACTCCTCGAATAGAGGAAAGAAAGAACGAATAGGAAGAACATATTAGTGATAACTATAGCAACGTTGCACATTATCTATCGTGAGCAAAGCGATGATAGAGGGATACCAACTGTTTGCTTATCTACAGATAGCATGGAATTCTTGATTCCGTATTCTTGCGTATTTTGTCGCATCGTTCTAAAAATATTACTCTGACTACCTCTTCTTTCTTCTAGAAAACGAAGAGATAAAGGTTGTATAAATAATTCTGATAATTTAAAATAATATTAAATTGTATTGATCACCGAAAATGAAATAAATGAACCGTTAGATATACACATATGCATCCCACTTACGTAAAATACACAGAAGAATCATGTAGGTGTAGGCTATCTGTAAGGAAGGGAGCTTTACATGGATCTAGGCTGGTCTCATCTGAAAAGGTGCATGCAAGCGGCTTTTCAATCCCCTTGAGGAACCTGTTTCCCTTCACATACGCTTCTCGTCCTCCTGACTTCTCTAGAAAATTGTCTCGAAATTTTGCCTCAATCGTCTGAGCGAAAGAATAAAATTCAAATTCATAGAACGTGATTATGTCATTAAATGCATATCAAATTATCTTTATTATTTAATTGTATCAAACTTAAAATGTTAAACTGCTTAATCCTTCAATATAAAATCATTTTTTCATGCCATCTAATTTTAGAAGACTATATTAAAAAAAGAACATTTTGCACCTTACTAATAAAACTAATTATTTCTAGTAATTATTTTTAGTAATAGTACTTTTTAATAACTTCTTTTGCTCCGAGATAGTACTCGTATACTATAGAAAGAATTGATGCACATAGAATTACTCGTAGAGGCCGATGACACAGGTGAATGGGGCGTTGCACCCGATAGCTGCAATGAATGGCCATGCAACAAGGCAAAGCAGATCTTGAACAGTAGGAACAAAGTGCACTCGGTTACACGGAATAATTGCACTTGACGCCGGAGGGTACCCACCGGACCAACAATACTTTCGCTATTGTATAGGCAACAATGTATCAGCAGGTAGCCGATCATCGATCGGGGATCCCTTCGGTCAATGGCCTTGCAATGCACGCCGAGGCCTTTACATGCATCTGTACGAAGTGTTAATGTAAGAATCAAACCCTCCTCTCGTGTTTATTTATTTGATAATAATTCTCGTTCAATACTCCCCTGATCAAACTTCAAGCTCTCCTTTTCTACAATAATAATACTCTAATAGTATTCTTCTATAGTAATAATATTCTATTTACACGAGCACATTGGGGGATGGAATATAGTTCTAATTAGTGAAATGGAATTCTATGGCGTTATTATAGAGTCATTCCTTTAGAACCCTAATCTGTTTCTGAAAATTGCTGCATAACCTAACTTATTAAGATGAATTAAAAATTTAAATAACTGCAAATTAGTTCGTGTTCTAATGTTTGGGAATAGATATTATTTTTGAATGGTAGTAGTGGTAGTATAACCATTGTGAAACAGCAGGGATTTTGATCGTCCAGTGGATTTCTACGCATCAGTGGTTAGAATATCTTCAGTGTTGCAATAAAAAGAAGCACAAGTAAGGTGTATGTATCCCATATGCAGGGCCAAGGTTTATCTGTAGTGGACGAGTGTCAGTGGGTCGACACCCGCAAACCGGTCCTGATCACGTGGAATGTGAGCCCGCTGTGCGATGTTGCCACGTATATGCATGATTTCCCAAAAGTGCATCCACCGTAGGCCTACTGCACGCAACACGCGTGCACGCACGCACGGTGCCCTCCCCTCTTACGACTTTCGTACGATTTCGGGAAAACTGACTCCAAAATCAGGGTTTCACAAACCAGCCCCTGAAATAATATTCAAATGTTAGATCACTGCATTATATACACGTTGATATAAATTACATTTGTTAGCTTCCTTTTATTTACCCTTTTTTATACTTCTAACCTCGTATTTCGTCATAATAGCTAAAAATTTAACTTTGTAATTGATTTTAAAGTTGTATTATTATATGAGCCTCCTTGTGCAATTAAACTAATATCAATAAAATCTTACAAGTCACAAGCCACACTTTGACAAGGGAACAGATGAAACTTTATTAATAAATTTTACAAATTATAAATGATCTAATTATCCTATTGTAAATGTAAAATTTCTAAATTACAAAAAATAAGTAATAATATAATCAGCAACTTGTAACTTGTCAATTCACTAATATTATTAGGTGATAAATTATTATACAAGAGAGCCCTGAGTTCTAGAGTGGATAGAAAAAATATGTACGTTCTATTTCCAATTATTAAAACAGAATATTTAATTTCTTTACCAAATTAATAGACTTTTAATAGATTAAAGACTGGAAATGGAATTTACTATAAAATATAGTGGAAAAGAATTTCTATTGTCGTTCAAAACTGAACAAGTTTTACCAGTATTATTAACGCCAAAAACCACCTCTTCGAGTATTTTTCTAAGAAAGAAGAAAGACAGGAATACTATATTTCATTTAGAAAGTAGCGCATAATTTACGCATCCATGCGCGCACTATTCCCGCTCGTTGGACAACCCTACCCTTCAAGGTCATTCCTTTTCTATTCTTCTACGCCCTTTTTATGTCTTCCCGGATGGAATAGAAGAGTTTTTATAGCGGTATGTCCTTGGAGCTCGACAATGCCGGTTTCCTGTATGAGGCACCTGTTGTATCGCTGCTCTTTTCTTCGCCACGCCTAATGTGCACATCCGACGCGATCGAAGAATTTATTTCTCGCTTTTTTGCCTTCTTTCTTTCTCCTTTCTCTTCGACCGTTACTTCGAGCCACAGTCAAAAATAACCTGACTAAGTGACGAGTAGTCCTTTTTAACGTGAAGAGAACTGTGCGAAAGTGTGGAGGATGGGATGATAAGAATAGCACATAGCTATGGGGGAGAGACATTTTGTCTAAACTATGATCCCCTGTTTTTCAACTTTCAGTAATCGAGAAACTATTTCCCATGTTACAAAACTTCGACGAAATTATCCCTAATCAATAATGAATAATATAGAAATTTACCAAAATTAATAGACTTGCACATTGTAAATGGATGGACATGAAACAAAAATAATGAAAGTTCAATATGTATATAGTAACTGAGCATTTTATATGAATTGTAATTGGGAGGCCCTACGCCAATGCATGATTTTCCTAATACCAACATTTCTCCTGATATACGTTTTTGTGCATCATGGCGTCTCCTCCGGCGAAAAAACTTGGTGGCCGAGCGATTACAAGAGTGTGATGTAATCCGCGCGCGCACGCTAGTCAGGAGGTCAAAGAAATGCCCATAGCTTGTTTTGTACGCGGAGAAGAAAGTCGTTGAACCAGATCGCCAGAGCATCGACCACGGAGTCGACGGCCGGTAAGTGGAAGTCTCCGCGAATAGAAACCTGTTTCTCCTTGATCGCGTGTTCCACGCCCTTTCTCCTGGTCCCCGGTTCCCCCAGAAACGGCCCTTATGTATGTTACAGGGTCAATCTTCGATAAAATGTTGCGGGCTAGGAATGAGTAATAAGAGCTTCTTCTGCCACGTAAAGGAAACTATGGCTAAATTCCGTGAGAAAGGTTAGATTATTTTTTTTCTTCGAAAGGGCGTTGCAAATTGTAAGCTTCGTTTAGGAGTTTGAGAGGATTGGTATTATTAGTGGAAACTGTAATAAAAAATATATGAGTTAGTAGTGAAACTATATAATAATAACCAAAGTGTGATAATAAGAACTATTATTGTATATTTATATTATTAATATTATATAATACTATCTTATATTGTATGATATAATACAGTTTTAAAGTTTCAAATATTGTTAGTCAATCCTATATTACCAAAACTGTCTTCTTATTTGATATTAGAGCTGAATATGTGTTTCTTTATACTTCTCAAAATTTTCAAAATATTGCTTCTCATAATATTAGAACATTGGATGTATTAAAATATTGTTTGCTTTTATTTTCACTTTATCAGCTATTTTTTCAGCTATCTTTGGATCTAACAGGTTCTAACCATGATATATAAAAATTCTCTGAACTGACATAAACTAGCACTGAAATCAGAAAATTTACAAAAATGTACTTACCGTATGTTTCTTCTATAACCTTCATATGTAATAGAAGAATATTAACATTGCATTATAATTTCAAAATAAAAACATAGATCTAAATATTATCATAATTTCTTTACCCTCTTTAAATCATTCTCTAATCTTTTAATTTTTGAAGTTTTTAATTAAAGTATTTTCATCCAAAAATCCAGAGGTATTTAACTAAATTTTTACTTACTCAATCTGATGTAATGTAAATCTGAATAACGCGAATTAATAATAATAAAATCTTCATTCATTTTTGAAATCAATTTTTCAAACTCTCCATGCAAGATCAAGATGAAAGTGGTGCCCGGCCGTTATTTACGAAATGTTCGATTTCAAACCTCTTATCGATTCGATAATCGGAACCATTTTCATGTTTTTCAATAAAAATTATCGAAATTACCAAATCCTAACCTATATGATATAACCTCTATTACATAATATGAGTAAAATTTAAATCCACTTTGTTCCTTTAATTGAAATACTTAGAAATGAGAAGATTGCAGTTCTCCTTGCGAAATTTAAGATTGATCTGAAATCTGAGATTTTAAAATGTTCTTTTTGAGTGCCTAGTTTCATAGAGATGGCGCTCAAGTTAGGTTACTTTAATACAGTGACCTCGATCCGTGTATAAAACGTCGCTTAGACGTTTAAAAGTCGTGTGGAACGTCATTCTTATACGATATAATTTCTTTTGAATTTGACAAGTATACTATGCGGATAGTAACATGGAGGCATTAGTGCAACGAATAATTTTAGATACAAGCGACGAATTTTCAAAAGATATTGCCATCTTTGAGAAAAATGTATGTTTAAATGTCTCAAAGATTTTTGTGAAGAGTTAATAACATAAATTGTTTTTATTTGATATTTATTTTTTTATTATTTTAGTATGGAAGCAGGACTGTATTCGAGGAACTAAACCACGATAGGTTACGAGAAAAGCTATGGGAAAAATTGTTTCATTGTCTCTCAAATAATTCACAGTCATCACTTCATCATAATTGTTTATCTACTTTACGGATACTTAGGTAATACTACAATATAGCTGTGTGCGCTTGTATGAGATACAATATGTTATTGGACATGTTGTTTTATATGTGCAGGGTATATATAAAAAACTTTATTGAATAAACACATTTTTATTTTTAGCAAAACATTAGAACTTTTATGACAGCCACTTTGTGTTATTGCTTTAAATGTAAACCTATAGCTTTTGCTATTATTATTAAGTAATTCTATTGTTTTTCTCCATTAACGTAGCAGAGACAAAACAAAGCTATACGAATTAATCACAGACGAAAGACTAGGTATTATATTAAATAATGCAGCTCTAAAGGACACAGGTACAAAAGAACATATTTATACCAATGGTAAGCATATTACATTTAATGACAAAGTGTTCAGATAAATATCAAATATTTGGAATTATTTTATTTATTTATTTTGCAGTTACTGTCGAAGCTCTCAAACTACTATGTAATTTAATATTTAACAGTGCAAAGGTACAAGAAATATTACCAAAAACACTTTGTTTGCAATGCCTACTTGAACGTATGAAAAAATACAATGACCACATTCCATACGAAGTAACGTTATTCGATACTAGAATTGTATTCCTAATTACTGCCCTAAACGTTACCAGCAGACATGTTGTCAAAACAGAATTAAATGGAGATGAATGTCTGATAAAAATGTTGGAAAACATAAGCAATCAATATGAACAAGATAAATCACATGACATCAAGGAAGATAATGCAACATTACTGTGTGAAATTTTAAAAGCATTATTTAATTTGTATATAAATTCAGATGATATGGCAGAAGAAGAAAAGAATAAGAGTTTAGTTTTAATTTTGAGGAAACTATTGTTATCTGAATGTGAGAAAGAAGATGATCTTCAGAGGTATTTATTACCTTTTACATTATCATATATGTATATTATCTTATGTTGTTATACTATATTTATATTCCAGCAACATCGCAAATCTATTAACTGTAATACCATATTACTGTTATTCAGTAATGATACCTCCTAGTAAAGAGAAACACAAACAAATATATCAAAATATGGACATGAGTGCAGTATATGTTTTATTAAAATTTCTAGACAAAAGACTAAATTACAAAACCGATTTAATAGGAAATCTCAGTCCAATTGTTACTGCTTTTATCAGAATGGTTAAAGCTGAGAGATTGATTAGAAAATATGCTAGGTTACAGGTGAAACTCTTTTCCATTTAGATGTTCCAAGATATTTAAGGTTGTTGCATTTGTTATTCGTTTTGTTTTCAGATCTTACCTCCTTTAAGGGACGTAATGCATCGCCCAGAAGAAGGAACTACTCTAAGGGCTAAACTGTGTAAATTATTAACTTCTCCTGTAGTAGAGGTACGAGATCTTGTTGCAGAGTTCTTGTTTATACTGTGTAAAGAGAATGGTAAGGCTACGAATATTTAATAAACTATAATATATATTTAGTTAATAATATATTCCTGTCATTTTTAGTTGTTCGCATGGTAAAGTATACTGGATATGGGAATGCTGCTGGTATGTTTGCAAATAAAGGATTATTAGGATCGAATAAAAAAAAGCCAAATTATTATTCTTCTGAGTCAGAAGATAGCGAAACTGAAGAATACTTGAAACATAAGGAACAGTAAGTTTAAGCTTAAGATTATAATGAGTTTGTGTTACTCATTAATAAAATTAATAAAATCTGTACTTACAAAGGATCAATCCTGTAACTGGTTGCTTTGAAGATCCAAAACCTAATCCTTTGGAAGGAATGTCAGAAGAACAGAAAGAGTATGAAGCATTGCAGCTTCTTGGTCTTGTTGATAAGTTAACGAGGTTTGTACTGTTATTCATTTATGAATATAATAATCAATTCATTTTTGGTACGATGTTTATGATATATTTGATTATTTTAGGGAAGGTGTGATGCAACCTTGTAGGATTGGAGAAGACGGGAAACCAAAGCCGATTGAACACGTCTTGGAATTGCAAGAGAAACTGCCAAAACAACAATATGCCCATCAGGATTCTGATTCTGATTGAATGCTGAGAAATACTTCTTATATATAAAACTATATGAAAGAACAGACATGAAATAAAAACATGTATGTACAAAATGTTCTTTTACTTTCGTACCCTGCTTCGTTGTCAGCCAAGTTCTGACTCCGAGTTCATATTCAGAAAATCCAATGGAGGTGAAATAGTCGTATCTTTAAATTGAAGGTCGTAGAAATATAAAGAGAACGATATTAAAGTTGGTTTGCTTACTTTATTGAAAAAAGAACAAAGAACAACATTACAAATTAAACAATTGGCAGGAAATAAAAAATATAACAGTTTCCAAAATCACATGAAATATTTTAAACATTACAATTTTGGTAAATTATGTTATGTGCTTTCGTGAGCATCACAATATATTTATTATTGCATTTAGTAAGCCTATACGCAGACAAGAACGTATGTTTCCTACATATTTGAGTAACTCTTTCTTTTTCTCTTTTGCTTGGAAACGAGATCCGCGCGGGGCGTAACGAAGTTGGGCGAATTGACAAAGGTAAATGGCGAGAGAATAGAGTCTTATACTTTTTTTTAAATACTTCTCACTCACGAGATTTCGAAACGAACAAAAAGGCGTCTTAACGCAATGATTATGCAGAATATTATTGTAAAAGAACTCTGAAAAATATATTCAGAGTAACAATCTGTTCCTCCTTCCCCCCAAGTTTTGCCCGTCCCGCAGAGGATACCTTTCCAAAGATTATATCGCGCGCGTGTACATTTGACAAATATATAAGTAGCAACTGTTTTCCACATATCTTTAAATACAATAATATTAATGTAGTACGTAGATTAAAATATTTTACTTTTCATTTTATTTTTTTTTCCATTTTATTATTGTTTGTAAAAGTGTATATAGAAGTGTATACGTATAATACCATAAATTTGAATATTCCATATAAAAATGAAACTAAAAATTTAGTAGGTACCGACGTAGAGAAGAAAAAAGGAAAAAAAGGAAGAGAGAAAAACATTAATAATAATAATAATATTAATAATAATAGTAGTAGTAATAATTAATATAATAATCAAGCGGAAATCCCCGTTGAAATGAAAGGAGAGACTTCGCATTTCTCTATTTTCTTTATATACACATATATACATGCGTACATATGCATACTGTGCATAATATACACATATATATATATATCGTAACACTTATATGTGGTGTATGCGTGTATATTATATAAGACTAGGTTTTTAACAAACTTTGGGGAAATTCGGTAGGAGTGGATGGTTGGGCACGATGAGGAATTAAAATTAGAATCATCAAAGATATCGCTCTTTTTTTTCTTTTTTCTTTCTCATTCAAAGGACTTAATAGAGAAACGAATATACATATATATGTATGCATTTTAATATGTACGTATATGTGTATATATATAATATATATGTATATATATATATATGTATATATATATAATATATATGTATATATATGTGTGTGTATATATATATATGTATATATTTATATAAATATCGAAATACTTTGAAAACGAAAATTCGCGGTTATAAATATATATATATATATGTATATATATAGATATATATATATTTTTTTAATCTAAAGGCTGAGTAGTTTCGGGGGGAACTGACAATTCGATTACACGGTCGATATATGCATGTGCATTTCTCCCTTTTTCTTTCTTTTTACATATAACCGTACGTGTAACTCTCGCGCTAATTAATACAGTATTGATTTTTTTCAACGTTTACAACGTCACCATGCTCCTTGGCATCCCATTAGCATATATAAAAAATATATTTGGAATACACGCTTTCTCCATATTGCATTTTTACCACTTCTCCCTTGTCTTGTACTATCCTTTTATACAGTTTACAGTTTTGAAGTATTTACGCAACATGTCGGAACATCTTTCTTTTTTCCCATTTCCATGAAAAGTTTCATCTAATAAAAAATACCAATGGAGGTCTCAGGAAAACATGGTTTACGCATAGCAAACCGTGTGAATTTCTTTTTTCTCTGTCTGCTATCAACTCTTCCCTTCGCTTACTATTTCTTTCTTATATTTCTATTCTCTTTGTTTGCTTTTCTGTTCCTGTTTAAACCATATGCCCAATATCTGTTTGGATATTGTGCTACATTAAATTCTATCCTCAAAGACATTGTTTCTTTACTTAATTCCAGTATACAGGAGTATATGGCTCGGCGTTCTTTTCTCACACATTACTGTTCCCTTTGTTTTATCAGCTTATTTATGACACCCCGACCCTCCCTATGTAGAACAAGTTTTGATTTGTTTCATTCTCTTTGAAGACATTTTTGTTGTGAAATTGTCCATAGAAGCTCGTAAACAGTTCAGATCCAAAACAGATCTGGATTTAGAGATTTGTCAATCTTTCTGGAATAAGCAAGTCCTTTCACAATATCCTCCATGATAACAAGGAAGACTAACAAGTCCTAATAATCCATTAGTTTGAATTAAAAGCTCGAAGCTGGACCTCTTTTGAACCCTTTATGACTAGAATGTTTCTGGAGATGCCATTCCCAGGTACAAGATTTGGCGACTAATGAACAAATTTGAAGAAACACAATTACAAAAGACCAAGATGAAGGCAAAAGATAAAAAGAAATCCCTTATATTATATGAAATTAGCAAATTCCCTGAAAATTTTCTTATCTAAATCTGAAACAATGTACGAAGAAAAATTAGAATGAAATTCGTTTCCCTCACTAACTATCAAATATTACTTACCACCTTCTTTAACGATACAGCTTACAAATAATAAGTTATAAACTATAAATAACATGTTATTGCAACATTGCACATGGGATAAGCTGCGTGTCTTCTGTCATTTCCTACCTATTGCTTAAAACAGTATCACTTGAAATCTTCACCATTTGTTACTTATTCGCTTCGGTTTCCTTCAAGATCTTTGTGACTGCTGGCTCAAGGAGGCATTCAAATGATAAAATCACAGAAATCCAGTTGCCAAGGAACGCCGAGCCAGACACTAAGCCAAGAATCATCCATTCAGATATAATTTTTGCTGCTAATAAATGTAACAGGATTTATTCATAGAAGAACTGTTTCTCTATTTTGCATTGAGGACGTTTTTAAACCTGTCTTCCAGTTTAAAACTGGCTACCACCTCAAAATTGAAGTGTATTTCTGTTGGAAAAGCGGAGGTTCCAAGTTTTTGTCGTTGGAAAAGTGAAAAAACACACAGAGAGAGATCACGGGAAACATCGAAGGGCGTGCACCTACGCCGATGGAATGCAACGGTTTCTTTATGTGTCCATTTGTGGTCAATTTGATATGTCAAAGAAAACATCTCCGAAAAAAAAGAAAAAAAAAAAAGGAACGCGTGTCTCGTTAAAATTAATATCAAAGTAAAACGAGGGTTTTGTATACATATTAGGTGTGTGGATATATGTAATATATATATATATATATATATATATATATATATATATATATATATATGTTACATATATTATGTATCATATGTTAATGAGTAGGAAGAAACGAAGAAAAGAAAAAAAAGAAGTCACATTTCTTTCTTTTTACTTCGCCCTCTATCAGCCCGTCCTGTCATTTTAAGTATTATTAAACGTCAAGTAACTAATGCAAATATAAATAAAGCTATATCAGAGGCTTAGTAAGGAATGAAACCAAGTTTATACGCAACTACGCGTTTTGCTCTCCCTCTCTTTCTCTCATCCCTTTCACGCTTGCACACGCACGCCTCCTCCCACGTTTTTATACTTATTACCTAATCATAGAATACATTTAAACATTTGTACTTTAACTGACTAAGCAAGGATTTTTTTTTATAATCATTTAATATTTCTGTCTTTCCTTATTTTTTTTTCATTTTTATAATTGTTGTGTGTGTATATATATAGATATATTTATATATATAAATATATTTATATATATATTTATATATATATATATAATAATTTCTTCTTTTCTTTCTTTCCTTCTTTTTTACTCCTTTCTTCATATTTTCTTGTTTTTTCTTATAACTCTAGAACCACTGATACCCCATGTATTCTTATTATTTCTTTTTTACTTATTAATGTTTATAATATAAATGGAACTCAATTCGAACGAAATCATCATTAAATAAATATCGATGACAAATAAAACATAAAAAAAGAGAAAAATGATCGCGGTCGAAGTGCTTCTATTCCTCTTCGTTCCGTTCGTTAAATTATGCAGTCTGTCGTTCGCTTCTTTAAACTTCGTTTTGTTATTCTTCTTTTACTTTTTTTTATTTTTATTTTATTTTCATGTTAGTCTTTCTTTTGGCACTAAAGAATTTCACTACGCGTAGCGAATCGTAAAAGTCTGCGGAGGATTTGAAAAAATTAAGGATGAAAATTAAAGAAGAAGATCGGCGGAAACTATGCGGCCTGAATTGGCGAGAAATTCAAACCGAGGGCCTCACAATTTCTTTTATCGGATGAAGAACAATCAAAATCTCGTTTCCTCTCGAATCGAGCCAACTAATAAAAGATTAAAAATGATTATTTAACGAAGGCGGAATGGGGAGAGGAAGTGAAGTTATGAAAAAAAAAATGGCCCTTCTGTAAATTGAGAAACTTTCCTCAGCGTTTGTCTTGAGATCTACACATCGTCTTTTTTCAACTTGAAAAAGCAAAACACAAAAAATAAAAAGAAAAAAAAAAATGTAAAGTCTTAACGATTAACTATATTTAAATTAATGCTATTATTAAAAAATAGTAATAATGGTCACAATATAATAATATTAGCAATAATAAGTATAATAGCAATAATAGTAATAAGAGCCGTTCAAGAGCGTTCGCGCACTTATTTGAATTAAAAAAAAAAAAAAAAAGATGAAAAGAAGAAATGAAAGATAAATTGTTGTAAGAAAACTGGCGGGTCGAGAGGCAACGAGACGAAGGAAATCTTTTATGTCTTTCGTCATTTCGGTTTGAGTATTGGAGAGAGGAAGAAAAAAAAAATGTAGATTTGAATGATTAAAAAAAAAAAAAAAAAAAAAAAGGAAAATAATACACATAAAAGAAATTTGTTAATTCAAAAAGAAAAAAAAACGAAAATCGTGGGTCAAGGTGGCAACAATGATCGAAAAAAATCAGGAAAAGGAAAAAGGAAACAAAAATAAAAAAAATTGCAATAATAATAATAATAATAGTAATAATAATAGTAGTAGTAGTAATAGTAGTAGTAATAATAATAATAATAATAATAATAATAATAATAATAATAATAATAATAATAATAATAATAATAATAATAGAAGTAGTAGTAGTAGTAGTAGTAATATTCATAATATTATTAATAATTGTAATAATAATAATAATGATATAAAACATCAAAGTTATGGGGGGGGGGGTGTGGAAGAAAAAAGAACAGAAAGAAAAACCCCACACGAGATGCCATATTAATTAATAATGGAAAAAAAAATGGAAAACTGAAAGTGGTGTCCCCGTTTTACAATAGGTCTGTCATATGTGAAATAGTAAAATGCACGCACCCAACATTTTAACAATGTGGAAAAAATCAACACGACAATATATACATATAAATATGCCCTCTTTTCTTTTAAACAACCGACACAAGAACACACATTAATGCCTCGACGAAGATAAAAAAAAAAAAAAAATAGTTGTTTAACATTACTTAAAAACGACCTACAAGAAATGAGTAAAGCGATGAAAAAAAAATGCCACTTTAAAAGGAAGAAAAAAATAAAGAGGAAAAAAAAGCAACAAGGAAAACGCACTTATTCCAGATGAATAATTTAATAAAAATACGGTTCGTAAACCTTTGTGAACTCGTCTTCTGTTTCCTCTAATTCCTATGTCCGCTATATTTAGATCTTTGTACAAATACACGACGAATAATAACGCTCGAAGGAAAAAAATATATGTATGTACCTATGCATGTACGATTTCTCCTATTTCTCCCTTCACCTATAACATCTCCGTTCCATCTGTTTCTTTTTTTTTAAAGTTAATATTTTATAGTTACACTTTTAAGTCATGTTCCATAAAATGTCTCTCACAAGCAGATCAATTCGACTGCCAATTCTCATCAGCATAAATACTGTGAGGGTAATAACTTTCTTTATTCTATTACGCTCCTTTATGGCTATAGTAAAAGATCACGGTTCGACTTCCAGGATAGCCATGGATCTTAGATAGAAAAAAACTCGGTAATCGCGTAAAGATAAAACCTTTCTTTTTCTTTCTGTTTTTTTCCACAACTCTAGGAAGACTATGATTAACCGTAGGCTAGAATTCAGTTAATGACGCAACCTTTTTTTTTTTTTTTTTTTTTTTTTTTTTTTTTTTCATTTTAAATCCTATCGTTAATGTGTATATGTATATATCATATATTACTTGTGTGTGTGTGTGTATATATATATATAATATATATATAAGTGTCTCCCGACGCGATATCCGCAAAAAATTCGCAAGTGTAATCTTATTTTTATTGTATCACTTAAATGTGATGCGATCTTCAAAATCAGGAACATATTTTATATATTTAATTTTTCGTATCTCTTTTCCTTGTTCGTATCATACCCTCCGCTTTTTTCTTTCTTTATTATTTTTTTTTTTTTTTGACTATGCGACACAATTTTCCTGCTTTTCGTCATCTTTTACGGCTGACAAATAACGGCTTTTGTCAGATGTATATATTTTTCTCTTCCGTACACATTCTTACAACTGCAGAAACTCATTCTTGCACACATTGTCAATTAATAGACCGATTATTAATCAATGTCGAAAACATAAAACCAAATATTTACACTATAAACACAAGAATTTGTTCGAATGGGAATTTGAAATCACGCGTCACTTTTAAATCGTCATACTATACTTACGAAATAAATGTTTCCTTCGTCAATAAATACATAGGAATGATCGAATCAATAGTTATGAGCCTTTTCTACTGTATTAAAATTTGTAAAATCCTTCGTTAAATTAATTAAATTTGTTCCTCATTGTTATAAAGATATCATAGATACGAATCGTAAAAACAATGGACACCTTTTTTACGAATTTCAATTTCTTTTTTCTCTCTTTCCCCTCTATTTTTTTTTTTTTTTTTTTTTTTTGTGTTTCTTTTAAGCTGCACATAGATAGCATGTCATATCGTAAACGAACACAAAGAACCATTACAAAAACCGAAATCGTGTTGAAGAAGTATATTTAGGTGGCATCTAAAAAGGCCTTGGAAACTGTTTTTATTTATATATATATATTTTTTTTTTATAGCGATAAAAACATTAGATCAGATAAAAGTATAATACGTAGAACATATCTGAATACGTTTACTTTAATAGACTGATAGTATATATATCTTTTGTCTCTTATAAACTGCTTACAATAAGGTGATATATTCATTACTTTTTTGTCATTTAATAATTATTAGTTATTTTTCTTTAACAATGTAAGCAGAGTTTTCTTTATGTAGTTTTTATGTCGAGAGTGACTATTATAATTCTATACATATTAGGATAATAAGACTTTTGAGATTGTAAAAATCATCAAAAAATCTATCACAATTACCATTTACGTAACATGTAATCCCCGTTTCATTTTTTTTTCCTTTTATATTATTATTGTAATTTAAACATCAAGGCAAATAAGGGGTGAATTTCAACAGTGGCCTAAATTAGCCAAGTAGTCTTCCACAGATAAAAATATGTAAATAGAGTAAATCTATATACTAAAATATTCAAGTGAGCGTAATATAATAATTTTGTGAGGTAAAAGACCCTCTCATTAATGGTCATCCATTCATTACACTATGAGTCCAGTTTTTATTTTCTTCTTCTTTGTCTTCAAATACGACTGGCAAAAATGTTTGCAACATATTTCTCTTTACTTTTTCTCAATATTATTTTTTTGCTTCTCTTTTCTTATATTCATATTATGTATTGTGTATATAATTTATACAAACCATTAGAGACCATTCGATGGCTTTGTATCGGGTGTTATTGTGCATTAAACAGAAATACACCTTCCACAAGGCGTCTCGCTAACAACATTTCGTTTCGGTATCTCTAATAATATTTACCTTGCAACGACATCAAAGACTCTGTAAGGACACAACTTATCCTGACGATACTATTATCACAGGCATTATTTATATAACTCTACTAACCATGACTATTAAATACTTCAGAATTACTTCTTTTTTTTTCCTTTAATATATATAAAATTAAAACTTCTAATAATAAAAGATGATTACGACTTATTAGCTTAGGTGTACGTACGTAGGCTTCGTGCAATTTACTACAAATGTTACGCGCAGATTTATTATTTTTTTCTGTTGTTTTGTTTTGAGTAGCTCTATTATAGCTTTTCTGCAATTTTGCGCCGTTCTCCTTGAAGTTTTAGACATATCCTCCCACTTTCCTCACTAACTAGCCATTCATCCCTTTAAAATCAATTCTATTTAGCATAGCCAATTTGTATGCGAAAAACAAATTTGTCAAAGCTATCCAAGTAGAAATATATATATATATATGGATGTGCTTTCTAACATTTGGTATGGCAAGATAGTTATTCACATTCAATCGTTATTGTAGGTAATTATATAATACAATATATAGCGATCTGCCAGATATATCCGTATATATACATATATATATATATATATATATATGTTGTATACACATTGCATTTATATTTTTGTTTTATAGTTTCAATTAAATCTTAAGGCTGATCATGTAAACAACCCTAAAAAATATGTGTATTTCTATATATATGTATGTGTTTTACATGGATTTTCATCTTTTTTTTCTTACGGATCATGTTTAATTATATATACATAAATAGAAGTTGTTTAGCAAACTGTACGTTGTTTTTTCAATTTTTTTTCCTTTTTTAATCTTTTTATACATAGATAAAGATATTGTTCCTATGATACCGGTGGTATAATTTTTACTTATGAACCTTGTATAATATATTACATGATCATTCCACAGCAGTGTTAAATCTCGGAACGATTCTGTAATTTTTGTAACAAATACATTTACATGGTATGGATATATTATTATTATTCTCTAGCACCACGAACCAATAATTCACACACGCATATATATGTATATATATTGTATTTATATGGTGGACCATAATAAAGCATCCTGAGTAAATATTGTAACCATTACGTGCCTCGCCTATTATATATTTTTTTTTCTGTTTCTTTTAACAATGCACAAACGGGATCTATTATCAGTGGCAAGTCTAGAATAATTATTTTCGATTTTTTATTTATTTTCTCGAATATAATTCGTGTACGATTCCTCGTCTCGCAAGACAATTAAATGTTTGATTTTCAACGTATCTGTAATTCTATGCTTTCTCCCTCTCCCTCTCTCTCTTTCTATTTTAACATTGCCCCATAAAATTCCTTTTTTCTTTCTTACTCTTTCTGAACTACTAATTTTCAAATGCATGGAGAAGAATCACCAGGAACATAGCTCGTATTATTCCTTTTTTTTTTTCAGTTTTTGTTCTTTTTTCTTGTTTAAGCTTCGTGTCTGCCGTAACGAGGAGTACTGGATGTGTTTTCTGTTCGTTTTATTTTTTTTTTTCATTTTTTATTTGTTTGTTTTAAATAGAGATATGATATGATAAGAGCAGGAAGTACTACCATGTGTCGCAGCATGCAACATTTGTCTTCACCGCAACGTTAAGCACAGGAATTTGTATTATTATTTACTTCTTCTAATAACCGTAACCTTTTCGTTTCTCAACATGCTTATTAGATTACTTAACGATTCTTAACGAAATCTTAGAAACTTAGTGTATCTACAAATAGATCTCGAAGTAACGTAGGGAAGAAAAAGTCTTATTAATTTCTCGTTTCCTTCCACTCGTTCTTTGTCGCCACTTTTATCACACATTTTCGTAATACCACCAGATTAAAAATACACGTTGCTTCGAGTACGGATTGAAAAATCAGTGTGTAAAACAGTGCTCATTAGAGACTAGAATAATTTGATTTATAAACATACCTAAAATACTGACGAAGTCGAAGATGATGTGACCGATTGTGACGGAAAGCTACCGTTCTGCAACTTCCTTCCACACCTCCTCCTCCACTTCCGGTCGAAGCGATCCAATTCGGCTTTCTTCCAATTTCCTCTCTCTGCTACTCCTTGCCTAACTGTGTTTCTTTCTTTTTCTTCTTCATGTTAATTTTTCTTGGCAGTTTACCAAATGCAACTTCGCTAAATTACTATTTATACTGTTTTTTGGTCGGAGACGTACGTTTACCTAATTTTTTTTTTTTTTTTTATTTTTATTTCTTCTTTCGAACGTTTTTACTTTCATAAAACAGGGACGCACTTATACTTGTTTTTCCATTTTTTTTTCTTTTATACAGACTATTAAAGCTGCATGCTGCACTCGTTTGTAATTCTATTGCTTGGATAGGCCCAAATCTCAAAGAACTCAATGTCACGGGCATATTGGATATTTTTCTTCTTTCTTTCGTTTGTTTTTTCGTATTAATCGATTTGTTCTTCGTTGAGAGTAGAGCGACATTCACCAAGATAATTCCACTCGCTGAAGAAAGTTACAACATACTTATTTGGTCTGCCTCTTCGCTTCATGATATGTAAAGAGTGTTCAACACGAGGACGTGGTGATTATTTTTAGCCAGAGTTACAATATACCCTTCTGAAGTTATTTTCAAGCCACAACATCGAGAGACCTGCGAAATTCCGTCAGGTGATCGTTTGATACAAAAAGAATCTAACCTTTAATTAATCTCAATTAATTAAAGGTTGCTCTGTTCAGAAAAGAGAAAGTTAATGGGACATGTGATTAATTTTGGGACGTTTACCTTGACGTATGGACATTCGAACTCGGAAATCAAGGAACCATCTCTTGAAAAAACAGCCACGTGAAAACGGTTACCATGCGAGTCTCCTATTAATATATCTCCTGCATCGCTAATATCAATCCCATTTGGGAAGTTTGTTACATTGTCACAGCCAATACGACGCAAAAAGTTTCCCTCCTCGTTAAATACCACAACACAATGTCCCTTAAAATCACAAACAAAATATTCTTTACCTGAAAACAAAATAAGTTTATATGTATAGTTTACAAAAGCTTGAAACACACCATATAGCCAAACATAATTTGATAGGACTTATTTACCACTAATTGCAATATCACTTGGTTCTCTCATATATTCACTGCAATCGAACCAGTTTAACAGCTCTCCAGTATCGCTGATTACAAACACTGTCGGTGATACGCTATCAACAGCCAAAATGTGGCCTTCGCTAGTCACAGCTAGGCCAGCTACAATATCGATGTAACGAATTGCTATTTTCTTGATAAAATGACCACTTTTTGTAAATATTTGCATCCTCGATCGTTCGTTCCCTCGATCACAAACAACAAATTTTCCACTGTTCTTCATCACGGCGATCTTTCTAGGGTACCATAATTGCCCCTCCTCCTTACCAGGAACACCAAATTGGAATTTGAATATGCCAGTCTTATCAAATATCTAAAAATAGATTTCGAATATTAATACGAGAAGAGAACTTGAATTGATTAATTTTCAAATATTGAAAAAAGTACCTGAATTCTGTGATTATTCGTGTCGGCAACAATAATATCTTCATCAGCACTTAAACAAAATCCGTGAGGTGAGCTGAATTGACCTTTACTGGGACCTAACTGTCCAAATTTACACCTAATTTGCATAGGAGTTAATTTCGTGTTATTCGAACGCGGATGAGTATAATTTCCAGAACCGGAACCAGTTACATTGCCAACTGTATTTCCCACTACTACAGGCATGTTATGCATGGAATCTCCTCTTAAATCATCTGCAAGAAATATTGATATGTAATCAAATCGTTTTTACTTATTTGAAATATACAATAGTCCAGAGAGATTTTACCAGCACCCTGTGAAAGTATGGTGGAAGTGGATGAAGATAATGATTGAAATCCTCCATTTAAAAGACTGTTAGCAGCTAGACTCAAGTTTGGTGTGTCCACAATGGCTGGCGAAGGACCTCTTCCTAGTACTAGACCACTACCACCATTAATAGTAGGATTGCCAAGATCTGGAAATAAACAAAATGAAGTAAATGATTACACTACATTTGAGAGAGAGGGGGGAAGAGAGAAAGAGAGAGAGAGAGAGAGAGAGGACAGAGACATCACACACACACACAAAATAGTTCATATCAGTGACCCCATACCTTGATTACCAAGTGTGTTTCCTAATTTTGCAAGAGCTTGCAAATTATTAATTGCATGGCTGGTGGAACTCAGATCGCCGGCAAATAAATCTGCTAAAGTGAAAGACGGCGTTGGGCTAGGATTCGAACTTGGCCCAACTACGTTCGTGTCTCCAACCATTTCGACTTTTTCCGCCAGACTAGCTAACTGCTGTAGATTGTATTCTTGAATACTAGTAAGCCCATGAATAGGACCTGGAGGAAGAGATACAGAAGGTGGTGGAGGTGGTATATTTTGAGGACTGGATGTTGGAGGTATAACAAATGAAGGGTCACCTTCGAAGGAGGATTGCATTGATGTAGGAAGGGAAATGGGAGACCTTGTACTAATAGAACGAGGACAGCCCATTGAAGTATGAACAACTTGTTGGTTTGCAGAAACTCCTGACATAGTTGTAATTGGTTCTGGAGTGGATTTTGTTACTGGTGTGCTTTCCGTATGAAATTTACCAAAGACTTCCTACAATTATATATTTCATTAATGTATTTTTGTTCACTCAAATATAATTAAATATATGTAGTATGAACCTACCTTCAGTGCTTTTTCAAATTGGTTGTAGTCAGTTTGAAATTGAATAGAAAACGTAACATTTGGCTTTGGTGTGTTTTTTATTAAATTCATTAACTGTGTTCCTACGATACGACGAAGGGCAAGGATCTCCACAGCATCACCATGCTCAAGAAGTCTGGAGGTAAAACGACAAGCATCTTCTATCTTCTCCACTGTCTTTTCAACGCTGTAAACGTGAACAATGATGTAGTAAATATGTTTTAAAGATATAGATAATATTTGTTCCAAGTTAAGAATGTTCCTCTAACCTATGAAACGTGTCCATTATTTCTAATTCCCTATTTGAATGTAATTTTTCAAGCTCAACCAGGGCATTGTCTCGACATTTCTCTAAAACAGCTTTGTAACTTTGAAATGTCTCTACAATTAGATCTTTAGCTTGATCATGTTGTGCTTGTAGTTCACTAAGTGCATTTTCTAGTTGTGCAGATACTTGGTCACAGTCTGCAATTCTTGCTTTACTCTCATTCATCAATTTTATTAATTCTTCTTTTTGGCGTGGTTCTGCATCCACCAGTCTTTCATACTGATGCTCTGGAGCTTTGTGTTCAATAAGCAAACACTCGTTGCATATAGGTTCCTAAATTGAACAATTAATAAAGTGGGTTTTATAACATTTGATCTTTATACCAGTACTCTTAACAATGATAATACAATAAGAGGTTTAAGTCTATTCATATTCCATACTATGTATGGACTCTACAATCCTCAATAAATTATCACAAAATCAAGGAATTTGGAGGCATGCTAATTACCTGACAAGTATAGCAGTAAAATTTCATATTTTCAGCAGGATGATATTCGCAAAAAATAGGTTTGTGTATTGGTATAGCTTCGTTGGATTGCTTTAAATCTTCAAAGGCCATGACCTTGTGACTTTCAAAACAACGCATGAACTGATGTGCGGTGTTGCAATTTGGACATAAGAAGTTGGCACAGTCCGAGCAACGTGCAACCGCACTCTCTTTGGCTTTACACGAGGTACAGAGTACAGCCATGTTCTCAATCGCGGACATGTCAAGTATATTCGTTAGAACATAATCGCATGTCAGTGATGCAGCACCCTTAGAACTAATGGAAGTTTCTTGTTGACAGAGCGGGCAGATTAGGACAGAGCTAACTTTAGAGTCACCTGCCTCGTCCATCAGAAGCTTATCCAGGCAAGCCTCGCAAAACACATGAAGACAAGAGAGCACTCGTGGAGAACAAAGTTTGCTCATGCAAATAGCACATTCCTGATCACCTGATTCGCCTGAGCCACAGTTTATTTCTTCCAAGGCATCACCAGGATTAGAGGTCTCGCTGCAGCTGGTAACAGTGTTTATGTTTCGTTCAGTAAACACATTCCCATTCTCCACATCTTCGTTTTGAGTGATACCAGTTCCAGCTGGAACCGAAGCTGTTCCAGAAGGAACAGCCACCATAGACGATGCCATCTTTTTAAATCACTTCTTGTTTGTCTGCGAATATCTTCTCCTTTGTGGATAGTTTCTTTATTTCTTACAGACAGTTTTGCCGGGGTAACCGTGAGATCTAACGTTTAATGTTATTTAACTAAACATATCGCTCCAATGAACGAGACGAATAATTACGAGAAGAAAAAAAAGAAAAGCCACAAACCCCTTTTTCAGATCGTGAAACACGAGGGCCAAGACATCGTAGCATCGATCGTTTAATCAACGAAACAAAACACTGCTAGTCACGGTTGGCCACCACCAACGGGAATTTTTTCTATCGTGTGTATAAAAATAATGCTTGTGGCGCACACTAATGAACGGAAAAAAGAGAAAGAGAAAAAATCAAATCAACGCAGGACGCTCGTTACGACGAACGAATTTTCATCATACAGCATTTCAAGCTCTGACATATTTCGTTTCCGTCCTTTTTTATTTTCCTTCTATCTCTCTCTCTTTCTCGTTTCCTCGTGTCTATCGAGATAAAAAAAATTCCTCTCCAAGTTTTACTTCTGTAGTCACACACACACACACGCGGTTAATTCGTTTCCCTTCCCTCTCAAAAGCTTTGAATCTATTTTTCTTTCTATTTACATTTGTAACACTATTCTCTTCGTCACTGGTCTCGGAATGCTTACCAACTGAATTCGTATTAAATATTCGTTTTGAACAGGATCAACGTTTTGACTTGCGTATCGAATGTACTAAGAAACATTTTTATCGATCATCCACGAATCCCCTTTGAGTCGTTTACGATAGCGAAACGGCGATTGTTTCAATTTCAATTGTTATCCGACGCCTCAAACCGCGAATATTTCTGGTTTTTTCATATGTAGAGCGGAGGAATAAATCATTCGAACCAAGAAGAGTTGACCCCAATGCAGGAGCCCTGCAAACAATTAATACAACGATGAGTGCACTTATAGACCCGTAACGCGGGACTTAGAAACTTCCCCAAGTTTCGTCGATGCAGCAAACCGGGCGACATCACGCGACTATGTCAAAAATTAGAGACGTTGTAAACTTTGAATGTCCTTATTGACCCAATTTTTCAATCTACAATGAGAACAATACAGGATACTTCAGTAATTATTAGACTACGAATATTTATGCAAATTTGTATTTTTGTAAATATGCTTTATAAAATGGAACTTGTTTAGAAGATAGAAAATTGTTTTATCTATTAAATATTGTAAAGGATACTATACTTTGAATATTTTATATATTTTTGTATTTTTCCACGTGTTATGTGCATTTTATGCATTTCAAATTTCCTATGAATGCATCAAAATCTGCTGTCTAGCAATCATGGTACAATCGGTAATGATTCCACATAAAAAAAGCAAGTTGAATGTATTTTTCATAAGATACTTTGTTTCCAAGAAAATTAAAATTGAAAATTGGAAAGAGAAATAGAAAATTAAATTAAAAAATTTATCTACCGTACCAGTCCAAACTTTATTTTCTTAAAAACGAGACCCTAAACAGAAAACTTTTATTCTATACATTTTTTATCTATTTGCGCATTATTTATCTGCTGATTGGTGACTTATACCTAACCAATAATTAGTTAAATTACTAACCAATTTTTTAAACTCGATTTTCACGAAAATTAAGCTTTGTATGGAAAAATGTTATTTTACATTTTCGATTTATTTCTGCACATAGAATTACCTCTTAACCTTGTATGATTATATTTCAGATCGAAACTCTTTGAGTATAAGACTCTTTTACAATATAAAAAAAGTGATTAAATAACATTTTTTAAATTTTGCGCACTTCATACTATTTTCATGAACATCGTATAAGATAAATCTTCAGAATCATTTACTAATAATAAAATGATAACATCATTCTTTGAAGGATTAAAGAATTATTTGGCGTTAATTACGCAACGTTAGATTCAGTACCTATAATTGTGTTATCATGAGTAGGATTATCAACAGTGGTTTTCAATCAGCGACATTCGATATTTCATTAGAACCTCGCCATGAAAAAAAGAAAAATATAACCAAACGTCTTGTTAGATTTTTTTCCCTATCTTTACACAATTTACTAAAAACTACAATATTTAATAATCGTTTCAATAAAAAACAAACCCTTTTACATATAAATTCCCTTTTACGACTATTAAAGCAAAAACAAAATACAAATTATCATTTATTAGAATATTTTCCCATTTTGGAGGATTTCGTATTTTGTATTGGGAATCACTGTGAGGTGGTTTTACTGTACGAGGTTCAAGGGGATCGGTAATCGGTATGTTACATTAATATCACACGTCAGAGAATGTACGAATGGAAATACAATTTCCTTAAAGGTCAATCAATTTTCCTCTTCAGGTAAAAAGAAGATCTATAAGAGGCTGAATCGAACCTAATATTTTTAAATACGTCTCAGTTGAATTGTCTTTAAGCTGTATTATTTTAATCTGCTGCTATAACCGCGGGATCATTTGATAATTCAATTAATTTAATTAAGCGAGACACTATTTTCCATTGCACGCCTCGTTTTCGGTATTGTCTCTTTTTGAAATACAGCTGCAAACAGATATTTTTCTCCTATATAATTGAATTACTATTATTACTTAATTAAATTACCCACGGAGCGACGTTTTTCTTTCGCTCTGTTCACTGAGAAATCAATGCACGTCGACTGAATTTGGTAAGAGAATTTCTCTTTTCTATTCACTTTTTTATATTACATCTCGTAATCAATGTTTTTCTTCATAAAGTTTCGCATTCTTTTTCATTTCTAGGAATATGAGATGGCCAGGCTTGTAGCGAATTTAATTGTATATTTATGTCTGCTGTGTAGTATTATCAAAGCTAATGAGAGTGGTGATAGCAATGTTCAGGATACAGCGGCTAAGGTGGTTTATAAGACACCCGAAATTTCCGGATTCGCATATTTAGTAGAGACGTTTGACAACGAGGAGAAGTTTAAGAAATCTTGGGTCTTGTCAGAAGCCAAAAAAGACTCTGTTGATGAAGATATAGCGAAATATGATGGTTATGACCCCTCATTTCTAGTTTTACTCATATATATCTTCAGTTTACAAAAGAGATCAATGCACACACCCATCTAAAAGATGATCAATTTTAAGATATCGTGCATGTATTTAAAAAATTAACATAAGTCGAAAAAGTTCTTCAGATGAAGCGAAAAATTATTTGGAGCTAAAAAAAGAATTGCTTGTACTAAAAATTGACAAAAAGGATAGACTCTAGGAAAGAATAGTTAAATATTATTTTCATGTTTCTTCTTGTTATTAGTCCTTGAAATTTCCCTTTCATAGTTTTAATGTTACAATGCAAAAGTAATATATTTTGAGTTGTGACACTTTTGAAATATATATGTGATATCTGCAGAATTTAAACCTGATAATGAACTATTCTGTAAGATGGGAGTGTCATTATTTTACCTAATAAAATTACACTATAATTATACATGTAGTAAGGAAAATGTTAAAATTAAAAGACAATTTTTGCTAGAAACCTTCAAAATCCAAGCTAATGTAAAACATAACAAAGAAATTTGTTTCCTAGTTGTATTATTTTTCTACTAAACTGATGATATATTTTGATTTTTATGACATAAGACTATAATCTACATTATTTTTGTAGGAATTTGGTCCATAGAAGAACCTAAAGAGCATGCGCAAGAGGGAGATCTGGGGCTAGTCCTTAAGAGTAAAGCTAGACATGCTGCTATATCCACTACATTATCCAAACCATTTTACTTCGGTGATAATCCATTAATTGTACAATATGAAGTGAATTTTCAAGAAGGACAAGAATGTAGTGGGGCTTATTTGAAATTGCTTACTCTGGATGCAGAGCATCAAGATTTAAAGAAATTCCACGATAAAACTCCATATACTATAATGTTTGGTCCTGATAAATGTGGAAACAATCACAAGGTATATATAATAATAATAATAATAATAATAATAATAATAATATAAAACAATTTTGTTTTTATAAAATTGTTCCAAATTAACTAGTTGCTTTCCTCTAATGCAGCTGCATTTTATCTTTCGACACAAAAACCCTCTCAATGGTTCGATAGAAGAAAAACACTGTAAGAAACCTAAAGAGCGCTTGGAAGATTTTTTCAAAGACAAGCAGTCTCACCTATATACTTTGATCATTCGACCAGATAATAGTTTTGAAATCAAAGTTGATAATAAGGTAGTAAATTCTGGATCTTTGCTGGATGATTTCACTCCACCAGTCAATCCACCTCTGGAAATAGAAGATCCTACTGATGTTCAGCCAGAAGATTGGGATGACAAAGAAAAGATCCCTGACTTATCAGCTGTTAAACCAGACGATTGGGACGAAGATGCTCCAGCACAAATCGTCGATGAAGACGACGTCATGCCTGAAGGATGGCTCGAAGACGAATCACCAATGATTCCCAATCCTGACTCTGTAAAACCTGAAGATTGGGATATTGAAATGGATGGAGAATGGGAACCTCCAGAAATTCCAAATCCAAAGTGTGCAGATGCACCAGGATGTGGAGCATATAAGCAAAAGATGAAAAAGAATCCTCGATACAAGGGCAAATGGTCACCACCCTTGATTAACAATCCTAATTATAAAGGCAAATGGAAGCCAAAACTAATTCATAATCCTAATTACTTCAATGACCAACATCCATTCCGGATGATGCCTATTGTATGTTTCTATATATTATAATATTTTACGAAATTTTGTATACATTTACAAAATATGTTTTATATTTGGATTTCTAGTTTGCTGTAGGCTTTGAACTTTGGTCGATGTCCACGGACATTCTCTTCGATAATATTCTTATTACTGATGATGAAGAAGTAGCAAGAAAATGGGCGGAAGATACATTCGAAGTACGTCGGGCTAGAATCGAGGAGGAGAGTGTAAGCAACTCTTTCCTATCTAAAGAAAAATAGCAATCCAACATTTACTTTAATTAGATTTATGAATTAATTTATTTTTTAAAAGAGGTATAAGTTTAATGAGATGTGCAATATAATCAATATAATCAATATACGCTGTACTATGCAGGTAACTTTATGGGGTCGCATATTAAAAGTAACAAATTATAAACCAGGCTGGTGGGTGTTGTATTTTATATACTGTGCAGTACCAGTTGTATTATACATTTGGTATCTTCTGAAACGAGTTCGTGAGGTATACTTTGTAATTTCAAATGTGCAAATCGCTCTCATATCTGTAATATTGGTACCAAAGTATAACAATATGGTGACTAGACTTTTAGTAATAATGTATCCACATAGATCATTTACACATAGTATAAAAATTGTACACATTTCTCAGCTATAAATTATACAAAATAGTAGTGTGAAAAACTTAAAGGAGAGATATAAATATTTAGAAGTTTATTAATTGATTATTAGTTTTTAAGTAAATTCAATGTAAATTGTATGACTTGTAATTTTATAATTATTTTATACAGAGTAGTGTATGGCATCAGATTGGCGTATTTGCTGCGGAACATCGCTGGATATGCGGTACATGTATAATAATTCCTGGCTTCGCCATATTGCTAATAATATATTACTGCTGCTTAGCTTCTCAGGTATAAAAGAATTATCAACCCTTATAAACTATTCTTTTCTAATATAGTAACTATATAAAACATATACAGTAGTTTTAATTTTATAGTTACATTACGCACTTTGTAACGATAGTATTACGCTAATTACGATAGTTTGCTAATATTAAATCTTGGCTTTTTAAGAATATTTGGAAGTAATTTTCTCTATTTTTGTAAAAGATTCTCTATCTTTGTAAAGTAAGAAATTTATAAATTTCCTTTTAGGATAAATATGATGTAAAAGATGAAGATAAACAACCTTTAGAAGCAAATGAACAAATAGCACAGAAGCAAGAAGAAACAGAAAATCAGCTACCTAATACCGAAGCAGAGGAAGAAACTAAAAAATTAAACGAAAATGAAGATATAATAAAAAGTGAAGATAATGTTAGTAAAAATTTCTTCCATGTTATGTTATGTTTCTATGTTATGATGAAAATAATTTTTTGAAATTTATTTTAATTTTTAATTTGCTTTCAGGATAACCCAGCAATAGGTGGTGATGGACCACGACGAAGAAAACCAAACAAAGACTAGAATGAATTAAGATTATATGAAAGGAATTCGTACTACTAAGGTATTTATGCAACACTCACATTCCACTTGACACTTGCATTGTAAACGTTAGAATTTTTCTCAGTATCTAATTATATATTATAAAATGTCACTAGAAGCCAGATTTTTATCCAAAAATTAGATATTTTTTTCTCATGTGTAATTTTTCATTGTCATACTTTTTAAGCAAAATAATTTTCACATTGAAGCATGTTCCTCACGCGTATGAGTGATACAAATACTTCAAAAAAAAAAAAAAAAAAAAAACAAAAAACAAAAAAAAAAGAAACGAAACAACAGTTTTATAAGAATGATGTTCCGTGTAATTATTTATGTCTTAATACTATGTAGCAATTTAATTTTTGTTACTGTATATTAAAAAAAAAAGAGACGAATAATAGAATAGATTTATTCACAATCTCTGTATAACAGAGCGGATGATGTGTCTTTTTAGAAAGTTCGTTGCTTGTGTCCAATAATGTTTTACACATAATCCATTAGAATTTGTTATTTAATATTACCAGTTAATGTTTTTCATAGGCATGTATTATATTATTCAATGTAACGATTTTTCTTAAATAATTCCTTAAATAAATAATTTCATTCCTTTGCTATTATGTTAATAAAGTATGCAATGTGACTGAAATAATTTTAAATTTCTATTTAAATTTATGAAAAAATCAACACTTTTTAATTAACTCGAACAAGAAGAACGTCACCATATTTTGGTGATGGGGCCCCCACGGAAGTATACCTGTCGCATAGATATGTGCGACGTGGCGACGAACGTGTTAAAACAATTCAACTAAATTATGCTATTATCTTTTTCATTAAAAAAGTAAAATTAAAAGGAAGATTAAATTGATATAAGCAAATGTAAAATAGTTAAATTTTATTTTTGAGAGACTCCATTTCTGACCTTAGAAACAAAATATTGCGTTTTGTCATCTGCATATCTTATAATAGAAGTATAAAAAAAACAGTCTTATTTAAAAAAGTATGATTGTGTACTATTAGAAGAATAGTTATCATAATACAATTTGCGGTGGATCGTTAAAATAAAATTGTTTTTATTCGTAATACTTTCTTACGTTATATATCCTTTTTCTTTAAAATCGACATGCTTTGGTTCGAATACATATAAAAAAAAGAAATGTGAAATATACAATTCCCTATTAACAGTTTCCATCAGATCAAATTTTTTAGTTTATGTTACTATCTTATTTCTACCTTAATATTATATAATCTAATAATATACATTTTAGGTACAGATTACAAATTTAAATAAGTATTCAAAGGAATAAATTTAGGGACTAGTAGAAGGAATACTGGAATTCTGTGTACAAGACTTACAAGTAGGCACTGCACGTTGTGAATTATGTCCAGCAAGAATAGTGTGTGCACCCATGCATCTTGTGCATAATACCTCTCCACATGACCAACAGTGATGCTGAAAAAAAGAGGAAGGAAATATAATTCTAATTCTAAATTAAATCTTGTTATAATATACATTTACCTTTTTATTAAATGCGTCAAATGTAGTAGAACATACACACTCTTCCATGTTACGGAATAATTTCCAGTCCAAGGAAACTGTTTTCAATTCGTTTTGTAACTGACTAATTTTTATCTTACACTTTGCTTTCTCTTCGTGAGTTGGTGTATTTTCTATGATGGTTTCAGATAATGGATCCATTGTGTATTTATTATCGAATTTTAGTTTTCCTTGTACTCCTTTTTTTTTAATGTTATTTAAATTCAATACTGAACTCAAAGAGTTAGCTCTCTGTTTAAAGTAAAAAGCAACATTAAAAATACAATAAATAAAAAAAATTGCCAAACAATATTTATACCTTTATCAGAAGTTTAACGTGATCTTCTAAACAACTGGTATGATCATGCATTATCGAAAGATAATCTTCGTACGTTTCTCTCGGATGAATACCATTCTCAAATCTAAAGTACAATCCTCGCCATAAACTAGAAAATTATTTTTTATGTAATTTATAATTGTTGAATACGTTCACATAATAAAATTATATATTACATAATGCACTGTGGAGCCAATTTAGGTTGGAGAACAGGATTAGTTTCTTCATTGAAACGATTGGATTTGTATAAAGGATTTATATATTCATGCATATTATTTGCAATGTATCCCCATAGAGAATATGTTCTTTCCGATACTCTAAAAATAATTAAAAATATAATAAATTGTTACTTATGTAAGAATAAATTAATACTTGAAAATAATACCTGAGAATTTGTCTTTCTTTTTCTGAATTCCCTATAAAAGTACCATGTTGACAACTGTGTACATGATCATGAAGAGTTATCAAAAAAAATTCGTTAAATTGAAACTTATGGGGATACTGTTGCAACAATTGATATGTTGCATCAACGAACTGAGTAAAAATTGGGGCTAATTCTTTGTTATCACAGTTAATATGACCACATCGGTCACTAAACTTATGTCCAAACGATAACCAATCTTTTTCTATCAGTGCCTGAAAATGAAACAAAAATATTTAGTTTTGGTTTTGAAAAATTAAAAATTTATAATAATAATCATAACAATAATAATGTTTTATCGCTTCTTACTTGAAAACCTTGAATTGTCCTGTAAAATGGATCTAGTAGTAAAGCACTCAATGAACATACTTGAGCAGTGCGATCCCAACCATCACTACAATGCACTACTACACTAACTCCATTTGAAACTGCTCTAGCAATAAACCAAGCAGTCTCTAAAATAGATCGTATATGTTTCAACCATCCACTGCTTTCCAAACCACTTAAAAATGCACTCATTGATGTCATCCTTTGTACTAGACAATAATTAAAAACATTAAAATAATAAATATTCATAATTTGCATAAAAAATCTAAAATAAAAGACTCACATTCTATTAACTTGTTTAAGCTTGTTCTCATTACATGAATATTTTCAATACCAAAGAAGTGAAATTTTATGTTGTCATAAAAGTTCTCGTTCTCATATCCTTTTCCTGTAGCTCTATTAGCAAAGGCATTGATCTGAATAAATATTAAAAAAATGTAACGAAATTATCTCTATAATGGTATTATTGAAGACAACTTACAATTATAAACATATTTTGGTGATCGTTTTATAGACTTACTCGTGGTCGCGTATCTACAACGTACATATATTTAGAATTAGGATTTGTCTGCAAAATATTGTACATCATTTGTTCGTCCTCGGGACATCGTGCACTAAATCCCGATAAAGGTTGACTACATCGACAGATAACAGCCTGTAAAATATTTTGCATAGGACCTGTTTATTTTTTTCACATTTTATCTATTTCAATAAATACGCATACCTTGTTGGAATATAAATATGTTAAAACTGGCAATCTTCCTCTACTTCTAAACTTTGCACTGCCTATTAAGATACTGTTGGCACATGTACTAGGTACATACAAATATTTTGGATAAGTATCACAAAGCTAAAAGTTGAATTAATATATTTAGAATATCAAAACCTCACAATGAATATTAAACTTTAAAACGAATATAAAATTTGTACCTCGTAATTTGTATTTAAATACGTCAGAGACCATTCTTCATTTGGAACACCTTGCCTTTGAAATTCACTTTGTACATTAAAAAAATTCCATCCTGCATGTTGCGGTAAGGTGTCTTTGTTCTCTTGATAATGAAAGCAATAAAGATCATCTAAACTTACTAAAAACAAAACATACAATGTTAGACACTGATTTTTTAAACTCTACTTTGTATAGAACAATGTTTACCTGGGCAAGACAATTTTGAGAGAGTAAGATATATATCATGACAATCTCGTTCTTTTGGAATAACAAATGTTACAATGAAAAAGTGTTTACATTTAATACATAATGGGGAGCCTGTCGTAGTCAGTGGTTGCTTCTCTATATTCGCAATGTGAGTATATAACACCTATGGTAAAAAGCTTTATAAAAATATTTATATTACTTGGGAATAAAGGTAAAACAAATGATCGTAATAAAAGAAAATTACATTCATACCCAGATCTTTTTTTTTCCACTTCGTTCTGTAAATATAAGATGTGTTACAGTTAAATAAAGAGTACCAACAGAATGATTGTTACTATATTTATCTAAAATCCTCACGTTTCCCACCTGGAATTATAATAAATTTTGGACATCATAATGATATTACTCCAGTTCTTTAAATTCTAGATATATATTTTATAAAGTATATATTAATTGAAAATAAATGCATACAATTTTCTATATTCATTCTAATACAATTATGTAAGGACAATTATCTGTTGTTGTTATTTTTTTTACAGATATCAATATGTAGTGACTGAAAAGACATATTGGTGAATGTCATATTGACAGATGTTCATAATTGTGATTAAAAATTCATTCGAAACAGCTTTACGACAAATGAAAGGTGTTTATTACGATACCTTCGAGATTTTTATTTGATCCATTTCGTTCTGTTCGTTCACAGTTGTTTACACCTGATGAACCATTTGACGGGCTGTAAATTGGTTACCACTGACTTATCAGACAGTAACAGGGGTTCTCAACCTATTTTTATCGAATATGAAAAAGATATATTTCCCATTGCCTTGATATACGCACTTAATTACTGATTACACGAACGTAGCTTGTCGAATATACAGATGAAAACATTGACATTCATTTTAGTTATCGACACATTTCTGTTTTTTAAGTTTCAAATTTCTTATGGGTTAATCATAGATGGCAGCAGAAGAATAAACATCACACCTTTCTATCTTTGACAGAAACTTTTAAATAAATAACATTGTATCTAATTCGACATCTAGTCCATTTGATAAGAAATTACTCAATTTTCTACTATTTTATGAAAAATTTATGTTTCCAGTGTGTTAAGTTTCTGTGATTGATCAAGTACCTATAGTTTAAAAAATTAACAATGAGTAATAAGACTGGTAATACAGGTAAATATCTTGTATATAATCATGTCTCGAGTGAAAGGTGTTTGTTGTAATCGTTATGCCCTTTTAGGAGAGATAGATCCTATACAGGAGGAGCTAGCTGGTCGTGTGCGAGAAGTTGGAAACCATGCAATTTGGAGTCTGTCCAGTTGTAAGCCTGGCTTTGGCGTAGATCAGTTGCGCGATGATATAACAGAGACATATTGGCAGTCTGATGGACAACTTCCACATCTGGTAAACATTCAGTTCAAAAGGAAAACAACGATTCGTGACATATGTATATACACAGATTACAAGTTAGATGAAAGTTATACTCCCAGCAGGTGAGAAATGTGTATATCTTTTGTTACTTGAAAGTAATAAATGTTAGATAATTGTTAATATTATAACATCACTTTTAGGATAAGTATCAGAGCAGGTACAAATTTTAATGACCTCCAAGAAATAGAAGTAATGGATCTGAATGAACCAAGTGGTTGGGTTATCATTCCCATAAAGGACATAAATGATAGACCTATTAGGACATTTATGATACAAATAGCAGTAATAAGCAACCATCAGAATGGACGAGACACGCACATGAGACAAATTAAAGTTTATAGTCCCACACAGGATGTTCTTGGACCACCTGCTCCCTACATTGCAGGCCACTTCCTTACCAATGAATTTTTGCGTTATGCCACAGTTAGATAAAGAAATAATCATTGTGCAAAAAATTGTAATAACAAGGAATATTAATGAAATATTCATTAGAGCTCAGTTACAATGTGGAATTGTATGTTACACACATAATTCATATATATACGAATTTGAATTAGTTCTGTTACCTGGAAGGGGAAAAAATGTAAACATGGAATGTAAAGACTACCTTTTCATCTATGAACTATTTCTAATTGTGAATCAACATTCTAAGTAACGAGTGTGGAAATATGATGTTAAAGTTTTTCCTTATTTTAATATTAATCAACACCGCGAAATGTTATGAATATATCGAAAAAAATTATGCGTTAAATGCTGTACTTAAAGATACATCAAATTTCTTTGGAAAATTGAAGCTAGATTATGGTATGAAATTTTTAACGATAAAACGAAGTTAAATGTTATTCGTATATTATATTTCGAAATTAATTTTTAGCGTCGAAAAATTTAAATAATACATTAAGTGAAATTAATACAAAAATTACGGAACACATTAAAAACACATCGAAAATAATTTCTATCCGCCATAAAAGAGAATCACAGGAGAATTCTGGAGAAGGTAAGTATTTATTAAAAATAATTGAAAAATAAGTATATTTTTTTTCTACAAATATATTTATTTGTTTAACAACGCTGTTAAAGTCATGGTAAATGTCTACTGTTAATTATTCAAATTATTCATCAATTTATTTGTACAAGATTATTAAAGTTATGATAGATATCTACCATCAATCATTAATCATACTATCAATTTGCCAGTTCAATACATTTAACTTCAGTACCAAACAATTCCTTAAACGCATGTTGAGATTTGTGTTCCATTAAATACTTTAATACTTGGCTCATATCATTATGACGTCCTGAAGTAGTAAAGAATATTTCTTGGAAATTACTAAATTTACGCATTATATCCATCATATCTTCACAATCTTTCTCCTCTTCTACCAGTTTTAATATTATTTTCTGCCAACTCATAGATTTGATCTAAAATTTTCAAAATATAAAATTTAGTTTTCTACAGTTATGAAAATACAAAAAAAGACTTTTTTCTTTATTTAACTAAAAAAATTGATACTTTTTGCCAATAATAGTCGCAGTCTTCAAAGGCACCTTCTATACAAATTACTCCAGGCTTTCCTGCCAGACAGAAACCCGTAAGGGAATTTTCTTTTGCCAAATCGACAATCTTCTTTCTTTTATATTTACTATATATATGATGACTATAAATCCAAAATCTGGCAAAACTCGTTGAATTCTTTTGATTTTTATTCCTGTTTTTATTAATGAGTTCTTTGTTTAGATTTTTGTTGGATTGTGTAAGGAAATTTTCGCCATTATCTTGTAGCCACAATATTAATACTTGAATGCAAGGCTCATTTTCTTCTTGATGTTCGAGAATATCGCTCAATGTCTGGTTTAAAAGCAATTGTTGAGTTCGGCTCAGAAAAGAGCTCCTCGCATAAACCTCTGGCTTTTCTTTAGGATAATTAGATGATAGACTAATCAATAATTCTATAGATCCCTGTGAATGATTAAATACCAGATTTTTTGCAGACATTCTACTGATACATTATAGTAATAAAAATATTTGTTTCTAACTTACATTGTTCAATGGAATTTCAATGGAATATTCCAATCTCTGAGGCAGTTCCTGCATCGGATTCTTGACGAACTCGTTAATATCAGCCAACACTCCATGATCTGTAATCGTTAATTCTTTTGGATAAATAGACTGCAATGTTTCCAGCTCGCAAACCTGAGCTGTTAAATTTTCTTTTATTTCTTCGTATGTTGACATATCGCCCGTTAAAACACATATGGATGTACACGCTAAAATTATTTTTAATTTAAATAGAAAAAAAGAAAAAATAATAAATAAAGTTAAGGTTATCGGAGACTCAGTGAGATAACAACACACGTGTGTTATTGCTTTGATAATTGACCGCAGGTCGTTCAATTGGTGATCCTGGTCAATTATCAAGGGAAGGTCTATATTACGATTACCACGAATCCTCTATACTGATACTTTTAAGAACTGATGGGGATAGCGACGGCCACTTAATCTGTACACAACATTGGCCAGTTAGTAAGACAGCGCCGTGATTTGAATCGATAAACACAAATCGAATCGAATCACCAAATCGATAACTAAATCATTTGTTAAATCGAATTTAGATTTAAATTTAAATTTCAATATTAATTTTTACAGGTATTAATGTATTCACCGGGTTTCATGATCTTAATCCATTCAATTTTGAAAATGTCCAAGACATTAAGTTCTTTTCTCTTCAAAATGAATTTGAAACAATATGGTTTGCTGTAGTTTTAGATATTTCCAAAGTATCCTTGTATCAGATAAATGTAACATTCTATTACTTTTATAAAATCAAAGTGAAATGATGAATTTTATAAATTAGTTTTCATTTCAGAATGACGTTTTTTATGACACAATCTCATACCCTGTGCTAAATGGAAAACAAATATTTGTAAACAGTTGTTCATATGGAGCACTTCTCATTATCCAAAATCAAAATGGATTTGTTATTTTAAGTTTCACCAAAGTTCTAAACAACTATTATCTGCAGCCAGTTCATGATTTTGAGTTAAATGATATAAATCATCTAACAATTTGGAATGGAATGAATCGGTTGCATTTAGGCACAGTTTCTCATTCGAACATTTCAATTTACATCTGGTTTGATAATTACTTTGATCTGGTACAGGTCATTGATGTTGGTACTAAGAAATTAATTCCATTCCAAAGTAAAGGATTTATGTATTTAGCAGTGACTGGTTCTTCTACATTGATTTTTAAGTATTCCTTAAGAACCAATAAATTTGTAATGGTACAAAAATTGCCATTGAGTGAAGATGTCTCTTACTTTCAATTAACAGAAGGCCATTTCATGGAACACTATCTAACTCTATCAACAGAGTCTTTCACTGTTATTTATAAAGAAATACACAATCGTTTTATACCATTTCAACAAATTTCTTCTGGTAATTTTATATTACCAATTATTTCAAGGAAAGCAATTATACTCTTAACTTTACATAAAGATACTATAGTAGCCTATCAATATAATGGCTGGAGATTCATAGAATTAAATGCAAAATTATCTGGTATTAGTCACTTTCGTCGAGTAATACTGTATAATGAAGAATTATTACTAATGAGAAGCAAAAATAATAAGTGGACGTTGAAACAACCACTATGGATTAAAAAGAAATCCAACAAGAATTTACAAGAAGAAATAAGAATATGGAACATTAATGTCAAGAATAGAATTCAAAGAGCAATGAAAGAAATTCCAATGCCAAAGGATCCTATTACAATTTTAAGAGGTCATATTGATCAGCTTCATGTTCATAATGTAAGATATTGCATCTTTAACAAACTAAATTAAGCCAAAGCAATTTAATATTTTTATTACCTTTGCAGATAAACAGACACAACTTACAACAATTAAAAGATTTATATAAGCAATATAAGAAACTGACTATTAGATTTCAAGCACAAAAGGTTGATATTAGTAATAAGTGGCATCCCAAAATTAAAACTATTTCTTCACTACATGCAAAAACAATTCAAGTGGAATGTAAAACGAAGTGTAAAATCAATCGATTGAATGTTAAGGAGAATATGAATTTCTTGACCAAGCTAATAATGTCAATAAAAACAAATCAAGAATTAAATTTTGATGAATTAAGTATAGAAGAACTAAGAAACTGGAAATGTCCTCTCTTAAGTCTTCCAGTAGAAGACATTATAGTTTCTGAATTAATTAATGGAATAACTTTAGATTATTTACAGGAAAATGCTTTGAAAGTAATTGGTGATCAACTAATTTCTGGTAATACATTCTGACTTTCATTTCTTAATTAACTGTTTAATTATAGAAAATAATTTATGAAATCTTTATTTCAGGAAAGCATATTTTTACTAACATGAAGGCAACAAATGCTTTTATGCCAATAAATATTGCCACATTCTTAACAAAGCAAGATGTAACAATAAAAGAGATGAAAGTTAGAGAACTGAATTTAACAACAGGAGGGATTTTATTGCCATTAAATGGCTCATTCTCAACAGTTACTGGTTCAATCAAAACACCTAAATTAAAAGTAAAAAATATTGATGATTTAAGGGGAAAAATAGAAGGAAAATGGAAAAGATTGTCACCTACAATATTCGTTAGTGAGCCTATGATTTTATATAACAATTTCAATTTAGAAAATGTTAAGATTGATAATTTAACGTCTACAAACTTAATTGCTAGTAAGACAGGGTCAATCAAAAGTACCTTGTCAAATGCAATATCTTTACATGATAATATATCAGTGTCCTTAATCCTTTCAAGTGAAAAAATGGCAAGTATAATATTTCCTACATATTTAATTTTGGAAATATATTATGATATGGTAAGTGAAAGAAGTAATTAAGTTTTATTCTAGAAATGGAGCAATATCACTGTGTATGGCTTTAAAAAATGGATTACTGCGAATTTCCAAAATATTAGTATTATATCAGGAAATAAACACTTTCATCAAAATGTAGAGATAACAAAGTTCTCTTACAATAAATTAAAATCAGAGTAAGTTTACTTAATATTTGCATTAGTAAAAGAATTAATATAAAACAAATGTACTTAAGCAATATTTTCTTTATTTAAAGGAAGCAAGATTTATTTTTAGAAGATTCAACATTATGTGCCACTTCTGTTATTGCACCGGAAATTAAAACTACAACGTTAATAGCGGATATTATTGCTGTAAAAAAATTAAATAGTTCACAAATTGTCGGGAACTTGAGTGAAGATTATTTCATTGATAATTTCAAAGTAGTTTTCAAACCTATTTTTTCTGAGAAACTGTATTACCATAATCTCACTGCAAAAAATATATTTACAAAGCAACTGAATAATTTAAATTTAACAGGTAAAATAAGATAATTTTTTTAATATTACATTTTTATTTGATACTTCTTATTTTATTTGATACAATTTGTAAATTCATCAATTCTTTTTTAATTATACAGAATTGAAGAGGCTTGTGAATTCATGGATTGAACCTAATATTCTCAATGCCTCTATAGAAGCAACAAACTTGAAAACAAATACTCTCAGATTACCTGTTCGATTTTACGTAGAATTAGGTAACAAGATAATTAAAAATCTAATATTAGAACAACATGTTTATGTAGATTACATTAATAATATTAATATGACTGATTTCTTGGATAATGCTATAAGGCTCACCGATATGAAATCTTTGCAAAATATAATATTTCGTAAGTTATAATTAATGAAAATTAATAAAAATTAATTAACGATATAATGTTTTTTATTCAATTTATTAATAGTACTTCGTTTTAGGTAGCGATTTTAGTACGAATCATATACATGCTTCTCATCTTCCATTTCATTTGATAGACACAGAGAAAGATCTTAATTTGCATAAAAAGAGAATTTCTGGTAATATAGAAGCAAATGCAATAAATTTACCATATTCTTTTAAAATTGCTGAAAATGAGACTCCAGTTAATGTCTTTATTAAGGGATCTGCAAGATTTCCACTTGAACCAACAATAACAAATGTAAATAATATTAGACTAGAAGAACTGTTTTCAGAAATTTGGTTGACAACAAATGTTACAACGTTTTATGGAAAGAATTTGCATTTTGAAAATATAGTGATAAATGGAAATGTTATTTTAGATGTGAGCAATGAATTATCATATAAATATTTTGTTATAACATTATAGGACAAATCATTATTAAAATAATAATCACTTTTAGAATGAAATAAGTACATTAAATATTGAAATGTGGAAAAACATTTCAAAACGTGTTTTAAGCAAAACCAAGTTACAGGAAATATCATACCCTGTATCTTTGAATAATATTGAAGTTCCTTTTATTGTGGGTTCAAATGTTTCAAGACTAAAATCTTCACTATCAGATCTCAATAATATATTTGAGAATTCTTTGCTAAAGGATAAAGACCAACAAGTGAAGGCAAAATGGACATTCCATATATTAAAGGTCTTAGGTAATAATAATAAAATTGTGAGATAGAAGAAAGGATTCTTGTAAAATATTTTTAAAACAAATTTTACAATATATGAAAAATTTAGGAAACTTGAGTGCAAAACATACGATTAACAAACTGGATCTTAAGAAAGATGTTGTAAGACACGATTCAAGAGAAAATATTGTAACTGGAAAGAAAACAGTCATACATTTAACTGCAGAGAATTTGAATGGTTACAACTTTGATAAATGGGCTGCTAATGCTTTGACGAAGTTGAGGAAACATGCAATCATAAAGGGACAAAAAACATTTATCACTGCTACGTTTAGCGATATAGAGTAATTAATAAAATTAATTTATTTACCATTAAACTGGTTTAACTAAAATTAATATTCAATTGTTACTATTCATTATTATTAATTAGGGTGTCTGGAACTGTAATGGGAAATACTATAGAAGAAGTATTAACAAAATCTACGAACCAAAGAATTTATGGTCAGAAAAAGTTTCAAGGTTCTATTAATGTATCTGAGCTCATTGTTAGTGGTTTAATAAATGATGTGAATTTGACTGAGCTAGTAGATCATCAGTTAAAGAAGAATAATCATCTTCAAACAATAAAAACAGGAATTGAATTTCAAAACAGCTTACATATTCATGGAGATCTTATAGTTAAAGGTACTTATGGAGGAGCAGAGATGAAGAATTTTTACACAAGTTATTCGAGTGTTTTACCCATTGCTGAAAAAATGAAGATATTTTTGGAGGCAGCCGAAACCATTAATACAGCTTTACAAAGTATTTCTTTTACGTCCTTCTTTTTAATTTTTAAGGGGGCATACCACAATATTTTATGCATATCAAACTTAAAAATATATAAAAAGAATTTTTTCAATTTTTCGAAACAGACAAAGTGGTATACTCTCTTTGAACAGATAACGTTAATTATTATTAATACTTAAATATTTTATCATTATAGATCGAGCTGTTTATATAAATAAATTGGAAGTCGTAGAAGACACCATTGTTGCTTCTAATAAATCTACAATTATTCAGCCAGTACAATGCAAATCTACAAACCTTTCCTCGCATTGTTTTAGTAAATCTGCACTGAACGGCACTGTATTGACATATCAAATAAACGATAGTGACTTTCATGTCAAAAAATTAATTGTCATGGACGAAAAAAAACTCAATGTATTTGTAAACTTTGATTCTGTATCCATATTTTTATTTAGTAATATAAAGAACAAACTTGTTCATTCAAAAGGTTTGTCCAAGTTCATTTGATGTTTCTATTTTATCGAAATGCTTTACTAGCCAATAAGTAGACTACGAATGTTTATGTAAATACTTTCATAATTTGTAGAATTACACATACCAAGAATAATGGAAGCATTTGCGGAGTCAAGAATAGATACCTTGTGGATCGTTCTACGACTGACCACACAGACTTTGGTCTTACGTTATCAGCCATGGGAAGATCTGCAAGAATATGTTTTGCCAGTTACGGACGTGTTTGAAATAAGTACATCTCCAAATAATCAGCTTTTGTTATTACTATCAGATGGTGTATGGAATCTTGAAGGACTAGCAAGTCCTAGAAATATTATTGGGATTCCCTTCAAAGAAAAAGTAAAAACGTTCGTTGATGAACATAGTTTCTATGTGCAATGTAGTTCAAAAAATAATACAACTTTAATGAAAGCACGATACATAGGAAATTGAAGATTGTTAAATTAGTTTTCTTGCATTATCTTTGATATGTAACTGAGAAATTTAAAAAAAAGTATATTAAATATTATTTTGCTAATATTTGAGTGTCTCAATGTACAATGAATGATGTTTGATTATTGTTATTCAGTATGAAGGAAACTAATAAAATAGAACCTTTAAAAGGTGTATAAAACTGTTCAAAATGTATGAAGGTGTAGAAAAATTCTCCTGACAGTAACTTGATGGTTTATGGTCATGGAGACTCATATAAGGCTCAACATACGTACACTCCTGAACGCTAAGAGTGTTTAAATATGGGTCCAGCAGCTACAGAGGACATTGTTACCTAAGCAGCAGAAATCATTATATATATTTCTTCAAAAGAAAATAAAAAGAATAAAATAAGATACAAACTCTGGCAGCTTTCTTAATCACGGTGACCTCTTCAGGTTTCGCCTTAGCCGTGTTGTTCGTTTTCTTCTTTTCCTCCACTTTGAACAATTTCTAAAAAACAAACATTTTAATAAAAAAAAAGCATTAAATTGCATATACATCCGCAATGTAGTGATAAAACATAATCCTTCAGTCTCACAGGATCTTTCATAGAGAATTTCTCCTCGATTTTCTTCCTCTCCTGTATTGCGTTGTTAAGAGCAGTCTGTTCAGCTGGTGTGAGTACCAGAAGTCTAGGATCCATTGCAATCCATTCACTGTGCAATATCTGATCCAGCTTCCAGCGTTTCGAGACATCAGGTTCCAAAAGACGAGTCACTAGCTTCTTTACTTGTTCGCTTAAGGTTTCTGCGATTTTACTTCGGAACTTCCATTTGCGATTTGTTTGTTGCTCGTACAGACGTTTGATATCAGTGTCGTCAAAGGGCATCGATTTGTTTAAAAGGATGTAGAGGATAACGCCAAGGGACCAGAGATCCGCTATCTTTGGATTGTACGGGGAAGCACGAAGGATCTCTGGGGCAGCGTACGATAGAGAACCGCAATAAGTATCGCTCAGAACGCGTTTACCTCGATTATCTATCACGTAGCGAGCAAATCCGAAATCCGCAAGCTTGACATTGAAATTTGACGTTAGTAGAACATTCTCGCATTTCATGTCTCTGTGAGCAATCTCCATTTCGTGCAAATACTGAAGACCTGAAGTAAAGATAGAGTTCTTAATATAAAATAGTCATGATTTTTAATAATCCTCCTGATCTTATTTATTTCATCATGTACTGTATTTAAAACAGGGACCAAAATAGTAAATGTTTTTAAAATTTCTAATTCTTAAAAATCTTCTAGAAAACACATTTATTAAAAAATCAAACTTTAAATGTACTGGGTCTATAAATAGTTATTATAGATGATTAAGACTCTCTTGATCAATAGTTACCAATAACAAAAAAAAAAATATTAATCTTAAAAAATGTTAAATTTACAATGATTATTTGTAAGAGAAATCATTTAAACTAAAATATGAATTCTTATACTATAACTTTTTAAATGTAAATTATAACAGATATGGTCTCTGATTTAAAGAGATATCGGTGTTACCAAGAGCAAGTTGTCGAAACCATACACGCGCCTGTCCCTCTGCAACCGCACCATTCTTCAGTATAAACTCCAGGAGATCGCCGTTCTCAGCGTAACGCATAAATATGAAATATTTTGTACGCCTTTGGAATATACTATGTACATGCACCACGTGAGGGTGATTCAATTTGACCAGGATGTCGAGCTCCCGGGGAAGAAACTTTCGGACGAAATCTTTCGGCGCTAGCCCGGTGTCTATCACTTTGCAAGCCAAAGTACTATTCTTTTCTGGATCTGATTCTGGTTTATACTCCGCCAGATACACCTACGATTAAGCAAACACAAATTTTATGTTAATCAAAGAAAGATTGTAAAAAATATACATATATTTGATGATTCCAAGTAAAGAAAACGATGTTATCGACCGAGGGAAGGAGTGAATTTGAATTATACCCATTTTTTGTAAATCGTTTATCGTATCGTTCTATAATCTTAATAATTTGCGAGATGGTTAATTAACCTTTGCGTAAGCACCTTCTCCCAGTTTTTTTAGAAATTTATAACCGCGTGCTAATAAAACTGCCTCCTCGGATGAAGTCTGATTCAAACTCGTCATGAGATTTCGCGATCCACAAGTGACATCCTACTGGTCCTGTTATAATAATTCATAATTGATTAGTAGAATGTAGATTTTTATGCAAATTCATAATTTTATAAACGTAATTAAAAAAACAGAACTATTATAATGTTGTGTAAAAACTCTTATTCATTTTATAGTAATTTAAGATTGTTCTTCCGCTTACTTTTATTTAACAATCAAGATTGTAGTAGAATAGAGTTCTAGCTATGAAAATATCAAAGTCATTTAACCATTTTGCCTAATTAAATATCATGCTCGATGTAAAACATGATAGAATTCATGGCCTACTTTATATGTATTTATATTACTTCAAACATTAAGAAAGTGAATTTTTAAAAAATTAAAGGATACCAAAGAGATAAAAAGCTAATAAAAAAATTAGTTAAATGAAAATATTAAGAGTTTGTGTTTTATTGAAATGTATATTTAAATATCGGATGTAGCATCTAATCGAAATATATCGACTTATTCGATTTGGTGAATATGAAAGAGGTGATTGACTTTCTCTTGTAACTCAGGAGAGAGAAGTAATGTAAGTATGATACGAGTAATTTTTTCATTTTCATTATTCGATTCTCTATAAAACACGTTTTTGTTACTTTCATAAATATAAAAAATCCTATCATTTTAATAAATATTATAAAAATTAAATTTTGTATTTAAAATTTCAATCTATTAGCAATCAGAGACACGCGTTTTGGGGTTAGTGTGGTACTGCCCCCTAATAAATAAAATATTTCTACCGTTTAAAAACCTAATCCAAACCTAACCTAACTATTTGTTAAACACATTATTTAATTATTTAGTTTTTCATTTAATAATTTATAAATCTTATTTCTTTTGTCAATGTCAAACAGAATGGCGGACACTGCTCCAGCCGCGCGTGGAGGTTTTCGTGGAGGGTTTGGTTCTCGTGGAGGAGGTGACCGTGGAGGTCCAAGAGGTAGAGGCCGCGGAGGGAGAGGTAGAGGTCGTGGTCGTGGACGTGGTAAAGAAGATAGCAAAGAATGGATCCCAGTAACTAAACTTGGGCGCCTTGTTAGAGATGGAAAAATAGAATCCTTAGAACACATCTATCTCTTTTCCTTGCCTATCAAAGAATATGAGATCATTGACAAATTCCTTGGAGTTGAATTGAAAGATGAAGTACTGAAAATCATGCCAGTACAGAAACAAACCAGAGCTGGACAGCGTACTCGTTTCAAGGTAACTTTATATAGGCATAACTTCTCAAATGTTGATCTAGTATGATTATTAGTTCACTAGAGACGTTATTAGTGATTTCTCATTTTATAGGCTTTCGTAGCTATTGGGGATTATAAAGGTCACATTGGCTTAGGTGTAAAGTGCTCTAAGGAAGTGGCCACTGCCATTCGTGGAGCTATTATACTGGCTAAGCTTTCAGTTGTGCCAGTACGTCGTGGTTATTGGGGAAACAAGATTGGTGATCCTCATACTGTACCCTGTAAAGTTACTGGCAAGTGTGGATCAGTTCAGGTGCGTCTAATTCCAGCACCGAGGGGTACAGGTATCGTATCAGCGCCTGTCCCTAAGAAATTGTTACAGATGGCTGGTATAGAGGACTGCTATACTTCAGCCAGAGGATCTACATGTACACTTGGTAATTTTGCGAAAGCTACCTATGCAGCTATTGCCAAAACCTATGCCTATTTAACACCAGATCTCTGGCACAATCAGGCACTAAGGAAAGCTCCTTATCAAGAATTTGCAGACTATTTGTCAAAAACCCACAAAGTTGTGGGCAGACAGAGGCCTGCTGAGGTTGCCTAAGAAATAAACTTCCATGTAAATTACCTAATTCTGATCATTTCCCCTTTTCTTTCCTATTTTTATTATATACCATATTTTGTAGGTAGATTGGTAGATGTTTATGCACTTATGGTATATAAAGGTGCAAAAATTTATAGAATACACATGTAATATAAAAAAAAATTGTAAAATATTATCTAGCTAAATATTATTATTCACAAATAATAATAGTTATAAAATAAGAATCAAATAAATTATATATTTCTGTAAAAAATAGCATCTCTATGTACTATCTACAAACATATCTCTAGAAGTCTTAAATTGTTCATAAGCATTGTTGAAAGTTTCTAAAGTGTGATCACAAATCTTTTCAAAATCTTGTAATCCTTTTCTTAGTATGTCTATAGCTTTTCCATTTTTCGCTTGGATCCTCAAGTATATGTTTCCTTCTGCTGGATGATTGATGAAACAAGCACAAAATTCCACATCAGGACTGTAATAAAGATGATTAATAATTAATGGTCTATTTATCGTTGAACTTACGTTCTAATTGATGCGGCGTACTTTTGTGAGATTACTGCTACTAAAGAATTTCCCAACGTATAACCTTCACCCATGAATACAAAAGTTTTACATTTCTCGGATGATTGTTCGCCAACTACCTGTATATAAAATAAAGTTTCGATAATAGGTTATGTTTTATATTTTACATTGCAAAACGTATAATTTACATAATTTAATATTAATAAATATCGTACCTCTGCTAATCGACCCATTTTATCAACTATTAAACTAATTAGTGTAAAATATATTATATTATTATAATATTAAATTCACAGTAACATCAACGTCGTCACAAGCTCGTTGAATATACAGACATTGTTGTACTACATAACCTAACCTGACATAATATTAGATACATAACTTGACATAACCTATTTACTTTATGTTCATATTCACTTAGCGTATTGCAAGATAGATTTAATGATCTTAATAAGAAATATTAATTATAACTTTCATTAATTGCAAAGAACAATAAAGTTCCATGTATGATTTAGTTAAATAAGGGAAACATTTTTCATTACCTAATTCCGAAGTTGTTAATAATTCTGCGTTATTAATATAATATAATTATTAATATAATAAACAACGTGAAAATAAACAAAAGGAGAGCAAGAAAATGTCTGTAAAACAGCTAATTTTCAATGTACCATTGAAGTTAAGATTTCAAAATATTGGTGCAAGATATTACTTTTCAAAGGGAAGTACAATTATTGAATCCGCTGAGGAGGAACCTATCTTTCTAGAAGAGAAAGATAGTGCTGAGTTAGAAAGAAAGAGAAATAAATCAAGACTTACAGAAGCACATAGGAATATATTGTTTGGGAAAAAGCCTTATGATACACCACAAGAACGGTTTCATGAGACAGTCAAATACAAGAAACGAATATTAGGAAGGTATGGAATGGAAGCTTTAGGAGTACCTGCAGGATTGGCTTGGCCTACTCCTGAAGAAGTAGAAGACATGAAAGAATATGAAAGTCTTGCACATCCATTAAATATTCAAGAAAGATTACAACAGATTAAAGAAAAAAAGAAGATGGAAGAAGAGGCATTGTTAGCTAGGTATGTAAAAAATAGTAACATATATATATATTATAACAATAAATGTTAAAATATATATCTTTCTATAGGCAAGGACAAATAGAAAAGAAAATGGCCACTATGAAGCAATTAATAGCTCAGGTACAAGAAAAAATAGCTCAAAAGCAGCAGGCAGAATTAGAAGCTAAAGAGCGAAAGGAACGTAAGATTCAAGAGATTAGACGTAAATTGATAGCTCAAGGAACTATGTCTGCGACAAGCCTAACAGAGGCAGTGACTATGGCAGAAAAAGATGAGAAGAAGTTAAAGAAGGAAATGAAGAAAGCAAGGGCATTGGAAAGAGAAAAGAAAATAGCAGAACGATTGCTTAGAGAAGCTGAAAGTAATGAAGCAGAGGAAGAGGAAGAAGATGAAACAGATTCTCAACAAAAATAATTAAAAAGCTACGAAACAGACAGTTTGATGAAAACGTGTTGTATTGTAAAATAATTTCTACATAGTAAAATGAACACTTTACAAACATCCACTGTTAGTTGAATTCCTACTTCTCCGTATATAAAACTTTCAAAGTAATCAGAGTTTAAAAGAATAATAATATTTACAGCTCGTAGTAAATATTGTATTTTCTTTTGCTAATACAAAAAACGGTACATATTATTCTGTAAGGGCTAAAAGAAAACTATACTAATATGTAGTATTAAATGACTCGATAAGACACATATCCAGGCACAATTGGAGCAATAATATGCTGCATTTCATTCAACTTTGCTCACTCATAGGTTTCGAGAATCTTCAAAGGAATGTAATAACCATTTTTGCTCTGATTATCATATGAGACTTGCTGTAGCGCTGTTGAAAAAAATCAGCTTTCAACCATCGATTCTTGAAATTCCTTTTCATCGATACCACTATGAATATCTTCTTCGTTTTCCACTTGATCGCAGTCCTGATTATTTTGTACGTGCAGCTCGTCAATGACAATTAATCGCAATTTGTTTTTCCCTATGTGTCAGGCAGATTGAATTTGCGATGGAGATGACAATTCATAAAACTGGAAACTTAACTCCTCTCCAAAAAGATTTTCAGGTGTAATGATTTCTGGTTCAACCATGTTCAGGCCCAAAGTAGTGGGATTTAGGTCTGTGACTAGATAACCTTCACTGATAAGTCCACATTCTTCTGCAACCACTTCCTTTGATACTGGGTTAAGGAAATCTACAAAGATATATTTATCAACTTAATCGATAACATTCAAAGTTAAACTCTTATTCATAAAACCTTCACTGTTTAATTAATTCGATTACCACTCTCTTTCACAGGATAATGAAGCTCCTGTGTTTGTTGATTGGATTGGGTTGATTCATGTTCATTGTTGGAGACTATCATAGGTACAAGATATTGTACCTCTACTTCCTTCTTGATACCACTAAGGATTTCTTCAGCACAGTGTTCTAGCGTCACAGAATTCACTACATTATCAGCCTCTTCTTCCGAGGACTGTTGTGTAATGCTAGCAGTTGCCGCTTCTACTTCATCTATTGGATTCATTTCACTGAAAATGTCAGTGGTTAAAGTAAATAAACATTCCATCATGAATTTTTTATCTTAACAGTGATTAATTACCTGATGTTCTTCCTCAGATTTTCAATTTCGACAGTGTTCTTGCTCATTTGCTTTATGGAAGAATTAGCGTTAAAATTGTTAATGGATTGTCTAGGTCTAGGATCTCCTGAGCGATTCGCAATGGCCCATAAGTGACCAGCTCCATGTGGTGCCTTTGATCCCTTCCTAAAGTGGGGATTTATGGAGAGGTTGTGCCGCACAGAATTTTTCCAACGGTCGTCGTTGCTTTTGTAATAGGGAAAATGTTCTCTAGATATAATAAGAAAAATAATTTATTAATTTTCCAAATATAGTAAACAAAAATAAGTAAGTTAGGCGTGAGTTGATAAATTTTATAAAAATTGTTTTACAATATAGAATTTACTATATAGAAAAATTCTAATATTGTCCCTTATTCAATGAGCAATAAATGATCATATGAATGTCTATATTTGCATAATGACAGACGTTTAAATAGTTCCTGTCACTTGTCGGTTCAACGTCGATAAGCGTGCTCACCCCACGAGAACAATTTTCTTCACCTGCTTGCGGCGATGTCACGGAGTGTTACACACTCCCCTAATTAATTCTCTGTCTTTAGGAAAAGACGAAAGACCCGTTAGAACGCCCCAAGCACAGGGCTTTAAATAGTAACTTTATCTGATCCAATAACTACATAAATATATCTAATGATTATGCAAACAAAAAGAGAACAATTCACCTTTACATTATTATTGATTTTTATTGATTTTCATTATGGTTGGTTTCAAATAATATGAAATATCACTTAATTTGAAAATTTGTTTGGTATATGTGACCTAATTACCAAAAATAAGTTAAAAATATCAAAAACTATCCAAAGTACAAAAGTATAAAATACCCAGTGTAACAACTGATTTCTTTCAGAAAGAATAAATTTTTTAATTGTTCTATACAGTAAATAGAATTTTATATATCAAGTTACATTATTAAACTACTTTGATCCTCTCCATTAAATATCCAATACCATTAATGCATATATTAAATACATAAAAAAGAAGAAATCAAAAGGGAGAAAATAAAATAAAAGATCAAACGTATCTATAAAAATGTCATTTTGTAGATTTGTATAATAAGTATCGAATTCATCTCCCTGGAAGTGACTCATCCTAAGTGTACTATGTAATACATTCAGTATATATATATATATTTCTCCTTCGAACCGTAGGAAATGTAGGAAACAAGTTTCTACGAATTTACGAGAACGTGGTCCGCGTCGATGCGGGGTAGCTGGTCGGGGAGGGTCGCGTTCTTAGATGGTACCCCTTGGCACCGCTGCCCTCGCTACGCAGTGGTACCAGCTGGTACCGGCTCTTTTCCTCGTTTCAACCCTCCCAACCCTCGTTCCACCAACACGAATGTGCACAATTTACTGGTTCTGTGCTTTCACCTGTTCGATCGAAGGTTTGTCAAATATAGATAATATAGATAATCGAGCCCCTGAACTCATTTTCAATCCTCCTCTTACGATATTTACCTAATGCATAATTGTATCTCTTTCTTATAGTTCTAACATCTGTGAATTTAGTTAAAATGTTACGTATTCTTTCCAGTATCCTCTATTCTCGTATTTTAACTTAATTTCAATAGAACATTGTGGATTTTGTATTCACGAAGAATTTGGCTCAAGGCTTACCACAGATAATTTTCAACAAATAATTTTGATAATAAATATTAGTGTCTCGACTATGAATGCTTCTAGGAAATTTAAATGTACTTGATATGGGAAAAGGTGCAAGATATCCAAAGAAAATATTCATTAAGAGAATTCTACTTATGTTCCATTCATGCTTTCAGAAATATGAACTTGCATAAATACCTAAATTATTAATTACGATATTATTGCTAATTATTATTTTATAAATTCAGTGCCTATACAAAGTTCTAGTGGTTTGAATACAGAGTCTATTGAAAATTGGTCTATTGAAAATTGTTCTATTAAAATGAATATATATATATATATATATATATATATATATATATATATATATATATATATATTTTTTTTTTTTTCTAAAATGGATATATAATAATTCCTTTTTTCTACTTTCTTTTTCATTGAATTGACGAATGTGGCTTCCGAGGGGTTCAAATACTCTTGGAAAGTACTCACGAGATCCACTGATAAATAGCTGACACCGTGAGCTCTCCCCTTTCCCGAAGAGCGTGTTCGATAAGCTCTGTGTACGTGAAAGGCGGCTTCTTTGGGCCGTTACATCGGGAAGACGCAAAATTTCTATTATCCAGGCTAGAGTAACTATGATTCGACTCCTGATGTGACGATCCGTTTTCGTTGTAACTCCTTTTCACGTCGTTCACGTAAGTAGACCCATAAGAACGTCCATTTACCCTTGTCTTATTCCCTGCGTAAAAAATATGAAACATATGATTTCTTCGAACTATATTGGTGAATAATTTTGTATATATTGCATAGGAACAACGAGCACGACGTGATTTCCTGTGTAAAAGTAAGAAGTATGGAATTAAAGTTTTTCATTTTCTGGCTTAGTCTTGGAAGTAATCGACTTTGAAAACTTGTCAAATAGGACCAAATAATCGACAGGAGGTCATTTTATGTGTGAAAATAAGTCGAAAATGTAGGAGAATATTTTTTCACAAGAGAAAATTTTGTTCCCGAGAAAAAGGACGTAATAGGTCGATTTTTAACTAACCATGTTCAAATTCGATTTTCTCGAGGACTAAGCCGAGAATGAAAGAATTTTATTCTATATTTTTGCCTCATTTTTGTATAAGGAATCACATCGTATTTGCTTTTACATGTTATTCGGCCGGACTCTGTATATCTGTATTGAAGTTTATAAATTATATTTCTAACAATATTTTAAGTCTTAAATAGACTTTTTCATGATTTCGCGAAATATAAAATTAATTTAGTAGACTGCGGACGTTTATGCAATAATAAAAATCCAAAGATGAAGAAATGTACAAAAGACGTGTAATATGCTACAATACAGCGAGTAACATGTAAGTAGGAAAAGTCCAACATAATTTAATTTACAATTACTCCAAGTAAAATTGTTAAAACCTATCTATCTCTATAATGCTTCAGAGTGTGATCTGCTCTTATAAAAATCCTATATTGTACGAATAGAATAAAGATAAGACTTATCAGAAAATACAATCAATTAAATTTACAAATAATTCTCTGTTTAACCAATCTCTCTACATCAATATCATACCCATTCTAACACTTAACCAATACAAATCTCAATTATACGTTTCTCTAGTTATAAAGCTATTAACTATTTGCAATACATAACTATCCGCAGCCTAACTATTAAACATAAAGGTCTGAGACAGTATCTTGAATATCTGCACACCACTGTGAATATCTTTGGGCGAAGGTACAGTGGACTTCTCGTCAGCAGCCTCGATAAACGGATCCAACTTGAAATCCAGCAACCAGGAAAGGTTTCCAGTCTCCTGATCATCAAATTGTTGCTGCTGATGACTACTAGAAGACACATCGGTCTTGCCCTGTTGCATGTTAGGCGATGGAACGGTAACAACCGGCTCCCAATAGTCAGAGCCAATAGGATAGCTCGTTTCCTCAATTTGGATCTCTTGGATCACTTGTTCTTGCCTGTGCTCGGACGACGAGGAGGATGTGGTGGGTGAAGCCGCGATATCGACAATGTTTTGCTGGGATTCTAGCTCCGAGACGGTTGTCCAGGTGCAATTAGTGCCGTCCACGAGAAGTACTTCCAATCGAGCGACTGGACACTCGTCGACGGCTTCCTGGGCCGACAACGGAGAGAATAGAGCCGCGGTGTCTCCTATTACTTGGTTGGAGGCGACTACTTCCATTGGAGCCTCGATTTCTTGGTACTGATACCGTTTGTGACCGTTCTGGACCTCCTCGCAGAAGCTCTCGATATCCAGATCCTCGAAGATACGTTTCTTCCCGACACGGGATTGGTTGTCCGATAACTCGTGCTCCGGGACACTGCCCGTGCCAGAAGACGGCCCAATCATGCTGTCGAAGGCAAGTTTTAGTTCATTTCTTATACTAATGCTTATATGTACATAGTATGCCAGGAAAGTAAATTGCGGATTTTTATGTATTGTGTACTTTTATGAACGTAACACTAAGGAAGCGAAATCCGAATAGACATTTGTTTCATGTATTAAATATTATAATAAATACTCTTCTTTGAATATTTTATATATCCCTGCATTATACATTATACATTATATGCATTTTTGCACCTTCAAATTTTTCATAAATGTATAAAAATCCGCAGTCTAGTAATGGGACTGATAGCGTTCCTCAGCAAGTGGCAACATTATCGAAACCCAATTTCCATACTTTCCCATACTCTGGCTTTTGTATCAGTTACAGCTCACTCGTTTTGCCTGGTACGTGTGATTTTATTTATAACGATTTATCAAAATACGTGTATTAGATACGCATCGTCGAAATGAAAGAACCACGTATTAAGCGATGTCCCTACAATTCTGTGTAAAACTTAAAGAAAACAATATAGAAGCATGCGATAAAGTGATAATTTGATAGGTTTCATTTATTCTTCTCTTTTTATAAATTCATTCGATGTATCCGCTGTGTACGATATTGAATTGAATGAATTTGTTTCTTAAGACGATTGAATTAAAAGATCAAATTTAGGCACAAACCATGAATTGGAGCTGTCTCGTGAAAACCCTATAGAATTCACGAAAATATAAAAATAGCGTAGATAATCCATTGAAAATCAAAGTTAATACATTTCTTTCAATTGATTTGCATTACCAGACTTTATCGAATTTACATTGTACATTATTGTAATATGGAATATTTAAATTTTCTTATTATTTCTTCTTTTATCTAAATTTTACACTTTCATAAAATTAAAAAAAAAGAAAAAATTAAAGTATTTTATAACACTATGATGAATCATTTTTTTCAAATGAAATTCTTATTGTACCTTCGATTTGTGTAATGGACTTCTGCGATGTATCTACTATTTTAGTATACTTTTTGTAACCTGATAAAACAATAACCTACTTTGCTTATGTTTTTCTAATAGCATTTACACAACATTTACGTATTACATGCATGTATTTTACTGCTTGGTCTTTAATGGGTTAAATAATGATACTCCAAATTGGCCACAATATCAAATCCACCTATACTTACCTTAATTCTCCCAGTATCTCGATTTCGATGAGATTATTATCGCCAATTATTCCGTGATCGTCGAAACGGAGCTATTAATCGTAAAATAACTTCCAACTTTCATCACGATGTCCTAACGTCAATATGAAAGTAATTTTCCAAGGATTTTGAACGTTTCATCGATGCACGAGCTCGCGTTTCTCAAAAAAAAAAAAAAAAAAAAAAAAAAAAAAAGAAAGAAGAAAAACTTGGGATTATCGGTGATGAAGAACTCGCGACTAATTAACGATAGCCACTGGTTCACACGGTTCAAATATATCTCATTGCGAACTGCACTCCCGTTTTCAATCGACACTCATTCCTTTTTGTCCACTTTGTACGCGCAATCACCTTGCGATCGGACGTTTTTGGAATATCTACATGATCAACTTCGGATCGCGACTGTCTTCTCTTTCGTATTTCAATTGTTACGCGGCGTGATGCGCACGCATCCTCGAGAGCAAAGCAGGAGGGGCCGTAGACGCATGCGCAGTGCGACAACAGAGATTTGGCGCTTAAGTACGTTTACGTAACAAGAACAAGAAATTTTATTACACATACTGTAATAAATAAAAGAATAGAATAGTTTATATTTTAATACTTACAAACTTATAAAATAAATTTATAAAATAAAGGTATATACGACTTTTATTTTGTATAATCGTTATTTAAGGAATTGGAACTTTTCTTCTCATTATAATTCTTATATCGGTTACTATATCACTAATAGCTTATTGCTTTGCTTGCTTCGATTCTTGTATCAATTTTACAATACATTAAAATAGTCCATTGTGTATTTAATGATTATGATTAGACTGCGGATATCTATTCATTTATGGGAAATTTCAGAAATGCACGTAATATGCAAAAATATATGAAATATTTAAAATGTAACATCTGTTATGATATTTAATAGATACAAAAAATTTCTGTTTAGGTTCCATTTTTCAAATTGTATTCATAAAGATATTAGTTTGCATAAATACCTCTCCAACTTTATTTATGATATACATAAGCTTTAGACTTAGAAATTATGTTTTACAGAAAGATCTTGCTAAAGGATAGTATCTTTTGCAGATTTACACTTTTGCTCATCACTATATGTAAAATTTTAATAATATTTCGTATCGAAATACCGAACAGTTTACATCGGTTAGGATTATTTACATTCATTTTTATTTCTGCATTCTCTCTTATTGCAAATTTCAAAAAATTGGAATATTTATAACAATATGATTTGTAATTTCATGTCTTTGATAATATAACTAAGAAAGTGAAGAAACGTATACATAAAAATTTATTTCGTTCATTAAATATTATAACAAGTAATCCATTTTAAATATTTTATAATTTATATTTTCGTATGTTATGTTTTTGTACTATGTTCTCTTAGATTGTGAAAATATAAGTAAAATATAAGTATTAATAATAGTTAAACATATGAACAATATAGGTAGGAATAGAAAGAATAGGTTTAAAGAACAGATATAAAAAAGAGATTCAAGAAATGAAGAAATGCAAACCGGAAATCATTCTAAATTGAAAGGTAAGGATTAAGAATAATAAATAATGAAATAAATATTATATTCTTTACAATTATTTGCATTCTGTGCATTCTTGCATTTGTAGATTTTTGATAAACGCATAAGAATCTACAGTCTACAATAAATTATGTTTTACTTGATCATAATGCGCCAATAATTAAAATTCATTTTACCCCTACATACATGCAACCCAAGTTGCGTCTATGTAGGACCGCGTTGACTCTGCGGATGAGTTGATTTCGAGAAGAGATCGACGTCCGTTTTGCGTATTTATTTATTCGTTGTAGAAACACGGAGACTAACAGCGCTCAAGGTCAAGGTGACATTACGCAAATAAAGGGATAGAAGGCGACAGAGGCGGATTTTTACCATCCACAGGACTGTACTCATAATCGGTACATTTTTGGGTAGAGTGTGAAGTGTATGTATCCATTGCGCACAGATCATAGACATCAGAAGTATAGACCGCGGATGCCGTGTTGAGAAAATGGGCTTCGTTAAAAAAGAGATAGAGAAATAAATAACGCGTCTCTCTTTCCTTTTCTATGGGCGGAGCATAGTATCTGTTAGAAAGAGACAGTGATACCACGTTAGATATGTCTATCTCTTTTTTAACGAGGACCATGCTCTTCATTTGACACCCGCGGTCTATATTTTTCATGTCTATGGCAGGGATGAACGTCATGAAGAATGACATTTAAAATTTGCAGTTAAAGATCAAACGATAACAGAACAGAGAAGTCTCACAGACTCGCGGTGTGACAGTTCCCATTACATGGAGTATTGAACGAGGGACAAAATACATTATGAACATGGACAACGTGGACCAGCATTTGCTTCACCAGTTTAGTTGTTTAGGCACCACCGACAGAGATGATCTGGTGAAGCAGCTGCAGAAGCTGCTGGCTGGCAGCCAGCTCAACGAAACTACTGCTGAGTTCTTTCTGGATATGAATAATTGGTGAGATACTCTCCCACTTGTAATCGTTCTACGTTGGTCAAGTTTAGTTAACCGACCTAACCCTACCGTCGCCATGTTTACTTGTTGTATTGTCGTCTTATCCATCCTTGATTATTTATGCATTTATTTCACTGACAACTCACACTCGCATAATATTTGCAATTTCTTCAGTTATTGTTCATGTATTACATAAATTGTTGTTCAATGGAGTAACTGCTACATTAGAATATTAAGCTATTCTTTAAAACTGTAATTATGAAAGACAAATATGGTAACTGTTGTACAGACATTTGTTGATGAAGCATAAACAAATAAGTAAATGTATATGTACGTGCAAATAATCTACATAAAATTTTAGGAATCTCCAAGCGGCAATTTGTAGCTATTTTGACTTTGAATCTCCAGTTCAACATAAATTTCCTTGTATGATGGTGATAAGCGATAGCACCATTGGCGAAGGAGAATCAATACCACCACTTACTAATTTTCGAAAATCATGGCATATACAAAATAGTGGTAGAGAAGCATGGCCTGATGGAGTTTGCTTACAGTATATAGGAGGAGTGCAAATGGGTGAATGTACAAAAATACCAGTCCCATCTCTAGGCCCAGGAGAAATAACAGAGGTGAGCGTGGATCTTCAAAGTCCTCCACATTGTGGTACATTTCAAAGTAAATGGAGGATGATGGTAAAATCTACAGAAATCTTGTTTGGAGGTAAAATCATTTACCTTCTTGCTGTTACTCATCTGTGATATTATCTTTTAGTAATAATCTCTTTTTTTAAATTTAGATGTTATTTGGATAACTATTACAGTAAGTGAAAGTGGCACTCTGGCCATTACTCAGCAACTGCATCAATTAAGTACTTCATCGTCTAATGATACAAAGATGTGCTAGCCCTTAATGTTCGGAGAATTTTCTTAATTTTCTTCTCACATTTTTTAAACGCTTTTGATTATTTTTTAAATCAACCAAATTAAAAATGACATGTTCGTTTAAAATATCACTTTAAAGATACCAAAAACGTTTTTATTTCCTTTTACAATCACGCGAGAAAATAATACTTTCAATGGATAATTATATATATGATTTAAAATAGTACTGGACCTAGGCACTGTATAGAAGTAAAATAATTTTGTTAAATTCTGAAAGTTGCTTACACAAGGCCTTTTACCGTCCATGCTTGTCAGTTACATCCTTTTGAAAAATCTTCTTTTACTTGATTGTTTCTGTGATGCAAAGTGTGGCGAAATGATTATGGTTTATACTTGTAGAGCTGTAACAGACATGTATGGACCACTTTTGAAAATGTTACTGATAGAAATTGATATAAATATAAATAACTAGAAAAAATATATATATACAAAATATATATATATTTTTTTGCGTGTATATGTATGTATAATTATTAAGATACGAGTTTATTAAAGATATGAACGAAAACAGTTTTTATTAGAAAATAAAGTATAGATATGGTTGAAATATAATAATGCTATATGAATATATATTCATTCACCAATTTAATATCAATCGAACATGTATTTTCTTAATGACCGAATCTTAGTTCTAGATAAAAACGTGTACATAAGCTTGTGTCAGTACCCTGTGTTCAATTTTGTTTTTAAACGGCCATTGGCATAGACAACTTTGTGTGTGGCTCGTATCCGATAAGTTCGATATCATCCGCTGTGAAATCGTCTATGTTTTCAACGTTCCTAACGATTTTTAAATATGGGAATGGTTTTGGCACACGTTTTATTTGTTCCTTGAGTGCGGATATGTGATTGAGGTATATGTGACAGTCACCCATTGTATGTACAAATTCACCTGGCTAAAAATAAACAAAAAGATACAAGTTTCTGTTAAAAAATTTTGCCACTTTTCCTTTCTTGTAAATTTACCTTTAAATTTGAAATGTGTGCCAGCATGTAAGTTAACAAAGAATAGGATGCGATATTAAATGGTACACCAAGACCCATGTCAGCACTTCTTTGATAAAGTTGACATGATAACTCTCCATTGTTCACATAAAATTGGACAAGACAGTGACAGGGAGGTAGAGCCATTTTTGAAATGTCGCCTGGGTTCCATGCTGACATTACAATTCGCCTATCATTGGGAGAATGTTGTATCTTATCTATGATTTGTTTTAACTGATCTATCCCTGTATAAACAAACCTTTCAGTGTACTTGTAGATAATTAAATTTGTACGATTAAACATAGGAATATTCGATTATTTCCTTACCTTGTCCACTATAATCTGTGTTCATATTTTGGTACTCTGCACCATAGTGTCTCCATTGAAATCCATAAACAGGTCCTAAATCTCCTTCTTTTCTATCTGTGAAGCCACAAGAGTCTAGGAACTCACGTGAACTGTTTGCATCCCATATGTGGATATCCTTTTCACTTAATTCTTTGGCATTTGTCGATCCTCTAATAAACCATAACAACTCCTCCACTACGCCCCTCCAAAATACTCGCTTTGTAGTTAGCAATGGGAATACATCTATGGTAATGATATCTTGTTATTGTAATTAATTATATGAGATATTAAACTTCTATTAAAGTATGAGAAAGACTTACTGTCTCGTAAATTAAATCGCATCTGTGTCCCAAAAATGGACAATGTGCCTACACCTGTACGATCATCTTTCCTCGTCCCTTCTTTTATAATTTTTTTTATTAAATTTAAATATTGATATTCTTCGTGTTCTTCCCCGTTCTGAGTACATTTTTGGATTTCATTCGTTTCATTCGTTATTCTACATTTATTCATAATTCCGGAAAATAAAAGATTTATAATACTGTAATAGTTAATGTTAATGATTTCGCCGCATAACATGGAGTAAATTTTGGCGGTATTATGTGGCTATAGTAATGAAAATTTTTAATTCAAAAGCCTTTTAAATACGTTAAAAGTTGTTAAGAATGAATTTTATTAAAAGCACAAAATTATTAATATTAATTAAAATTATAATATATTTCTTATTTTCATCAATAATTTACAGGAAAAATATTAATTCTACGAGAACTTTATATAGACTTGATAGGCGGGAAAATTAATTATCTACTCGTACGATTGTTATATCGATGAATATAAATGAATTGAATTTGTAAATTTGTATATTTAATATAAGTTTAGAATGATAATAAAATGTATTGTACTAGGATGTTTTAATTTTTCATCGTTACTAAATATTATTACGATATTAATATTTATTATAAAAACTAATTCTACTTACATGTGAAATTATTATGTCGATGAACATAAACGAACGTCATATAAATTTAGAATAATTATAAAATATTGTATATCATACTAAGATGTTTCAACTTCTCGTTATGATTAGATATTATTATGTCATTAATATTCATTACAAAATATTTATACTTTTAATACATCTTACGTAATTTCTCATACTATGTAGTATATACAGAACATGTTTATTCTGACAAAAGATCTATTATATGATAAATTGTTATCACAACTGATAGAAAACAAAATAAAAAACAAATGTTCTTTGTTTGCCCGATCTATCGGAAGAGACCAATAATTTTTGTCCTGTACTGTATATAATGCATAAAATATAGTATATTAATATTGGAAGGTTAATTATTATTGATCACACAGATCATATTTTATTAGATTGTTTAACAGATCAAAATGGTGTTGGGCAATGTAAATTCTTCCGTGTTGAAAATCATCGAACCATATAGAAAATGGGTTATAGAAAATCCACAATTGTTATCCGAGATTGAAAATACGGTCCACTGTTTACCTTACTTCACGGCTGGTTAGAAAAATTCTTTACTTTCATTCTTCAAATACGATGACTTTTCTCCTCAATTTTTATTCAGTAAACATTTTTTTTAGGTCATTCTAATAATTCCGCCTTTTGGTCGGAGTTATTATACTCGGCTTCGAATTTGATAGTATTTTTCAATGATTTGTTAATGTGCAGCGGAAAATGCGTTCATTTACAGTTTCCTCAGTTCGAATCAAAAATTAAAATTTGGTTGACTGTGGTAGAATACACGGAGGCTCTTTTCGAGATCACTGCAAAAAAATTATATGGCCAAACTGGAAGATGGTTCATGATCACTATGGTTCAAATATTTAAGTAAGTAGCATAATATTTCTGAAGTTTAGATTACATGTTCCTCCCAATTATTAATATTTGTAAATGAATTCTTCATAGGACTGTGTTAAGACTTCTACTGATTCATCTGTATAAGGAACGTATAATAAAAAGCCCTCCAATACAGCCACTAAACAGAGAAAAGCTAAGCAGCAATTCACATGATGAAAAATTACACGAAGGATTCAGATTGAAACGGTCTGGCACTATTGTTAGGAGTATAAGAAATATGAAGCATTCATACATGCGTACTTGGGAACCATTGTCTTCTAATGTTGACAATAATGATAACTTAAATAGATCTTCAGTATCAGAAAAAGATTTAATATTAGCTGAGGTAGAAATGTATTCAAATGCAACTAAGTATAATAGCTCCAGAAAATACTTATTCATTAATATCTCTTATTTCATTTTTAGACTCTTTATATTTTGAAACCACTTTTTCATTTGGCATGTATATCTTTTACTGGAGAAAAACGTTGGCCACCATGGTTGTTATCATTTGCTATTGATTTACTCAGGTAAAAGATAAAATTTAGTACCAAACTTATCAAATAACTACATAAAAATGATTGAATTATATAATGATATAAAAACTCAATTTTATTTTGCAGTTTAAATATAGCTAATAAAAAGACAAAAAATATATCATTTAGCAAAGAAGAAGAGAAAGAATTCTTCAGGCGAAGACTTGCTCTGCTCCTTTACATATTAAAGTCTCCATTTTATGATAAGTATAGCTGCATTAGAATATATGCGATTCTAACTGCACTTTCCAATAGAGTACCTTTAGCAAAATTTTTAACAGAGCCAATAAAAAAATACTTACCACATTGGCAAAATACATATTTTTACATGTGGTCAAGTTAGTTTATGGAGTTATTAAAAGTTTAAGGGAGTTATTGATACACCTTATTTTTCGGGGAATAGGGATTATAAAAGGAATAAGGATAATTTCAAATTAAAAAAAAAATATTTTTTAGCATAAATTTGAAATGACTGACTTTTGTCATAAATTATATAAGTGTTGACAAATTTTTATTTATTATAGGTAAGGATAAATTAGATCTACAATTTAGTGAAGCACTTAACAATTCATAGATATATTATTAATATATTTTACATTTGATAGAAAAATTAGAAATATTATTTAACTCTATAGCAAAATTGAGAGCCACCATTCCATTTTTGCAAATGCTGTGTTTTAATCAAAATTAGATTGAATACTTTTATAGTATTTGTAGATATATTCTGCTTAAATATGCGTGAGTACAATATTTTTGTAATTCGTTTCCAAACACACAAATAAAAATATGTAAATGTACACGTTTATTATTTTTTATAAATAATAAAATCTAAATACAGATTTCCTAACGAATACGGGATCTCCAATGTGTAAATATAGAAAATTGAAATTTTTTATGTTACATATATAGAACGAAACATATAGCTGTAAATATAAGATGAAAACAAATGTAAACGGGATGAATGAATATATAAACGATTAAAAGAGATATTTCTTTAAAAAATATATTTCCCTGTCCAATATATTCTATGGATCCCCTTATATTAAAATCACTAAACGTTGATATACCATAAAATGCATGGTAGTAATTTGCAAATATATTACATTTTAAAAGAAATACAATATAGCAAGAAAATACAAATATGGCCTTTGGAGTTAAATGACGAGTTGCATAAAAAGTTACTTATTCACACATTTGGAGTAATGAATTTATAGTTACATCTTTTTTTCCATTATTTGCATCATAAACTGATTTAATTACCTCTTTATCCACATTTGGAAACATCTCTGAAATCTATAAGTTATTACATTATTACAAAAGTTGTCTTATTGCAGAAAAAAGTGAAGCTATTATCTTCTTATATTACCTGCTTTAATACAACTTCAGCATCTGGCATAAAACTGGGAATAATAGATGGTACTGCAGCTGTAGGAGGTGCTGTGTAGACATTTACTGGTGCATACTGTGTCATGCCAAGCATTGTTGAAGAAGGAACCATCATAATTGGAGGTGCACTCATGTATGGATGACACTTAGTCTATCAAAATGGATAAATTGTTAACTACAGGTATTAACTTATTGGTAGTAAATTAAATATATTTTCTGTTATATTACTAATAACTTTTACCGTATAACTAAAAACTAAATTTATCATTCCTTCTTGATTGTCTCCTTGCTTTCCACTAAGCATGTACCAATCTTCGTGCATTTCTCCTTTCTGGAGGACCTTTGATGGAATATCTATGTGACCCCATGCAATTAATTCATCCATTACAAACGAACATTCATCATAAACTTCTACATATATTTGTGAGACTCCTGGTGGCAAATAACTGAATAATAAAAAGATAAAAGAAAGTAATGGCTGGAATAAATACATAAATTTGATTTATAATAAATTTACTATACAAATTACATACCATTGAATAACTTTGTTCCAGTGTGGATTTTTTGCTCCGTTTGAACATGTGTGTGTTTCATATACAGCATGGCCTACTCTTAATCTCACATAAGGATCCATTCTTGTCATCCCATAGTTTTTTACAAGTTTAGCCTATAGGAAGTATCTTTTTGAAATTACGGATAAAATATTATTACAAAACATACACTACTACTTTTTAAAACTGAATTAACTTCTACATGTCCACTAAAATTATAGAATTACCTGAACAATTGTAATACTAAGTCTACCGACATGAGGTTCATGCATTGTTGGCATGTTCTGCATTTGCAGCTGGTGAAGAGCAAGTGCAGCCTGCTGATCTGCAGCTTCTTGCTGTTGTTGAGCATTGCGCTCTTCCAATCTAAGAAATCCTTGTGGGAGTGGACCTAGAAAAGCCTAGAACATTATTATTATTATTATTATTTCAAATCAATATTTATTTATTCATATATATTGTAAATTTTGCTGGAGGTGTGACAAATTTCACTGAATAATTACATCCCATTAATTGGCAACGTTATGTTAATGCAACATTTTATTTGCAGTTTCTCTTCAATCAATTTGCATTAATAATTCTATTATTTAATATAGAATTCCAAGAATTTTCTTAATATTTCTTTTGCTGTTATTTCTTCGATCTAAATTCTAAATTGAAATATTTATAATAGTATAATAAACTATTGTTTGATCCTTAATGGATTAATGTTGTTTAACAAATCGGTGAATGTGTCATCAAAAAATGAATATTTATGAACTTAACTGTTAATTGATAATAATTAACGAAATGAATCTTTAATTTTAAAATACTATACGATTTTCATTTTAATTTAATTGAATATTAAAAATGGATTGAATTGACGTGATGGTATCTGTACTTGATTTCAAAAAGAATTGCAACGTTTGTTGTAAAAGTTACATTATTTACCCGTCTTTTCCACTCTTCGTATAAATCTGATCGCCTTTCGGTTTCCCTAACAGTTATCCGAAGGTTTACTGAACTCATAACTTTTCCTTAATATTCTTAATATAATAGTATAATCGACTTCGATATAAATGAAACCTGTCAAACTACACGTATTTTTTTTGCATCAGAATAATCATAATACACATCTGTCACGCTGATGTCACGACATCTTAAGAGAATCTTTCAAACACTCGAATTACGTGTACATTTCAAACGCGAATGATATTACAGAAATTCCAATTCTAAACGAGAATCTAGATACGTGAGCTAATAATACAAACGATTCTTATAAAAACATATTTTCCAGCACTAATTAAAAATCTTGAAATAAAATTAAAATATTGTTGTAAGATATAAATCAATTATAAGCAAATATGTATATGTAATGCAATTAATATTAGATTACAATATATAGTAAAATAGACTGCATATTTTTATGTACTTATAGGAAATTGCACAGAATGTAAATAATATGAGAAAAAATATAAAATATCCAAAGTGTAATGCTTCCTATAATACTTTGTAAGTAAAATAATCTTCTACTGAGATTTTATTGTTTTAATTATCGTTTTGAATATGTATATGAATTTGCATAAAAATCCGTAATTTAATAATGTGATTGTTTGCAAATGGAACTGAAGATAGCTTAAAATAGATACGCGCAAATAAAGGGCAAAAGTCATGTTGCAAAATTTCAAAAATTTTTATTCGTCTTAATAATAATATTTGAATAAGTTGCATTTTTCGCATTTGAAATAATTTTCTGTGGGTATTTACGTCGCTTTTTTTCTCAGTTAAGATTTTTTTGTTCAAGATAATAAATTATAATCGTTTGGTTTGGAGCACGGTCGTACGGCCGTGATTTGGAGCATTCTTGACAGGTTCACTGGCGTGACGTACGTTTCTCTGTTGCTAGGATCCTCCCGAAAAAGTTCTCCTCTAAATAGGTTGTGTATCGGTGGTTTCCTCTAATTTCGAATTCCGTTGCGATTTTTTTCATCGTGTTCTAGTCATTTGAACGGTCCGTTTGTGGTGGTGGTGGTGGATCGTTCGTTTACGATTAATCCTAAGAGGTCGGGGAGGAAGCGCGACCAATTTCCTACCATATTTTCAACAGAACTCGAATTCTTCACGAACCATGTCACATCAGACAGGGATTAAAGGTACTTATTATTACATTGTAATATTAATTCCATATAACAATCTCGTAGAAAGTTCTACAATGTAGGCCATTAACCTCCAAATATCTTTACAACGATAATGACAAATTAATGGTTTGGTTATTTCAGCGAACGATGCCCTTAAGAAATTGTTTGTTAAATGTCGAGATGGAAAAATACGAGTCTTGAAAGTTTCCATTGAGAATGGTAAATTTGTCTTTTGCCCTCAGTGAGTGTGAATTTAATACAAGTTTCATGAATAAAAGTGTATCTTTGTTTCATAGAGGAACTAACACCTGCTGCTTCTTCAAAACCAGTGAACAAGTGGCAAGATGATTACGATAAGATGATCAAACCGTTGATCATTGAGAATCAACCTGCATATATTCTCTATCGATTAGATACTAAGTCTTCTGACTCTGGTTATGACTGGTTATTTATCTCTTGGTCACCTGATACTGCACCAGTTAGGCAAAAGATGTTATATGCATCAACAAAAGCAACTTTGAAACAAGAATTTGGAACTGCGTCTATAAAGGAAGAATTGCATGGTACAGTGCCAGAGGATATAACATTAGAAGGTTATCATAAATACAAAAGGAATAATGCTGCACCGGCACCGTTAACCACTGCAGAAGAAGAGTTAGCAGAATTTAAAAAAAACACAGTTACTACAGATTATAGCGTAGAAACAAGGCATCAAACACTGAGTGGTGTTGCCTTCCCTGTTACGGATGAGGCAAAACAAGCGATCATGGAGCTTGGTAAAGGTATACATGAATATGTTCAATTAAAAATCGACTTAGAAGAGGAGAAGATACATTTAGTTATGGCTTGTGAAGTTTCACTGGATAAACTACCAACAAAAGTCCCATCTGATTCTGCTAGATATCATCTTTATAATTTTAAGCACACGCATGAAGGAGATTACATGGAATGTATAGGTATGTTGTAAAAATAAAAATGTTAATCTTTCAATCAATAATGTACCTCTATTTATGTTGCAGTTTTTATATATAGCATGCCAGGATACAGTTGCAGTATTAAGGAAAGGATGTTATATTCATCGTGTAAAGCTCCGCTATTAGAACTTATTCAATCACTTGGAGTGGCTATAACGAAAAAAGTAAGTAAATAAATAAAAGTTCTTAATATAAACCATATCTTCTAATTTATTTTGTTTCTATTGGTTTGTTTTTGCATGAATGTCTTAACAGGATCTTTTAAAACTGGTAAATCATATTAGAATCTATACGCTGCTTGAAAGATAAAAATATTCAATTGTATGTTATACATTTTTTATACCAGTGAAAAATGTATTTCATATTTAATTAAAAAAAGATAGTTCGTATAGCGTGCATCGATATTAACGGATATTTTACCCTTTTAGTCGCATTGTATAGTATTTCTTGCTTTCAAATTTCATCTCTTTTCATGTGAATCTTAATGTTGAAATTAAATTATTTCTTTTTTTCTTTTTTTATTTTCGTAAAAATTTGATAAATCCTAGTTGGAAGTAAATAGTGGTGAGGAATTGGCAGACATGTTGGAAGATCCTCCAACTATAAAAGAAACAGCTGCAATAACTCCTGCAACTCCATCAACGCCTTATGCTCCTCAATCTATATCCGAGAAAAAGTCAAAACAGAAGAGATCTTGTATCTTGAGTTAACCGAATCTATGTTCTTTGTCTGTCATTTTTAAATGTTTCTTAAATGTTATAAAATATTTCAAATGTTTTACACATTTAATATCTTCCTTCATAAATTCTGAATTTGTGATAATACGATATTAATTGATCGAATATGTTATGTAGTGTAAGATGGTGTAATCGGTTTTGAATAACTTCGACATTAGCACAGTATAGTTATGCAGTTATTATGGAGTGATTTAAATGAGAAAATGTTTAATGCGCATCTTTACAGAGATAAATCTTTTATTAATTAGCAATATATTTATTGATATTTAGTAATAATTGGTCAAAGTGATATGTATATCTATGTAGCAATTCAGAGTAGACCAAACAATGTATTTTTCTAAATTTTAAAGAGCAAAATTGTCATGTTAAGATCTTTACAAAATATCTTTTTGATAACTGTGAGAAACTTGCAATGCATAGAATTCCCATGAGGTGTAGTTCTTGTTGATCCAATACCATAATGTAATGGATAATTGTTTATTCGTGCAGAAAATACTGTACGAAAAAGAACAAAAAAAAAAAAAAAGCAGAAAGATCATGAAGTGAGAATTAGTTGCTTGACATTGAAAGTGAAGCCTTCTATTGGATTTTGCATTTTTTTAATTGCGTTCCAATGTCTAATAAAAAATCTTATGAAGATATTTTTTTCTCTATGTAGTTCCTTTAATTTACATCTTTTAATATATAATATAATATATAATTCTTATGCTATTTTTAATGTTTATTGTGTCAGATGAGAAAAATAAACCCAGTGAGTTAACTGTGTGAATTAGTTCCTAGTCCAATGAAAAGTGATATATTATATTTTTAAGTACTCATTTCCCATATATTAGTAATTTTATTAAGTGAAACTCGAAGGCTTGACTTTCAAATTCATTCGAACACTCATATAGGAATTAGTGATAAATAGAGGTAGAGTGTTTCAAACAAATATCTGTGGTAAAACCTGCATACCTTATGTGATTATTAGAGAGTTAGGGAAAATTCCATGTGCTCCAGTTAGCTAATGCCACTCACCTAACTTCTCTGTAAAATATAAATAAGAAGATAAATGGATAAGTGATAAACGTGCAAATTACCACATTAACTTGTGGATATATTTTCTTTGCACATGATTATCATTTTTGAACACAAGCTAGTGATAATACTATTTACTTTATATACATATTATATTATATATATATTTATATACATTATATTATATATGTATGTATGTATATATATAATATCATGTTCTCTACTATTGTAAATTATACAAAACATTAGATTCCACAAATATATATATAAAGACTGAACTTGGTATGTCCCATTAGTTGTACAATCAGAAAAATTGTGCAGTGTTTGAATTTATATAGATAAAAATATTTGAACATTCATATACACGTATGTACGCACCTACCCATACACCCACACCCACACACATTCTATACACCTTACGGTTATTTTTTAACTTTTTATTACTTTCATTTTTAATAAAAGATGTACGGTATAATAAGATATGTTTTAAATAAGAAAATTCATATATCATATTCTTATAAGCTTCAATTTAATAATTTAAATTGATTAGAGAACAGCGCATAATGAATTGTGATAAGTTACTGTTATCTCTTCTAAAGTATTTTTAGATTTCTACTAAAACATTCCTAATACAAAATGTATAGCAAATGGGACTATAATCTAGTAGCCAGCAAACAAGATATTCGAGAGGCATTCTATTTTTTGTGATCTGTATTTTTTTAACTCTCGTAGCTTTTTATAAACTTTTTAAAAATTTTCGTCCAAGAAATAAATAAAAAACTTATTGAAAGAGTTTGGCCTAATTTATCAAGGATAATAACAAAAAAGTGTGTCAGATTCTTGGCATTTATTCAAATCCATCGAAAAATTTTTGTTACTTTTCATTTGCTACCAAGTATATATTATTATACATACATTTGCATTGATATGAAAGTTAAGCTCAAAGCATGAGATTTTTTACAAGAATTGGAAGTTCTTGAATATAATATACTCATAATTTATTAGTAATTCATTCCTTTATAGTTGTGTAGAAGCTTTTTCAGCTTAAATTCCTTATCAATGTTTTTCTATTTTTACATGTTGACGAACAAATAGAATTTGGCACACATTTCTATGTCTAGTTGCAAAAAAAAAAAGGAAAGTTTTTCGCAAAGTGCTCAAAAACTTGTTAATGAATAATGTGTTCTATATTTAAACATAACGCACACTGTAGCCTGGTAATATTTCAATTTATAATATATTGTACCAGGCCTATTCTGTAAGTTTTTAGTATAATTCCGTTTTCAACCTGTTAGTACATAATTGTAGGTTCATTATGATCAAACAAATTGTGTATCTTGCCAATACTAAACACGCTAGAAATAATAAAGCATTATGCAATTTAATCTTACACTTTGTTGTGTTTTAATTTGCCAATAAGGTAACGTGTAACACTTCTTTATTTATCATGATTTATCTGCACAGAATTTAATAGGTTTCTAAGGAGCGCACGCGAATCAGTCGTTGGATGGGTATGTAATTATGATTAAGATTTTAAGATATGTTTAAGATCAGCTTACAGAATAGGCCTATCAAGTTAGAATTTTATTTTTCATTCTTCCTGTATTTTTTTCTCACAAAGTAAATGATGCTTCTAGTTTGTAATGCAATGTAATAATTCGCTTTAAAATATGTTGATTATATAGCTTGAAATAGATGATGGAAGAGAACTAACTGAAGAATTTTTACAAGAGGAATTACATCCAAAAATCAGTTTACATCAGCCAAAATTTGCAAAACCTAAGGGTCCACCAGGCAGAGGGGCAAAACGTTTAACCAAGGTTCAAGATTTAGGAACTTCGGAACAAGAGATTTAAAAAAATGTTTTTCAAATTTGTTGAGTTGAACTAAGAAGATATATAATATGCTCACCACATATACAGATTTATATATACATATAAATATATATTGTGTTCTCTTGCGTTAAAAGATGAAAATTTTTTGTTTTATCTAGCTTTTTTTCCTTATCAAAGAGGATTATATGTTTTATAATTTAAGAACCATTCATATGCATATACTTCAAATCTTAAAAAGAAGTTTCAAATGTTAGGCCTATTCTGTAACTACAATTTCAAACTTGTATTTATACTACATTTATCTATAATTTAATGCACAGAGTATTATTAAGATGTAAATAAGGATTATTCTTAATCACAATTGATTATATTACAGAATGATATTTTTATTCATCATTCATCTCAAATATTATGGATAAGACCAGAATGATTTGAATATGTTCTATGCATGTCTTGTATTCATCAAACACAAATATTATTACATAATATTTTATGTAATAATTACACAATAATTACATAAATTAATAGATGTATGTTAATAAGATATATATATATTCGTTATTAAATTTCTATCTTTTAAATTCTTACTCTTTCTCCTTCTTATTAAATGCTTCGTTCGTTTCTCGATTCTTAATATACATCATTTGCAGTTCCGATATTTCGTCTGATTGCATGGCCTTTACATTTTCTTTTATTTGACTAAAAAATGGAAATTTTTCTTTGGTCTTCAAATTTGGAATGAAAAACTTTTAAGTTCAATTAATATAGCAAACATACTCTCGTCTTGCGTTCATTAATACGGCTCCACATTCATAAATGTTCTCCATATTAGTTCCACTTATCCATAAAATGAATTGTGTGAAAGAGCCATATAAGGTACCCAATATTGTACCTACTACGGTTCCTGCAATTGATCCCTTTACACCCATATTTACTTTGAATATGAAACCAGTTATAGCACCACTAAATATGGAATTTAGCATGTCAAATTTGTATCCTCTATATACATAGAAGAATGAAGATAAGCCCCTGATAAAGAATATTAGATTAATTTATACTTATACAATATTATAATAGAAATTAGTTGCAAGTCTTACGAGAATAAGAAACAAAAAAGTCCAACTTTCATGGCAAATGGAAAACCTGCTTTAAGCGTAACAATATCAATTCTTCTTTGCAGATTCCTATGATATTCAAACTTGTTTTCAAATAATGTAGCTTGATTCTCATGTTTGAATGTTTCTGCCACATCTTTTAATTTATATAATGCACCCAAGACAAATCCTACTACACACCCTCCAAATGTTACATTCAAGACCGATTGTACCTCTTTGGTTGGATACCCTTTTCTGTGCAATGTAAATATTATAATAATGTGTTAAATAAATGGATGAATATAAATTAAATGATTACTCTTACTCGTCATAGAAGTAACATCTGTATTTGCTTACAAAGCTTTTTACTTTGGACGTATCTATCCATTTATCATTGGAATTGTTATCGGACGAAGAAGTAAATGGGAAAAACGAAGCGCAGATCAATCTTCTATATATTACTGCACGTAACATGTTTCCTCTATATTTATCGCTTTCAGGTTATGTATTATTTAACATACATTCAATAAGCATTGATAACATGAAATACTATAAAATTATATATTCATAGTTTATTGGCAACAAAATTAATATTATTACAAACTAGATTTCAAATTCAATTATTTTATTATATAATAATTATTTCATAACGAAAGTGAGATTAAGGATTCAATTTGTTAACACTACCAATTTCGCACGCCAGAGCGAGCTATACACTTCTCACCACACTGGACCTCATAGGCAACCAGTAGGCTGTCCACCGTGCATTTTTTCAAGTAACGAGGAGTAATATTCACTACTTGAGAAACAAAGAAGTTCAAAAATTATTTAAGTGGTCAATTATATTTTGAAATAATGATTTTGTTTAACGATTTCACATATCGTTTATACAAAACAATAAATTAAAAATATATATTAAAAGTATAAAAAAATGTAGGTAAAATTAAAAACATTAAAGATGACTAAAAATAAATAACACGACTTGAACGTGAAATTAAAAATTTATAATGTATTTTAATATTTTTTTACAGTGTAGTATCGTTCGATTATAACTTTATTTAGTCATAACTGATAGCATAACTTTTTAATTAATTTTAACACCACCAAATTGGTGTATTTTATTATATACTGTACTTTGTAAAAGCATAAAAAGTATCGCAATTAATTGGGAACAATTCCAGGTAAACAATAACTGATAATAACAACAAAAAAAGAAGAAAACGCCTTGCTAAAGTAAAAAAGGGAAAACTCCCCGTTCGGTCAAGCAGCGATGTTTTTCATAGAGGGGAGATCTCCCCGTTCGGTTGATTAAGATCGATTATATAAATATCGAGAATTGTATGAATATGAAAATGGCGATATATGTATGTATTCGAGAATCGAAATTGTAAGAATCGATATATTAGTATTACGTTTGAATTTCTCAATGTGTATTACGTGTATTTTGTTAACATAATGTTTCCGTATTTTATTCAGATTTATCCCGTATTTATTCGTTTTCATTACTTTCTACGTATTCTGAAAGCCATTAGACATCAAAGTTATATATTTTCAACCGCCATATTCATAAATTATGTCGATCCTTGACAGACTTCGCTCCTCTTCCGTAAGTACTACATGAGAAACAAAAAATCGCAATTTCTATCGTATTTCTAAAAAAATAATTAAAAAAATGAAGGTTTATGTTTATTAACTTAACGTTGAAATGATACTTTGGGGTATTTTATGATCTCAACAGGATACTGGTTTTGATTACCGTATCGCAAAATAATTGCAAAAGAATGGTTCTTTAACTTTTTTGAATATTTGAACATTCGAATTTTATAGTTTGCATCTTAGGTATGTAAAGTATATTTAGTGAATTGAAGTCCTATCTAAGAGAAGACACTAGGTCTTTTAATGATCTTCTTAAATTGAAATTAATGATAAAAGCCCCATTAAGGAGAAAACATTATAGTAGAAAAAACATTTTAAATATGTACTATGTATTGATATCAATCAACACGTTTCACGCATAATTCATCATTATAATTATATCTAATTAGTTATTTTATATAGTTACAAAAAATAGCTTAAATATTATTATAAATTAATGGTTTAAATATTCTAAATTAATGTCACTATATAATTCCAGACTAATGCTATGCACAAAATAGGTAGAATTATAAATGCATAAATCGTATTTAAAATTATAAATATGCAATTGTCAATTCTTTAACCTATATCGGGTAAACTTAAAATGGATATGGGGATTTCTCGAAAGATTTGATCTGAACTTCATTTTAGATCATACTGAACTTATGATTTCATTTTATAACGTTTAATAGTTTTTGACGAAAAGAATATAAAAATGTATTAATTTTAAGACGTCTTATAAAAAAAGATTGGTATCATAACGATGACTTTGTCTATTAAGTCAATATGGCGTGCAACTGTGCAATATGATTTTTATATGCATGTAACTTTGAAAGTCATTATTTTCACGCTTTAGTACTAATATTTTTGAATTTTACTTTTTAGAACTATTATATGTTATAATAAAAATTTTGTATATACCAAGAAAAAATTCGACCAAAATTTACTTCTAACCTATTCGAATTAATCTCGTGAACGACACCTAAACCTAAAAGAAACGAACAGGTGCATCGTATATGCGCCGGCGTACGATGTTGTTCTGACGTAACAACATTACGTCAGAGCATGGCCTGTGATACGCAAGAGGGATAGTACGCGTGGGTGTGCTGGAAAAGATGAAGGAGGCGTGGAGGGAGAGCTGTGGAGGGGGTAGAACGTCAATAGGAGAATCCTTTAGGCGCGTAGTGGGGGAACCAGAAGAAGATGAGGGTGAACGTAGGGATGGGCGTTAGGGGTGGAACCAGGGCCGTACCTTGAAGTAGTATTGTAATTGTATCGTAAATATAATATGCATAATGTACATAATTTTTCTACAAAAATATAATATATAGAAGAATAATTCAAATCTCTTTGTTTTATAAATATTATTTATTTGTAAAACATACTTTTTAAAATCAAATTATTATATCATTTACAATTAAACTATTTCTTCTATATTATAGAATAACATACAGTATTTTTAAATGGCAATTATTTACATCTTCATTTCGTTTTATTAAAACCATTTACTTCATTCCTTCATCGAGTGAGTCAAATTTTCATATAATATTTTTACTTAACTTTCCAAATAAATTGAAAGTATAAACACACTCGTTTAAATTGTTAAGGCACCATGAGATTAACTTGGATGGCCGATACTCTTCGTTTTACTTGCTGTTCTTGATTAGTTGTTTTTACGAGGCTGTGAATTTTTATTCTCAGTTTTCTTAGAGTCGCCCTCTCCCCTGGTTTCCTTACGGCACTGTTGGGATCGTCACGCTTGGGGTGAAAGTTGGCACAGGACGGACAGGTTGCGTTTCGCCTCGCATAGTTTTCTCAGTACTCGACTTGGAGGCCTCCGGGACCGAATAATTCAATGCATTTACTATAATTATCACGTCGAGATCTATCGATCGAACGATGTCTCGCTTTCACGTTCTACGTTCCAAACGTTTATGGGTCTTTCTCTATTCAAGTCTACAGAGAGTTCAAGTCTACTGAAAATTATTAATCGAGTCTAATACTAATTCTTCATTCTCGAAAACAACATTTTTTTCGAAAATTTCCGAACCGAGTCCAATTTCTCGTGTAATTTACTCAAAAAACCAATTCTCTCAAATACTCGACGAGACGAACATGTTCCCTTGTTGATTGACTCAAAGTCTCTAAGTAAACAATTTTGTTTCTGAATAAAGAAAAATTCAATAAGGTTTCTGCATATCTTTATTTATTTCAATTTAATTTCTAGCATTCTAATAAATTTTGTAGCAAGGCAAGACTACATATTCTTGGTCTTTCAGTTCTATAGTCTGAGACATCAGAATTCATCAAACTTCATCTGGACCACAGTGTAGATACCTTTTGCAAAGCCCCGTAGCAAGATCAGTTAGCTTCAGTCACTAGTCTTATAGGCTCACAGATCAAAACGAGTTTTCTCCATTTAACCAGGTCCAAGAAGGCAGACAGGGTCTCTAGATAGACGTATCTAGATAGCACGTCTGCGTACACTATTGAGCCGGGGGTGCTCTTGAAGCCACGACGCGGCAGGGGTGGCTTGCTCGGCGGGGATAAGCTGCTGCTTTTCTGGGGATGCCACAGACACGTACTGTTTTTTGGGTTCCATACCACTATTGTATTATTTGTATCTTAAACAGTTAGTTACAAATTACTTAGCCAGCAATTTATTGTTGGGTCCAAGCTAGTCAATGTGATTAATGTTAATGAATTTTAGGGAGTCCGTTTTTTGGATCTGGAAATAGAAAATTTGGAGATTTTTGGGCACAGAAATTGAAGAACCGGAAATTCAGGGATACCCAGACCTGGAAGTTGGAGATTTCAAAATCTGGAGATTAGAAAATTGGAAATTAGAATTTCTCGAGCCTGGGAAATGGAAATTTGAAAATTTCCAAGTTTAGAAATTGGAAGTTTGAAAATCCTGAGATATGGAAATTGGACATTTCTCTAAGTCAAAAATCCCAATATAATCGATTTTTAGATCACTGTAGAATTTTTCTATGCTATTGAGCAACTTGATCGATCTCTTTGTTTCAAATTTTCCATCTTAATTATCTGAATTTTCTGTCCATGATCTGGCAAGCTTAATTCTTAGAATTTAATTACATCAATCCAGTCGCTCTATATCTTGAACAACATCGAACAGACTCCGTGTGAATATTTCAACAGTTTAAGTTTAAAGGGATTGTGAAAGTTTGGTCAATCGATAATCGTCAGGGGAGTGGGTGAATTTTGGGCCAGGATAAAATTCGTAGTCCAAGGGAGGATCGTCTGCAAACGCTGACAATCACAACGTTCAGCTATTTCAAAAATAAATTTCACCATGGTACCGGTTTAGTCATGCAAATATCAGGTCGTTTACAGGTTCCTATTTGGAAGAGGTTCCTCTGACTGGATGGTCGTTTACAGCAACTGGTGGATCTGACCGCTGGAACTATCTCTTTGAAAAGGGACTTCTCCGGGACGACTTTAGTAATTAATTAATTCTAAGAAGGTATCACATTGCATACGAGATATTAAACTACTCCCTTTGTATAGTAATAGCTGCTATAATAATAGACAATTATATGTGTACTTATGTGTGATTAGGAATAATTACGTTGAATGGAAAAATAGAGGAAGGATAGAATTTCATATACACCCTTGGACAAAAAGATAGCACATGTGTGCTATCATTAATTTCTCATAGATAGAGTCCGAATTTCCCAAGTTTGACGAATGGCATATAAACAGTACCTTGTAGTAATAAGGTATATGAGCTTGAAACTGTATCTTCGCTATTCCTCTTGTATTTATCAACAATGATTGTGAAATCCGGTCGGCGAAATGATAGCACACCAAGCATTTTGTTTCCATTCCTTAGTATTTCTGTGTATTCTGAGTGGTGTAGACGTAGTGAAAAGTAGAAGAATTTCATTAGAAACCTTACAAATTTCGATTCAAACAATGGGACGTGGAAAACAGCTAAATAGTGAAGAGATTCAAACAGTTTTGAAATTAAAGAAAGAAAACTTTACTATTTCTAAAATTGCAAAAGTTCTCAGTAGAAGTCGGAAAGTCATTTATAATTTACTGAAAGATGTAAATAATTATGGAACAAAAAAAAGCAGTGGGAGACCTTCCGCGATTAGTACTCGTGAAAAACGTGCAATTTTACGTGCCGCGTCAAATTCGCTTCTCACGTCACGTGAAATTGCAGAAAAAGTTGGCGTAAAAACTAATCCTCGGAATGTCAGACGTGTACTACAACAATCCGCGCACATAAAGCGGATGAAATTAAAACGAAGACCAGCTCTAAAGCAGATTCACAAGGAGCATCGATTATATTTTGCAAAAGAACATATACGGTGGAACAAGAAGTGGAGGAAAGTTATATTTACAGATGAAAAAAGATTTAATTTAGATGGCCCAGATGGATTCAATTTTTACTATCATGATGTAAGAAAAAAAAAATTGTCACAAATACGGCGTCAAATGGGTGGAGGTAGCATTATGCTTTGGGCAGGTATTGGGTATAACGGAAAGACTGATTTAATATCAATTCGCAGCAAGATGAATGCTATAACCTATCGTAATTTGATACAAAATCAAATTGCAAAGTACGCAACACATATTGCGAGACAAGATTTTATTTTTCAGCAAGATAATGCTGCAGTTCACACCGCTAAGGTTGTGAAAGAATATTTTTCAACAGAAAATATTGCAGTTTTGGACTGGCCTGCATGCTCCCCCGATTTAAACATAATCAAAAACTGTTGGAGTAAATTAAGCAATGCCGTTTATAGAGAAAATAGGCAATTTGAAAGTATTAATCAGTTAAAAAAGTGCCTTGAAGAGGAATGGAGAAATATATCGCTGGATTATATTAGAAAACTATATCGTTCTTTGCCGAAACGAATGCTGGAGGTGGTGGAGAATAAGGGAGGATCCACACATTATTAAATTTTAAAAGGTTTTTTATTTTTGTACAATTTAGTAGATAATAAACACTACAACTTTTGAAAGTGTGCTATCATTTCGCCGACCGGATTTCACAATCATTGTTGATAAATACAAGAGGAATAGCGAAGATACAGTTTCAAGCTCATATACCTTATTACTACAAGGTACTGTTTATATGCCATTCGTCAAACTTGGGAAATTCGGACTCTATCTATGAGAAATTAATGATAGCACACATGTGCTATCTTTTTGTCCAAGGGTGTAGATCTTCTCAGCTGAATGCTTCAAATAGTGCTTTCTAATGTTCGCAGGTCGCTATTTATTTGTGCAGGAGATTTGTGGAATATTTTAGGGAACAGGGTGCCCCTGGAGATAGTACACTACCGGGTTTTATTGGTTTGTGGAGGGGAAGCATGGTGAAGCTTCAGTGGTGTATCATTTAGCAGGGGTGTTTCAGGGGGTGCTAGTGATGGAAATAATTTGACACACTCTACAATTTTTCTGTGGAATTATCATCCCAGTTCTAAAGAATAATTAATAAAAAATATACTTAATGCTAAAGTACTAATATACTTCTAATATTGTACTGAACTATTGTTATTTATTTGTTTAGTATACCATGGGTGGTATTATAATACTAAAATACCATGCCATAGATATCATATTATAATTACAAAAGTTTACTTATAACAATGTACTAATACTAAATCCTTTTTTCAGGTGTTCCTGTATTACCAATAAATCCACAACAAACAATGTAACTGGTTACACTGTCAGGGGTCTGAAAACGATATTTTCACGAGCAAACCGATACCATGAAGAGGTCTAAACCATCATTACTATAGCTACCACCACCACCACTACCATCACTCTGTTGGGGGTGTATCGTCAGGGGGTTGCACGCAGGTGGGGATTCGCGATAGTGGGGTCGGTTGTCTAGGGGCGGGATAGAGGCTCGATCAAGGCGGACAGAGACGGAGGCAAGCTGAGAGAGAGCGTAGCCCCACGGAGTACCGCCACCCGTGTGTGTCGCACTAAAATGTGACTCTGGTCAGCAGCATCGGAAGCCGTGTGTGAGCGCGAGCGCGAGAGCGAGAGAGAGTCGTGTGTGCCGGAATTTTCGTTAGTTTAGAAAGCGGCAGCTACGTTTTTCTCACTTAAACAGCCGACCAGCGAGCTGACACCAAATAACACCAACCAAGCAAGAACAAAAAGCTGAGAAAGAATAGAAAAAGAGGGCAAAGACAAGAACAGAAAAGAGGCCCAATAAGGAAGGGAGGAAATCCGGCTGGACGACCGTCGTTGGTGAACCAAACATATCATAAAATATCATTTTCTCGTAGCTGCGGATCACTTAGCTGGTCTGAACTAGCTAGAATAGACGAAGCTGGACTGAATGGTGAAGAAGAAGAAGAGCCAGCGTACCTAGTGCAAGGATAGGAGAGACTGATGGGTCATATCGTGCGAGTCTGATCAAATCTAGACGGATAGGCTTATAGATAGATAGATAGATAGGTATATATGTGCATTTAGAAACGGAGAGAGTGTAGCTGGTTTCGTCCTCCGTTGTACCATCGTTATTCTCGTCTGTTCGCGTTCCCCTGCTACGTGTGGCAGCATAACTGGCGTGTTACACGTCCAGGATCACTCAGCTAGTTCCGATGACCGTTTTGGATTAGTGTACCAATTCGTACCACTCCACCGTGAACTGTGATTCCTTGTGGCGTGGACGCAGAGGAGGGTGACCGCGACGACGGGATAGACGAGACGAGGTAAGTACCTTATTCTGTCATTTTCTATTAATTGGTTGTATTCTTTGTTGAATATTGTTGGACAGAGTTCTATAGACTTGGATCAGTTTTGGTGCTTTCTTTTTTAGAAACGTTACGAGTTCTAAGCTTCTACAAAAGCTAAGTCTCATACGAGCTTTGTCTTATGGAAATCTTTCAAGTAGCTAGTGACTGCGGATGATTGAAAGGGAATGTGATAAAGTAAGACACACTTGTTGGAGTAATTCTTGTCCGACATAAGAAAGTTGGAATGTAGAGAAATGGTGTTGATAGTCTTGTTTGCTTAGCTTTGAGCTTTATATAGGATGGTTTAAGTGTCTCTAGGGAAGGATCCTGGTTTTTATATTTGTTCAGAGGCACTAAGGTTAGGAAACAAGAAGTTAGACTTTAGGAATCTTCATTAGAGTGAAGATAGAGATACAGTCCTAAGATAAAAGGAAGAAGGCAACTCTTAACAAATTATCTGCTATCTATTGGAAATCTTTTTAATTGTCAAGAAATTTCGTAAATTTGAACACTATTCATTTTCCAATTTCATACCATTGACCCCCTAGTCAATTCTCTACAAAACCGCCTTGAAAGACATCCACTTAGTTGCAACAATTCACAATGTGTTATCACAAAGGTAATATTTCCAGAAAAGAAGCAGCCCATCGCGTGCACTGTGATTTCCTTCACGATGTCTAATTTTAGATCAGTAGTAAACAGTAGAAAAGAGAACTATTTCTCCTGCTTATGGTCCTCACTCCATTAACTTTGACGTTCCCTTAGACGTAGCACGAAGCTATACATATACATATATATAATGTATCATTCTGGAATAAAGAAAACCCGTTAATCTGCCACAGGCGGCGTTGCATGATCCATAAAACGGGGAGAAAGAGAATAATTGAAGAGAAGTTTCGATTCAAATTTAGTCTGGTTGGCTGATGAGGAACGACATCTTCGACATCTTATTCTTTTTCCTTCTCACAAGTCGATGGAATGAAGCACGTTAAACTTTCCTTAAGAACTGAGGCGACGGATAATAGAAGAAAGTGCAAAAGATCGAATGTTTCCCTCCAAGGGGCTAGAAACTTGTTCTTGTCATTAATTTCAGATTAATTTCTTGAGAAAGACACGGGAGAAAACCTTGTTCTGAAAAAATTTCGCTGGGTCTCTGTATTTGGCATTGAAAAACTGTGAAAAATGACTTGATATTATCTTTAATTTCTTGGTTTATAAGTCTAATGTTGAGAAAATTTAGATGACTTTCAAACATTTTTTGGGATACAGATCTCTTGGGGAAATATTATTATTATTAAATATTATTATTATTATCTAAATATAGGTTTGAAGAAATATTGATAGCTTTTCTCATTAATAGGTGGAAAGTTATGGGAACGAATTAGATAATTGTTAGACTTGATCTTTTTCTTCTATAATTCTATATTCTATAAATTCTTCCATTCACAAAATTTTATGTAATTACAGACTTGGTAATATTTGGAATTTATCCTCTGTCACTTCCCTTGCATTTAAATTATTATATTTACACAAAAAGTAATTTCTTCACAGTCCTTGTTATGTCAAAGTAAAGCTTTGCAGTCCATTCCTATTTATTTAATTAGCCTTCAAAGTTATTATCTACTTTCCATTCTAAAAAGATCTTTCAAATAAGATACCAATTAGTGTAATAATTATTTCAGTTGTTCTGGAATCAAGTCTCCCAAGGCTAAGCAATATAACAGTGCTCTTCTCCTTCGTATTCCCAGTGGAACATCTCTATGAAGGTCCTCTTCGATCTGTCCGATGTCTAGCACTCTCGTTTCCAGTAATACCTGGCAGTGACATTAAACGGCCCTGTCCAGGCTATCGTATTTCCGTGACCGATCGACCAAACTGTTAACCCGCTCGTCGTAAACACGAAAGACTTGTCTCGATGCGTCGGGAACGTGATAAAAATGTTCCTCTGCACGCAACAGTAGCCTCTTTACATTTTGTTTATTTCAACCATGATCATTTCACGTTAAATGAAAAATTTCTCTATATTAACATCTAAAGAAATTATTACTCTCTTTTGGGCTTCAAATTGAAGACATGAATTGCAAAATAACATAAGTTCATCAATCAATATTTTGACAAAATCAGCTTTTTGTGCTTATCTTTTTATATATGTCAGGTTTTGTGTAGTAAATATTCAGAGGAATTATTATTCTCTTTTGGACTTCAAATTGAAACCATGAATTGCAAGATAATATAAGTTCATCAATCAATATTTTGACAAAATCAGCTTTTTGTGCTTATCTTTTTATATATGTCAGGTTTTGTGTAGTAAATATCCAGAGGAATTATTATTCTCTTTTGGGCTTCAAATTGAAGACATGAATTGCAAAATAGCGCAAGCCCAATAATCAATATATTGAGAAAATTAGGTTTTTGTGCTTATCTCCTTAGAAGTCAGGTTTTATATGATAAGGATCCTTCGCTTCAATTTGTCAGAAGTAGGAGCTTATAAAGAATTTTTGCAATATTCAATTTATTGATTTTCTGTTTAGTTTTTGAGATGTCTGTGATCTTGCTGGTCTGAAACCAGGATGCTCAAGAAGACTGGGTTATTTGAAATATAGAAGATTCATAATGTGTGTTAAAATGTAGGAGGTTTAAATTTAGAATGAACAAACTATAGTGATGCAAGACTTCATTAGATGATTTAAATACAGACACTTAGAAAATGCAAATTTAGAATATCAGTCTTGCACATTTAACATATGAAGAAATTATAGTAGAGAAATTCTAAGCTTAGATTGTCCACAAAATCAATAACATTTACCCTATTGAAATAGCCTGAGTTTACATTAGACATAGAGAATCCAATTTTAGATCAAGGAGAATAAAATACGAAAGGTCTAAATTTAGAGTATAGAATTTCTACCTTTACTATTCAGAAATTAAAATATACAAACTGTAAGCTTAAGATGCCAACAAAATCAATAGCACATTTATTCTATTAAAGTAACCTGAGCTTATATTTTTAATATATAATTAATTAAATAATTATTTATATATATATATATATATAAAATAGAAACTTAAATCTAAAAATTAAAATTTAAATGCAGAATACATATAGAACTCTTGTTTTGAAACTACAGCAATTTTATATAATGTCTAAGAAATTTCAACCAAACGATAACAAAAAAATTTTATTTTATCTATCATCTACATAATTCCCTGAAATGAAGGAAGTAGAGAGCAATGTGCCACTGCCAGAACTTGGAATACAAAAACAAGAACAAATAGGGGGGGGGGGGGGGACGGTTGAAAATATTAAGTTGAAGAGAAAATTTTGCAGACAAGTTTTTCTAGAAATGCCCCTTAATGATAGCTCGTGCTTCTCGATAAAAGTAAAAGAAGAGGAGAAAGGTCGATCTGAAAGAGCAACGACGAAGGAAACAGAAGTAAAAATGGAGAAAAGAGGAAGGTTTTTATCGAACGAAATATGATCGCTTGATTGCATCTGTGCATATATGCTTGTCAATTTTTTCCTGACCACGATAAAATAGAAGAGCAAACAGAATAAATAGTGGATGGCATATTTGGATCTAGTGAGAGCAACAAATTGAAGTGATAAATTGGAAAGTAGAACGATAATGTAAGGATTAAATTGGTCCCTGGTCGTTTACAAAATGTGAAACATTTTCCAGTGTGAAAGACAACAGTTTTCATTGGTTGATGATCCAAATATTACGAAAGAGAAGAAATATGATGCAGAAACTGGCTTCTGTGGGATTATTTGATTTAGTGGTTTATGATAATATTGGAATATTTATACAAATTATTTGCGAATATATTATATGCATTGTACACTGCAGATCATAAGTATCAGGGCATTACATTGATTGGAGAACTAAACTAAATTCTATTTCAATAAGTTTTATACATTATGAGGTGTAATTAGAAAATACAAGCAATGAAAAGAATACAATTTTTATTAAATATTGTCAAGTGTTCCAAAATTTATGGCTGGCGGTATATGTGTACAGTGAAACCATCTTTCTTAGCATTAATTATATGTTTAATATTATTCATGCTGTATTCAAATATTTTACAAATATTGTGGTAAATGTTCGAATACTATCGTGAGCCACTGTATTTTTTTTAAATGAACGCTGGAATTCAGTGCTAACATGAAATTGCTCGGAATACTCTACCTTGCTTCACGCGAAATCAGCCATTGTGCGAACCCATTCTTGTTAATTGACCGACTTTTCGATTCTGTGCGATTATTCGAGGCAGCTATTCGCCTCAGCCATTTCCGGTAATCCGTATTTTCCTTGTTTATTCAGGAACCGTGTAACCGATACCTCCTTTTCTAACTAATTAATCGTATTCCATGATTATTATCCTAATATCTGCTTCTATGGGTGATTTGCCCTATACTTAAGAGAATAATCATAGATTGTCTGAATAGCTTGTAATGGAGAATTGATAATGTTGGCTCGAGAAACGTTTGATGGATTTTCAATGGATTATTTCGAACACCAATTGCTTAGGGAATTTTATTTTTCCTAATCTAGAAGTTGTTCAGTGGACTTTTCATTCTGTAATTTATAATTTGATTCTTATCTAAATTATGTTTACTAGAAACGTAAAGCAAAACTTCTGGGAGAATTGTATACGTAATAGTTACTTTTCTTAATCTAAAGATTCTTCTGGGGACATTTCACTTAAGCTTTTTTGAACATGAACTGTTTCTATCGCTCAATTTATATATGAATTATAGTTATTCTCTTAATCCATTCACATCGGACTTCTATTTCATTGTGATTCGATTTATATATGGAATATGTTCCAAATAATTATAATCGCGCAGAAATTGAATCATAAGGAAGTAAAAATTCATCGAGGCTATTGTGAGAAGTTGACCGAAAGAATTTTAGGTTAGGAAAAGGTAATTACACAATTCTTTTATACTTGTGGGCCGAAGTGTTTTTAACAAAAAGTAGGGTTCAAGGTGGAAGGGCGGGATTTTCAAAGAAAGCCACAAAATTCTCAATTGGGATCAGCCTAACGCTGCCTTCTGTGAATTTTTAGAAGGATTTCTTGATTTTTATTCTTGAAAGACCGACTTCCAAGCGGGTCAAGTACGAATTCATGCGTCTGGCCGCGCACTCGTTCATTCCCATTCCTGAGTTAAATATCTGGTTTCATACACATTCGGCCTATAACTTTGTTATGCTGCTTGAGATAATCGTAGAATCAGTACACTATTTCTTTATTTAGACCTACATTCATAACTATAAGAAAGCTTCAAATAAATAACACGTAGTGTTCCAATAATTATGGCGCAGCTGGCAAAAGGGCGATTCTATATGTAAAAATAAGTCGAAAATATACAATGAAATTTGTTCAGAACACATTTCATTTCCAATCAAATTAATGTTCATGGATTAAATTAATTTTAGGTTGTCTGACTTTGTTTTGTAAGCTGTACTTCACAAGATAAAGGTTATTAAATGGTTTTTAATGTAAAATTAACCGAAATGACAAAGAATTGAGAAATAAGTAACCTAACCTAACTTAATGGTAGTAGATAAAGAATTAATAACTAGGTAACATAATCTAAGCTAATAGTATTAGGTAATTCTTAATTCTTTATCTTTTAGGTTAATAACACTTAACTTGCAAAGTATAACTTACAAAATAAAGTCAGTTATCATAAAATTATTAATTAATTTAATTTTTCATTCCTCAAATTTTGTTAAACTTTTGCTATAACCATCCATCAGTATAATACTTTGAGCACTTAATATTATTCTAACTTTCAATAATACACATCCGTTGAAAGTTAAGATCTCTAGTTGCAAATTAAGTGCAGTCGAAGTAGAATCAAAGACTGACAAAATGAAACATGATTGAACGAATGATGTAAGAGTTAGGTATTCACCACTTGTACAGAATCAGCGTTAAAGTTTTTCACGAAATTCATTGAAATCTTCAAACGAGACGATGGAGTACGTGATTCTAACAAATCAAACTTATTAAACGAAATATGTTATTCGGTGGAAAAAATTGTACGAACCTGATTCTAAATGCTTCCACTCTAATTGCATTGATGTTGTAACCTAACTTGTTAACTTTGCTAGGTTACAGAAGACAAAAATTATTCTAAAAAAATTAAGAGATAACTGTAAAATCACTGTAAAATGGCTTAAAGTATTTAAAATTTTAATAGAACAATCTCCTACAAATCTCAAAGTTATAAAACATATAGATGAAGTTGGCGGTGCCCTGAAATACATTCAATACATTCCATCTTGTTTTCCATCTCGCCTAGAAGTAATTTATCCTCCTCTGGAAATACGCCAGATCGAAGAAAAATAATTTTCCTTTCTAACATTAAAAGATAAGATTTACATAATAAGATCAATTACAAACTGTGAGAAAGTTTGGGATACAATGGATCAAAGAGTGATAATTTCTCCTTCTGGTATCGATAGCACAAATAATTTCAATGCATCGACATAGCAGATCCATTAAAAGGGGATGTCCTGTATAATCAGTGGCAACGTTCGAAAGCATAGGGGAGAAAAAAACACGACGGAAAAATAGCGAAACGTTCCGGTATGAATATCAGTCGGTCGACGTGCAAACCGGAACAATCGCGTGCCACATACACTATCGGGTAAAAGTAGGAGGGCAGAGCTTAGTGCAAGCACTAAAGATCAATTTACAAAGCGCCACCGAAGCTATCTGAACGTTTTACAATATAACCTCTCCACTAAATCAATTTTACACACTTTAAATAATTTCACGAATTTCGTATACATACACAGATCAAATTTCTATTTATAATGCTTTTAACGAGTACTATATACATATAGTGATTCATAAAATTACATATATATTTTACAACTACAATAGTTTCTTTCGGCCTTTTCTGCCTAGAAACAGGATTTGGTTTATATTTCTTCGTATTTATTCTTTATTATTCATCCGTTGTTTATCCGCTTTAACAACTTTGCTAATTTATGAAAACCGGGTCTCTAAGTGATAAAACAATTTTTACTGCTCGTTGAAATCTTTTCCTGTTCTTCTCTTTCATCCTTTCCTTTTTTTTTAAGCTGATGGTTATGAAATTGTCGGGTGGGAGGATAATCTCCAGGAGCAGACTTCCGGTTAGATGGCTTTGCCTAGGCTCCACCCATTACCCCGATGAAGTAAAACGTATTTCCTATTCTCTGTGATTATTTCTCATTAATATTTTTTCGCTTCTTTCATCTGATTGTTCTCTTGTTAGCCAGCGAATAGCCAGAGCAATTTGCTTCTAATCCGTTGTTACTCGGCTTGGAAAATTGCTGCTAGGTTTCCATCCATTTGTTCTATATTCAGGTTTTTAATCATTCGATGAAAAGTTAAGGATCAAGTAGTAAAATAACGTGTTAAACACAGGCATTGTGAAATTAATATATAATTTTATATTAATATATTAATATATTTATAAATTAAATATTTATATTAATATAAATATATAATTTTAAATTTACAAGTTCTATGAAAAACAATATTTTTATTTTCCTTCCAAATTCTTGAAGTCTATATATTCAGAAAATAATTTTTTATATTCAGTGAAAATTTACTTGATTTTGCTGCCCTTGGTTCCAGGAAAATTGATAAAACTGAATTATATTGTGGAATTATCAAGATTGATGATAAAATAAAATCAAACTTGATAATAAAAAAAGATATTGTGGCTTAAAAATTACATAATAAGCAGAAATAAAGCGAAAAGATTAGATAGTGAGTTTTTTTTTGCATAAAATGGCCTTGTAGAACATGATTCATGAGTCTTCTAAAGAATACAGATGAATGAAATTTTAAAGGAGGGAGCGTGGTAGAGCAACTGAAAGATACTCTTTGTTCTGCACAGTACGAAACAGCGTTACATCCTACACTTTTTCTCTGGAGAAACTATGACCATCTCTAGAAATTTCTACGCCCTGCCTCAGGCGTTTCCCGCCACGTTTTAATAGGTTTACTCTTTAATGCAAGTTAGATTGAATTTTTTCGCTCAACTTCCGACAAACCTGTGGTCTCGTGGCAAAAAATTGTTCCAGTGAAATTGCTTCTTAACAACTCAGAAACCGTATAAATTCAGTTTAACGGGATATTATATTGTAGATCTTTCGAGAAATCTGTTTTTTTTTTATCACTTTCTCTTCGCATTTTCTCAAGAAATTGATAACGTAGGACGCACCCGATGCGTCATCAATTTGGAACAATTTAAGATAAATTAATGGATTAATTTAGAATAATTTTCATTCATTCAAAATGCATTTAATCGATAAAAATGATAAAGATAAAGAATTTGTCTAATAACGAAATAATTCTATAAGGTTAGACAATTTTATCCAGCCTTTCAGAAGCAAAACTGGTTAACACCACTAATTTCTAGATTCCTGACTTTCATTATGTATATAAATTAAAAAAAAAAAAAAAAAATTAATTCATAAATTCATTCGTCATAAAAAATGATGTAAATAATGATAAAGACCAAGGCATATTTTAAAAAATGGTACTTATTACATTATCGCTATTCTCTACTATCCAATTTTTGTGTTGATCAATGATAGCTTCTGAACGCACTACTTGACAAATTTTCAAATTCGAGTTTCTTGATAACGAGACCTCGGACGAACAAAGTTTACTGTTTCTTTTCGAATTGCCAATCAATTGTACACAAATCGCGGTATACCCTGTACATTTTCATATATTAATAGATTACGACTAGGGTTAGGGTTAGGTGAAACTAGGGTTAGGCAGAAATGAATTCTTTTCGACAGACTTCGCATTGATTACATACAAATTTTATACAGAACTCGGGAAGAATTCATCTCTGCATCTAATATATGCATTGTTATATGTGCATCTTTGCACCTCCAAATCTTTCATAAATGCAAATATTTCATACGAATATCAGTGAGACAGCCTATGAATTTTATTCCTATTAGTCCTTCTATAATTCTTTCGTATAATAACTGTGCCACATAGTGTCAATGTTTAAAGTATACCTTCATCAGTTTTCTCCACTCGAGAGGATCTTCTTTCCTGGGTTCTTCTTTCGCACGAGGAGGCTTCCTGGTATTTCTGCCCGTTGCATTGCGGTAGATCGATGTACCAGAGTTCAGGGTTACGTTGTAAGGCCTCCTCGTCGCCAACAAAATCTGCAGTCGCACGTGCACCACGTTAATCAACGACAATGCGGTGATATTTCGTTAATAATAATTCTTTTAATTGGCGAACGACAGCTTTCCTCCCGTGGTAGCTCGAAAGTCTACCTTTCTTCTAAAATGAACACTTTATCTGGTATTATAAAACGTGTGTGAGACGGAATCCCTTTATATATCGTCTAGGAATTTTTGAAATAGAGACCTTACTTCTTTTTGTGTCAAATTGAGATCAGATTGTGTTAAATTAGTGTTTAATTCTGCTAAAACTGCTAAAAGTCTTTTCTATTGAAATTTTCTATTTTTGTTGGAATTTTACTAGGCCTCGCTTCCTAGGGATATTTTTAACGAAACTGTTCATAGTTTGATTTAGGTAGTTTTGTTGTCTGCTTGTTGCTAATTCTTTCACTAAAACCAACTGTTTTCTCCTTTTATGTGAATCTCTTTCTGAATTATTTTTGTGACGATTCTGATATTTTGGTGACAATTCTTTAAATTCAATTCCACAACTAATTATACATCTGTACAGTCTCCAACATATTTTTGTTGCGGAACTTCGTCCACAAATTATGTAAGGTTTTGATAATTACTGTTCGCCAGTTTTGGTTTCCGGTAACAGTTTCCATATCACGTGCACGCACATGAAATCTCACTCGTTCCACTTTACTTCTCATTAAAAGTTTCATCATTCAAGTGCATTTTCTCAGTCATAATGAGAATTCCTCTCATCGTAACATTATTAATAAATTTCTCTACCATTTTCTAAGCTCTATTTTCTAATTTAATATTTCAAAAATCAATTTTGATATGTAATTCCTTTTTCAGGGTTTCGTTATATGGAACTTTATTGTTTTTATTTTCTTGAATTCTAATGTTTTACTAGAACCGCTCTTTTGTCAGTACCTTGTACTTTTTCAAATACTTTTTTCCGTTTGTCATTCTTCAATTTTTTAAAATCTTCTACTTTTTTAGATTTTGAATCTTGTTTTTAAAACGAGCGAAAGGAACGAAACTTTTTCAACAGCTTGAATAGGATAGTCGAACCTAAGACCAATTGCAGACCGATTTTCCGCGGATTAAGTCTCGGCTAGAAATCGTAAGCCGATTTCGCCACGGTTTTGTAAAATTCCCGCAATCTAATTCTCCGTGGTCTCGTTTTGGACGCGTTCCAACCAGATAATCTCCCGAAACATCTGTTTGCCACCATTTCTCTTAGCTCTGAGTAATTTTGATCCTATTTTTGCCTTTGTTTTTCTTACTGAATGTGTAGAAGTTCCAAACATTTCCCAATTTCTTTTTCTCATAATTTTACTAAAGAAAATTTAGTTTTTAAAATATTTATATCCTTCCCTATGGTTTTCTTTCGTAACTTCAATTTTGCACTTTAAGTTTATCTTTTTTTATTTTCTTTTTAATATTTTTTAATGTTCTAAATTTTGTATACAGTAATTTACATATTACTCCCTCGAAACAAATAATGTATCAAGATCAATAACAACTTCATAGAAATTTACTAGACAAATCAAAGATATAAAAAAGGTTCCTAGATCTAGGAAAATTTCCTGGATGTACATCCTGCTTCTACTTCTGTTTGTTCATCTAGAAGTTAGGACTGGCTTTTTTCTTGAATTGAAATGGATAGATGATTAATAGTTTCAAAATGAGAATTGTCGAAACAACACCTTCCCTCTACTCGTGTAGTTTTGTATATTTTATTAAATAAAATAAAATTAAAATAAAACTGTAATCGTGCAGAAATGCCAATTTTATAGAGAATTTCTGTATCTTAACGAATACGTTTAACAGGTTTATTTTTTTCCCTATACAGTCCATCTGGCATGATAGCCAACGAAGATTAGAGGAAATGGAATGAAAGTAATATTACAAGCATGCAAATGAATACAAAGAATATGCCGCACGGAGAATACTTGATTTCAAAGGATGATTAGGGTAAATAAAAATGTAATCATGCAGATGAATGCACCGTATAGGGAATTTTCGATAGCGATCGTTTTCTAATGAAGATTAGGGAAAGTATAACGGCGGTAATTAACGATTGGAAACGATAAATGGTATAGAGACCTCCAATCTCATTGCTCGGTGGCATGCACGTGGAACTGGGTCACGTGGTAGGAGATAAAACTGTTCTTAACTAGGAAAAATCTAATTGTGAGTGAAACAAGTCACATTCGTATTCTTGATCCATTGATTAAATAGCAGCGAAGCTTCAAAGGAACCTGCGAATTAATTCTGTTGAATAATTAACGCTTCCACGTGTGAAAATATAAAATTGTGATGAACCTGGCTAAAAATAGGGGAATACAAATTGATTCTCGTTCATAATTAAATTGTAAAGAAACAGAAGCTATGAATGGACTCCTGGAATAAAATATAGAATAAAAAGGCAACAATTAATCCATTCAGGATTAGAATAACGTTGTATCAGCTCAATATTTCATTCGCATTCGAAACCATAAATTCCAAAAAGACCATCTTTTGCCACTATGAAATATTGCTTCAATTGTTTCCAAGTTATTTAGACTTATTTAATAACGTTTCAATTAACATAAAAATCTCACCTCGTAAGTACATTTTAAGGACAAAATTATTTAATGAAAAGTAAGTAATCTCAAAATTATTTAGATACGAATTTTTGTGGCAGTAGTCTGATGTAGGTCTAAAAATTTAAAAATGAAGTTACAATATAATATACATTTTTCATTTTACATTTTTTACTATTTTTGTGTTATTAAAGAAGATACAGAAAATCTGATGTACTTTTAAACAAAGTTCAACCATTTAGAAGCAATAATTTAATGAGATTATAGCCAAGTGGAAGCGACATTAATGCGATCATTTGTTGCAATGAGCCACGTGGAGAAAAGAGGTGCATGATCGATGACCACGATGGCCGGCGAGCGTGCGTGTCAACGTTTTCACGGTACAGCGCCGTATTTTTTGAGTAGGCTCTTCGTCCAACTATTACGTGACGTTCGATTTAAATTCACTGACGAAGATAATAATCAACCGTATTAATTATCGTTGCTCGAGCAACGGTAGATTAATAAACTTTTATCGTTATCGTTAATTTTCAATTAACAAAGGCTGAATATATTTGCCGGCTTTCTAGAAATCGTCATTTATTATTACCCAAGAGGTGTGCGTCAATTTTAATTAGACAAGTGGGACAGTCATCTATACAATCGGTGTTTCACATAACGCGACCCATTCTCAATGAACAGGTTGTACAACCGAAAGGATTGTATTAATGAACTTGTCGTTAATTATCCGATACTTTTAATTCGATAATTTCAGCTTAATTTAACTAAGAAAAAGAAATGGCCTTAAAGAGAAAAGAAAACTTTGTTTTTATATTAAAATGTATAAAATACAGTAAGAATAAAATTCAATATAATATAATGATTTAGAGAAATATATCGCAATGAAATGAGAACGGAATGAAATACATATCTTCGATGAATTTCCAAGTTGCTAAAGTTTCGAATGTTAATGCAATTTGACATCAGGGATTATAATTCCTACGGTGATACATTTAATTTGTAGTAGTAGCGTTTTCAAGTGTATCACGAGAGGGATTAATAATAGCTCCGGTTTTATCCATTGTTTTGCAAGAAACAACGCGTAGTCGAAACAATCGAATTACATATTTCGCGCTGCCAATGGCTGACCTGCATCCTAACCTCATTTCAACGGTATGTACTATACGATCCAATCCGCTGCTCAACACACTGTCTCTACCATTTTACTGGAAATACACGGTTTGTTCGTTGGCTACGACATTGGAAATATAGAGGGGAAAAGATATTGAATCCAGTTACATCACACAGTTATCGACCCTAATCGAAATGCAATTAGCGACGTTAACAGGTTTTATCCACTGTCTTCATTCTGCTTTGCTTTATACTCCCAGCTGATTTAATGAAATCTTCTCTTATAATCAATTTTCTTCTAAATTTGAAATATTTTCGATTGCTTAAAATAAAGCTGGAAATTTTAAAACCTATATTATTTTCCACTTTTTCCTAATCTCCATATTTATATTATTTTACGAATTTTTCAGATTTCGAAACTTATATTGCATTTGTGTTACGAGTTGGTTGAATTAATGAAATGTTTTCTTAATAAAAATTTCTAATACGTTCAACACATTGCAATGAGAACTCTAATTTAAAAATATTTTCAAAATAAAGAAATTTCCCCGATGTGGGTGCTACCAGGAAATGAAAACGTAAAAATACGAAGTCGTACGGCAATTAACCTAAAAAAAAAAAAAAATGGTCCGGTAGCCATCTGGATCCGTTTAATTAAACGTGCCCGTGTATAATCATTATGGTAGCCATGTAAATACTCATCCAGATCATTGGAAAATAAAGAATGGTCGATGTTTAACATTCGAAACAGTTAGGGACGGGAAGAAAAATCGTTGGGGTTGTTCCGTTCAATTAAACCGGTCGCTCGAAATGGTAATTGCGGCAGAACGCAATGTTTTTGACGCTGTCACGGTGAAACACGAGCGAACGTAATTGCAGTTCTGCAAAGACACCATTTTACCTGGCGCATCCTGTCGTATACACAACTGCCTGTCCGTTAAAACGTCAGCCCTTGCAGGGTTGAAAGAAATGTGACGACTGCAATTATTGCGCGGGCAACGTATGCTGTTATTTGTTGTTGGTATCTTCCAGTTCATTAGATGCTGGTGTTTCGTGTGTCACATTGTAATTGTTTTTAATCGCTCGAAGTTCCAGATCCTCTATTATAAACCCTCTGGAGGAATTATAATGGAGCGCGAAATTGTTCGTTTAAACTATAGCGGGAAAACGGTACATTGTAGGTTAGTAGTACGAGGGATTCATTTAACAGTACTAGCAGTAGTAGTTTAGTAATACTAGGGTTCTCATAGCAGTACACTAGGTCCCGGTGGAGGAAGTATAATGGAGTTTATTTTGAAATTGTTTGTTTAAAATATAGTGAGAAAATGGTAGATAATATGTTAATTGTTAATAGTACTAAGTTCCAGAGGAGGAATAATAATGAACTGCGTCTTGGAATTGTGCATTTAAAACATAGCGAAGAAACGGTGGATAATAGATAGGTTAGCAGTAGTAGATTCCAGAAGAGGAATCATAATTGTGTTCGTCTTGGAATTGTTCATTTAAAATACAGTAAGAGAAAATTATTAGATTATTTTAAGGTAAGAGTAATTTCTATTCAGATTTCATCGAGTCATTCATGCATTTCGTTGCAATAGTTTGAGGTTAAGTTACTAAATTTTAGAATTTTTAATTTTATTTTCTACTTTTTACTTTTTACATGGTAAAGAGTACCGATGATCTTTATCATTACTTGTAAAGTACAAACCGAAATAAAAATTAATGGTTAGGTTTATATGCATAATACTTTTATAAGCTTGTGTATATTTTCCCATGGTTGTCTTTATTTCTGTTATTAAATGGAGTGTGATAGGTTAGGTTGATACAATTTTTGTATTGCAGATTTGAAACTGCTGATGCATTTAGAAAGTCCATTTGACAGTTAGATCAGAATGTAGGAACGGACTGGTATATCGAATTCTCGTCGCTCAAAGGCGGGGCATATCCTCGTTGGATCAGGTGCGCCGAAACCGTATGAAAACCAGGTCAAAAGAGGGCCGTGCGACGAAATTAGACCGTGGTCCTTGGCTCAAAAATATTCAATTCTGTTATTGTAATACACGGTATTGAAATATATTTTATTTGATTATTCATAATTGTCCAAGATTCGTCTCTTGTTATTAAAAATATCAGGAAGAATTATGAAACTATTTCATATTCTCTTCAAATTTCAATTCACTTTTCTTAAGCGAATGAAGCGAAATTTTATCACTTTGAATTTCTTTCCTACAGGTTTTATTCTTATTGAGAAAGGTTTCAAATATTTTGCTTTATATAACAATTGCATAACCTAACAGAGGCATCGATACGTACCTCGGAATATTTTTGGAATTTTTGAAGGCTTGAACGACTCCTATTTGCCTATGGAATATGATTGACGCTTTCGCTATGACCCACGTAACTGTTGCGTCTTTACGCGTTTTGACAAAATTATGTACAATTAGAGAGAGCAAGGAGGCAATAGATAATGTGTTTGTACAAATATATATGTGAAACAAATTTTTGTTTAATTTTTGTTCCTTTAATTTTATTCATAAACACATGAATTTGCATAATCATCTAGTCTAATTATTTCTTAAACTAAAGCACAGGAAAAATTTATAATTCTATATATTAAATAATCTAAATCCAAAATTATAATATTTTGAATAAACAAATCATTTCACAACACGCTATAAACATCTGACAGGAATCTCACAGATGTGAATCTTTTCCTTTACTTGGTTCTCGAGTTTGCCAACTGCGAAAGTTCTCAACTTTCAAGTCGGAAGTTTCTGTTCCATTTTTGATAAATTTATGCGATGTTTCACGGTCGTACGCGTTTCCGTGTCAGAAGTAAAAAGATTTCTGAGCGAGCGTTTGACCCGGAAAGGCCAGGTTGAAACCGGATGCTCCAGACTCCTTGACGTTGAATTACGACTATCTATACGACTTTCGAACGATCTCCAAATTATCTTCGTATCTGAAATCGAAATTTTATGGAAGTAGAATCGCCCATAAAAGTATTCGAACGCATGTGGTCACTTTTATCAATATTTTACGAATATATTATGTGTGCTATACGAAATACATAAAAATTGCATTAATCTTATTACGAGACTCTGCCATCATGATTACATTGGATAAGCTTGAAACAAATCGGAAAATGCACGTAGAAAGTATAAGATATTTAGTGCAAGTATGTATTTTACAGGTATGACAAAAATATTTCAAGAATCAATTATCCATTGTATTAATGAGATGTATTCAATCATTTTAAAACTATTTATGCTCTATATTATACTCTATACTGAATATATGTTTGCAGTAAATATACTGTAACTTCTACATACGATACACTTTCAGGTTAGTTTCCAACTTTTTTTCTCGCCATAGTGAAGTTTTAAAATGTTTTATATAAGATGTACAATATATATATATATATATATATATACACAGAAAATATATATATATATATATATATATATATATATATATATATATATATATATATATATATATATATATATATATACAATTTTTCTGTGATGAATGTTGAGATACATTGACGAATCACTGTATGACTACGTCTATCAAACGAAATTTTGCTTGTTATTTATGCAGTTGGTAAAAATAGAGAAATGTAAGGGGCATACCGATACAGGATTATCTCCGTGAACTTCAAAGTCGAGAAATAATGCACGAGGGATAAAATAGACGATTGGAGAAGTTGGTTTACACGCCCCCGATAGATGCGTCCCTGGGTTCAGGTCGTTCTCGGTGCGAAGGTCGACCCTAGAGAAGTTGGATGACAGCCAAGAACCGACTATCTTCATAGGGGAAATAAATTCACGGGCAAGTGTGCCTTCGTTTTCTGCTGTTCCTGACACGAGAACGAACTGTGGGCTGCTTTTCCCCTCTTCACCTTCCTCTCTCCATCCGGTTTAATTGAATGAGATCCCACCCCCCTTCCATCCTTTCTTCTCCTTACTCCGCTTTTCGTTTATCACAGACCTACTTTTTCACGCGTTCAAGTTTTTCTTTGTCTTTACACACTCACCCTCTTGTGTTATCTTATTTTAGAAATGTCAAGATAATTTTTCCTTTGGAATTTTTCACCTTACTGCTTACTTTTTATTTATGTTTCGTTCTTTTGTGAAACAGCTCCGTATTTCCCTCCTTCGAACAGTGTTAATTATATCTAGTTTGTTTCAGGAAAACTAATATATTTCTTGTGGGTCGAATTTCCCTCTTTGCCCGTGTGTCCTTTCATGCCCTTCCCTTTACTTTATGTTGTATTTACTATGTTCTCACATTTTCATTATCCTCTTTATCTCTATATTTTCCTTATTCTTAAAATATTTTCTTCTGATACTCAGTACATTATAATATTTATATGCCCATTCTTTTTTCTTTTCGAATACTTTTCTTTCTCTTTCACACAACCTATTTCCCTTTTTTCTTCTAATTTCCATTAATCTTCTTTCCTTAACTCCAACTTTGAAGACTATTTTCCGCTCCGTTTTCTAGGAAAACGGCTATATTTCCTCTCATTTTCCGTAAATTTGCCACCACATTTTTCCCCACATGTTTCCCCCAACCAGTTTCCTCAACTATATGGCCATTAAAAATCTTGGAAAATAAATTTTCTTAGTATTTGGGATTCGAACCTCGTTCAACCGCGTGGTGGCCAACCATGTTAACCACTGAGCCAACCATTCCATTTTGAACCTTTAACCTATTTTCATTTATTTCTTTTATTCGAATCCATTTTGTTTTCACCAGTGGTTTCCAGATGAACAACGGTTCGCACTTTTCTCGTGATTCCCCTCGAAAATTGCTGCACATGAAAGCACAGAAGCAAGCATTATTTATCGTGATTGAAATTAGGGTAAATAAGGTGTAATGAATTTTCTTAGGAATCCAGCGGCGAATTATTAATGTTTCACGACAGGAAATCGAGTTCTTCGTCTTGCTGGCAGGTACAAGAGTTGGGCTTTGGAAAAACGCTGCGGGAAACGTCTAGATGCATCGCGTGTATACTAGCGCTCATAAGACTTTTCGAAAAATTCCAATTTTTAATATATTGTTTGATATATTTGTTATCATTATTGAAATATAGTTATTAAACTTATGGAATTACACATGTTCTTTTTCATTAGAAATGTCAATAATGTTTAGTTAAACATTCTGCTTTTATGGTATTTCTAATTTTAAGTCCTTTTTGTCAAAAAGCGCGCCTATTAATAACAGCCTATGCTGTAAATATAATTAAAGCAGCGCAAATGGTGGAGAACCGTTCGAAACCGCGAAACATCATGTGATCCAGTTTCGTCTCCATTTGGAAAAATTTTCAAATGATTCGCACCGGGAGTGCTCGCGGTACTTTGTTGCCTTAAAAAAAGCATCAAGTGAATTTTAGTCGACGATGCTCTTAGAAACAATTTTCAGAGTATATAACTATAATGTGCACGAAGATAATAAAAAAAGTCGTTGCATTGCCTTGCTCAGTGCAATTTTATTTTACCGTCTGACCATGTACGAAGTTACTCTCCTTAAAAGTTGGCTACCATGTATAATTCCGTTCTACTTGCCAGTGTCTGACTACAGTCGATTACATTCTGGGAACACTATATTCTGCCTATAAAATTCGTGAGGTAGATTTTAGTCGATGATTGTATCACAAACAATTTTTGTAATATACAATACATGAAGTATAATTTTTACACGTATACAAGTATTATATTATATATTACATATTATACATTATATATTATATATTATACATTATATATTATATATTATTATGTATTATATATGTTAATGATTATGGATCTTTACCGTCGAAATAAAGGTATTTATTTAGTGAATAATTCCAACAATATTAAACGATACAATCTTACGCGTGTCTCAGCACTTCCTTCTCTACACGACCTTCCATACCAGATGCCCTTCCATACACGACGCGGATATTCTGCAGCAGCATCATATTCTTCTTCTTCTTCTTCCTCTTCATCAGCTCCCTCCTTCTTCCTTTCCAATGCATACATTTTCTTCCAGCGAGTTAAATCTTCAATATATTATACAAGTATTATATTATATTAAGTATATTACAAGTATAATACAAAGTATATTTTTACACGTACGATACTCACAAAGATAAAAAAATAAATTGTTCCATTATTCTGTTTACTAATCTTATTTTATGATCTGTATGTATGCTATAAAAATCTTAAACTGAATTTTCGCCAGAAATAATTATAATTAAAATATGCTTAAAATTAACTAAAAGTACAGATTATTATAATATTCTGCTTACAGCAATTTTATTGTAAAGTCTGACCATATACAAGATTATTTTTCTTAAAAACTGAATGTTACTATTATATATTGTATGTATATTTCTCTTCTATTTGCTATAATCTGACTATAGCTTATATTGTACTTAAAGACCGTGTCATTATGTCAAATTTTGCAAGACCATTGCGTGTCTGAGTATATACAGTTTAATTCTACTTATAGCATATCTAGACAGACATAAAAGCCTTCTAATTTTATCCCGTTTTATTTCTATTCAATTTAACGAATATTTATGATAAAAATGAAGTAACTAATGCTTGTCGTATCTGACTCATGTGATCGGTTCAAACATTGAGATTCATATGGTATCATTCATATGGTAAACATTGAGATGTCGTTCTATTAGCTAAAACATTTTCAATAGTTGGACAAGATTACAATATTTTTTTTAATTTTTTTTTTTTTTCTTGACATTCTATGACATTTTTCTGCTAGTTCTGACAGAAAGAATGATATTCTATAATTTTGACTACGATCTTAAATTACTCGCTTCGTGTGGATGCATGTTTTAAAGAGAATTATGAAAAATGCCTTGAATAAAAAAAAAGAAGAAAAAATAGGGAAAAAGCAGATATCGCGCTTTTCTATTGGATATTCAAGGGAATGCGGATGAAGAAGTGCGGGATGCTGGTCAGGACGTGCTGTAAATAAATCCATACCGGTGCAATATCGTTTCTTGCAGCGGCGACCTCGTTAAACGCGTAATGGATAACCAATAGCAGTCGGTAGATTAAAGGACTGATTCGAAATTGCGATCGTTGATCAGCTTAACGAGTCACGACATGCGAGAGGTCTCAAAGGCGTCTATCCATGGAATTGGCAAACGTTCTCTGTTTCCTTTCAGATATTTCCAAAAATATCCTAACCTCTATAGGTCTTTGCAAATTGCAAAAAGGAAAAAAAGAACTGTACTTGGAAAGCAGAATTTTTTTTCAAGGCCACTATCCATGAAGGAACTCTTGATATTTCTTTGCGAAATTTTTTAATCTACGAAAAATGTATAGAAACTAATTTGATATGAAAATCAAAATTATTTAACATTGATAATTCATTTAAAATCAAAATTAACTTGATACATAAATGAAAAGTATATAGTTAATTCATTAATAATTACTTTATTCCATAATGCAATTTACTTTTTCAGCTAAAAATTTGTACACCATTACGTTATTACGAATTAAAAGGAAAATTGCTAGTTATACGAACTTTAGAAAATGAGAAAAATTAAAGAAATTGCTCAGACGTGAAAAAAGCTTTGTATTGCCAGGATTACCAATAAGAAAAATGATTTTTTAAAAATTCTGTTCCACTGTGAATCCCCGTCTGTAATAAGCCTGGACGTATTTAAAATTAATGGAATGGAAAGTGGAATAACAATCAGTATTGTTTTAGGTTATGGATACTGCGAAAAAGAGACCCGAATAGGGAATTCCTTTGTCCGGGTTGTGCTGGAAGATGGAGGCCGTGATTGGTCGATCGGTAGCGAAGCACTTTCCTCAAAGAAACGTTCAGGTTCTGTTGAGTTAATTGTCCTCGAGTAGTTTCTCTACATCATTGGCCCGGCATCGGTGCCACTAGGTCATTTCACGGTTCGATTTCTCAAGGAAACGCCTTATGGTACTGTCAGCACTTCTACCGTCTGATCTACTGACTTCAGACTAGGGAATTTTATTCATGGCACGCATTGATGCATTAAAATTGTAATTCTATGAAATTTACAGCTTTTTTCTTACATAAAAATGAAAAAAAAGAAGAAGAAGGGAAATTTATTTTCTGGAGCAAGTAGAAAAATACCAGACAAATAGGTTATACGACGAAAAAATAGCGTAGATACATCGACAAAGGCATTCGATCAATCATATCAGGTTGTATTTGACAGGAAGCAGTTACCACTTTCAGCGGACTGTAAAAATATCCACGGGTCATCTATGTCCATTTTCATGCCTTAAAATACAGCGAGTAAATCAATGGATGGGTACAACGAAGCGTAAACGAGTATCCGTCGAACGAGATTTCATTCGCCGGCTGTTCCCAATCTGTCACGTGATTTATCTGTGGCAATGGCGGCAGCAAAGTTAACACCATAGGGTCTCTGATCCCGCTAAGTTTTATTTTAATTTGACATATTTAACAGAATTTTAATTTAATAACTTCAAATTAGGAACTTCACACCTCTCCTTAAATAAAGTTTCTAGAGAGCCGCTAAAAAAATTTATTTTTCACCTTGAATAAAAATCTCATTCCTACAAATATATTGAAAGTTTCGTTACTTCACGGATAAATTATGTACAAACTAACCTTCACAAGTTGGTTCATGACTGCGGAACGTCTGAGGCATCAGCTGTGCTGCGATTTCGCGTTGCGTTTACGCATCTCGGTTCTTCCATACGATAATTCTACTGTCTGGCATGAAACACGTCTGGAACGATGATATAATTAGCGGTGAAACTGGAGCATACATTTCTGACGGCAGACAGAGTTGACATCTACCAGGCTGTCTAATTATAACCTCGCGTATTTCGCCTTTTGTTTTTGCTTTCCCATTTTCTCTCGTTTTCCTTCTTTTACGACCGCATTACTTCTTCTAATTGCTTCGCTGCTTATTACCTTTGGCGTTTCTTCTACCCTGCCCACGGTCTTAGTCGTTCTTGCTTCTAGTTGTTTGCTATACAATTATCGTTTGAGGTTAGAGTTAACCTAACATTCATAATTCATATTGTTACACATGCGCATGATTTACAATGTGGAACTACAATGTTCACGAAACGTCGTAATTTTGTTTCTTTTGAACTCGGCTCTTTCTCGGGAGCCTGTTCGACGAAATAGTGTTAAACATAACATTGTCAAGCGTGTAACAGGCTGAACTGCCATATCCTGAACCGTGAAAGACTGTAACCTAACCTTGTTTTCCTCACTATACAAGGTATTTAAAAAATTGTGGTACAAATAGGAGGTGGGTGGTAATGTATGACAAAATATAACAAAATTAAGTTGAAAACTGAAGGTATTGCACGTAAAGATACAGTTTTCAGTTAAACAAGATAGGAAATTTAGTCTCCCCAAAATTTTTTCTATAATTTGATCTTATTTGTTCAAATGAAGCATACTCTTTCCAATTGGATCACAATTTCTAGGACACTCTGAATAATTCGAAGTGTAAGGGTGATTTTATGCAAACTGTGAATGTTACAAAGCTTTGGAAGTTATTGTAGGTTAGGTTTTCTCGTTAAAGAACTGGAAGTGGTGAACGAAGCCACGTTGAGCAGCTTATTTCTGATTAACCATCGCAATTCTCCCTTAATTACGAATTAAAAACGAGCAGAAAAAGAGTAGAATAGAGGAGAATGCAATTTTCTGAAAGTTTCGCAGAAGGTTTTCTTGGGAGGACACCTGTTCTTGCTCCAAAGAACTTAGAACCTCGTTAGGAATTAATGTAAGAACTTGCAAGTTTTTCATCTATCATATTCATCCGGTAGCACCTTAGTTAGCTTCTTTCATAAGTACCCTTCTTCAACAAAGTTGGTATTCTGATGTAATCTTTAGGTTAAAACTAAACTAACCTAATTTATATATTTTGTTTTTTAACTGATATCAACCTTATTAATCAAATTATTTTTTAATATTACGACTATTTTCTCTGCAAAATTTATTACGAGTACATCGACCGGAAGTCTCGCAAATCTTCAAAAGACATTTACAGCTTTTTGAAGCAAAAAAATAGATGCGTTTCACCTTGGCAAGCTCTTGGCGAACGTCTAGGTTAGGTCGTATCACGCTTCTTCATGCAGAAGGCAGTTTAGTAGCCGGCGGTCCCGTTTATCGCCCGTTGCGGATGCACCGTCAGCCATAAATAAACAAATGAATCGCGCTTCATAAATTTCCTTGGTGCACGAATCCACCATCAAAGTTTGGTAAAAGGGTAGAATTCTCGCTTCCATGCCTTTCGAAATGAATGGCTTTTGAATGAACGAGCCTCCTTTTGAATCATTAAAAGTTCGAAAAAGAACTTTAAAAGATTTTATGGCAAGTTTGACATTAGTCTTATATCATTTGACACATTTGTTGCTATGAAAATAGCCAAGGAGGCGATACTATGTGAAAAAATATATCGGAAATATGGAATGAAATTTTTTTATCGTCTCCTCATGCTGCACACATCTAAGCCATTAATTGCGAGCGAGGTTTCTCCGAGAATATGCACTAAATTAGATTTTCGTCGAGAGCTTGGAGAACTTGTTTGATCGTGGTACTTCCAAGTTAACCTCTTTCAAACTTTTCACTGGCGTGGTTAATGTGCTGTCTGATGCCATGTTTGAAATCATTCAACAGGAGAGAATTATTCAGGGCAAATCAGTTAGTACCAGATAATAGATGTTCACGAAAAAAATCTAAAGGAACATCGTAATCTATTTTGAACGTTTCGAAGTTCGCTCCACAAAGGAGGACGGAACCTTTTACAGGTATCGAGTTATCCTTTAAAAAAGTCCCTCTAAAGTATGTTTTACGAGAGTGTACATGAGATAGGAGGTGGGATTCGTAATTTTGGAGGTGCACAAAATTCACAGTGGTACGAAAATAAAATTTGCATGGCATCGAGAAACCTCTGAACAAGTTTTCCACCTAATAATCTTCAAAACTATTTGGCAAAATTTTCTTCTCTAAATATCGAAATTGCAATTTCTCTATAACGTTTTTAATTTTAATTTGTATTATACACTTTACGCCACTATGGTTTTTATTGAGTTAAATGTGAGGTTAAATTTGGGAAAGGTTAGGTTACAGTTGAATTGGATTTGGGTGAAATTTGGGTTAGATTACAGTTTAGGTTGCTTTACGTTGTTACTTAATTTTAATTTACTTGGTACTTGGCTACCTAATTTTAATTTATACCGTGCACGAGAATAACCACTAATGGGCTTCTTCGCGTTAAATGTGAAATATCAAATAAAATTGTTGTGGTCAGCTGTGATCCATGTCAGGATTAATAAAGCTTGATAAATTGCGGCAAGCTATACGCTTGGTAGTTTGACGTCAGAAGGCTATCTAACTCAGGGAGTTGAACAATATGGTTAGTGATACAATTAACAACAATATACTGCAGTTTGGGATTTCAGACTCAAAGAGACATCGCAGATGGAAGAGACAACATGCACTGCATGTGTCAGTTGCTAACAAACAATCACGTACAAGCTCATCTCTCTGAAAGACTCGACATTCAGGAGTTAGATTGCGTCGTGGAAATGCTACCTCAGAAACATTCCATTATTATTCACAAAAATTTCCTAATCTGTGATGTGCTCCTTTTGGAAGATATGAAAATGAGCATAATATTGAAAGTAAAATTTCGGTATAAAGTATTACTTTAGAGGTTATAAATCGTTTACGAATAACGATTAACCAATGAGCCATAATAATTATATATATTCTGTTCTCACAAGAATCTTGTTTCCTTGTTTATTCTCATCTACGATGTTTCCTAATCTCTGTATAAGCCTCTACATGCCTTTTCTTACTGGAACTATGAGCATGAACATTTTAGAAATCATTTAGAAGATTAGATATCAATACGAAATGTTGTTCTAGAGATTAGGAATCATTCACAAGTAATAATCGATATATTTTGTCCTCACGAGGATTCGTTTTGGTTTCCTTCCTAACCTTTAAACTATCTTTTCGTATAAAAATTTCAAGAACGATTGTTTTTGGACGCCATTTTCTATTTTTGAGTGACCATTTACATGTAAACGAAACGCACTCGGTCATCAATTTTATTGAAGCGAAATAAAAATATAAAATAGACAGAAAGAGGTTAGGTAGAAGCTTCATGAAAGAAAAATCGCGTAAAGTCGGGACTGTACGAAACCACGTATGTGTCCGTTATGACGGGAAATGCGTCGCATACCGACGAATCACTTTTGTGGCTCGTTACCAAATAACCGGAAAAATCGCGTCCCGCCTCCATTGCGCGGGGGTAGCTGAAAGGCTCGCGATTATTTCTTGCACGCTCCTGTGCATACCCGAACGTCATCCGTGAAATTGCGAAACTTTCATCCGCTATTCTATCGTACCGCCATCTCGCCTTTAATTGGCATTTTCATTTCGCATGCATCCTACCTCCGCGATGAAAACGCGCCAGAAACGACCGCTATAAAAACTTGCTCGACGGAGAAATTTCAAAACAGTTTTGATATTTAGAAAGTAAATTGCCAACTTAAAACTTGATGCGATTTAACTCAAACTTAACCCCAATGTAACTGAAAATTGCCCCAGATCTAATTCAATTTTAACCTAGCTTTTCCCAAATTTCATTCATCCTAACATAAATCTAAATTATTCTCAAGTTTACCCAAATATAGTATACATATAACCTTAAGGCTAATCTATAGGCGTGGTCACCACGATCCAATTATTTTAAATGAAATTTTGCTTTTACTCAAACATACTCTAGGTATTATAATCTAACCTAATTCAAATCTAACTTATAGGTGTGGCCACCATGGTTCAATTATTTGAAATAAATTTATGGATTCTCTCGTATATTTGGATAACATTTTAATATACAGATAAATCATTTATCATCAAATATTTAGCTGTATATATTAAGGCAGTTTTCGAATTGAAAGATGTCAAAGAGCTTAAAATGTAATAGTTGATTTAAAATGGGCAGAATTTGGATGCAATAGAATGGGTCTGTGAGCGATCGGACAACGTTCAGGAATTCCATTAGCATCGCTGAACGCAAGGGGCATTTTCATAGACGCCACTTTCGGAGCGTGTCTTGAATAATTTATCTGCGAGTACCTTTCACTGAGAGCACCTTTTTTTCCCTGAACGATTATCCTTCGTGTTTACACCCTTGCACAATACTTCTTTTCTCTATTGCGTCCATGCTACTCTCTGGAACTACAGTGGCGTCTTTCACTCTATTTTCAGTCCACTGTCTTTTTCTCCTTGAAAATAGCACCTCCCTAAATGGAACAGTCTGTTCCAAAAATTCTTTATTTAACTTTTAATAATCACTTTTGAAATATCTCAATATTCTCTCTTCTTTAATCATTTCTAATTAACTTCTTCATTGCACAAGATATTTCTTCAATCTAAAGTTCTGATTTTGAACAATTACTTACAAAATATTTCGATATTTGTCTATTTGCTTCGTCTATTTTTTATTTCATTACTCTTATAGACAATGTTGTCGTAATTTTAAGAAATAAATTTTTGGTTTCGTACAAAATTGAGATAAACGTTTGAAAATGGCATCTGTGTGGTGAAAAGTTACTAGAAATAAATGTTGATACGCTAGAATGTCTTGGTCGCGTGTTGGATAGGTGGTTTTCTGTTTGGCCGTGGTTTCCCCGGGGCAATATGGTTCCTAGCAAGTGACTAAGAGTGATGAGGTCGCGGGACGTAATTTTCTTCTTTCGCGTGGTTCTTTCTTTCCAGGGATATCGTATGGAAGGACAAAAGACGCATGCTGCGCAGACGACGTCAGACATTGCTGGATAATAAATCGATAATTCGTCTGTGCGACTTCCTAACCTTTCGAAAATCTATGAGGGACATTATCGAACCCATCCGCGAATCTTCATGTCAAATTTTCATTCGTATTCAATTATTCGATTCTAGGGATTTTTTTTCTTAAATTTAATCTCCCCATTTTTCTGTTGACTTTTCTCAATTTTGTATACTAGACGTCAATTTTTCTTTACGAAATAAGGAAATATTAAAAAATTGACTTTTTCTTAATGAAATAATAAAAAGTGCAGTAATTTCTCGAGATAGTGAGAAACTAAAATTTTCAAGTAAAAAATCTCGAGTCAAATAATTAAAACTGGGAAATGTTTCTAAACTTGACTAAACGTGAATAAATTTAATTTTGTAAAATAGAAAGTAAAGGAGGGATACCGAAGTGCAGGCGTTTGTTAATTAGACGAAGAATAGGGAGTTTCGAAATGATAACTGTTGCCATTAAAGTGTCCCTGCTAGATAAAAAAGTTGACACCGTGAAATATGGGTCGGCAAAATTTCAATCAAACTAGAACTTTGTGAGGCTAATTTAAAATTTTGTCGAGAGATTTCGACTACTAGCCTTAACATTTCTTTTCATTTTCAAATTTCAAGAGAAAGATGATCCTGTTTGTTATTTGTTAAATATTTTGATGGCATTTGATTGCAGGAAAAATGAAGCTCGAATTGATGAACCGAGAAAAGGGCCTGGAGCTCTTCGGGAAATTTATACGAACGAAGAATGTAGACAGTCTTCAGGGTGACCAGAGGAAAACTGGACCGGAGCCACTGCATCCGACCGATTCCAAGCAGAAATTACAGGCAAGTATCTTCTCATACTAAGTCTCCGTAATCTTTTGAACTTTTTCATACATAACCTCAAACAATCCATCTGAAAACGGCTTCAATTCTGCCTCTTGAACTTTTGATATTGTAAACAACGATCCTAATTTTTCAGTAATTTCAATTATCTTAGCCCTCGAAAATGTACGAAAAATTTAAAAAGGAAACTTGTACAGAACTAATATTAATTTATCCTACGATTTTTTTCCATAAAATAATCATAATTGCTCTTTAAAATTATAATCGAATATTTTAATAGCTTTATGGAAGGTTTTACCAAATATTAGTAGAAAGATACAAAGTGCAAATTTGTCTTATAGGGACTTTTTTATTTTCCCTAGAAATACAATTCTTTCTGAAAGATTTCCCACTTGCACGGTTTGATACGATCCTCCAGCGAATCAGAAACTTTATTTATCTCATCGAATGGATGTTGGTTCACGTAGGTAGGTACGCTCCGATAATAGACAAGGTGAAATAGAGTCGTGAAACAAACTTAATTCTCCTTTTTGTGCCGGGAGCAATCTCCATGTTTCTTTCCACGACAAGCCGGCTAACATTAAGATTCTAGATTCTTGAGAGGAAGAAGCATCTGTGTACGTGTTATCCACCTGCACGTATCGATCCCTAGTTATTTTTAACAGGATTTTACAAGCCCTTGCGCTCGACTCCTACGCTACTTCAGATCTTCTGTTCTGGCTAGGTGATCAATCATCGCGATGATAGACCATGGGGAATTAATTTCTTTTCGCAATATGTTATGTCTTCGCTCCTACACATCATCTTTCTTGTCTGGCAAAATAGGGAAACAGATTAGTGTCTTTATATATTAGGACGTTCGGAAATTGTTTCCCTCAATTTAGTTATTTTCTTTTCAGTAGAAGTTTGTGTCTGTTACTTGATTTTTTTTTTTTTTTTTATTTGAAAAATTGGGAAAGAGATTATTCTCTTCACGAGTTGGGATTCTTTGGAATTATTTTCTGCGATTTAGTGAATTTTGTTTTTCTTTATTACCAGACATGGTGAGACGAAGACTTGTAAAAATCCTCTAGTTATCTTCTAGAGTTTATCTTTCTTATTTTGAAAACAGTGGAAGAAAATAGTTTTTTTACATTTTGGAGTTTCTTGTAGTCACTCGAATTTGATGAAAAAGATTCTTGGGTATCTATCAGTATATTTTTCTCTTTTTTTAAGAAATTCGACAGACAATTTTCTAACCCCAATAACATAATTCTTCTACAGAGGACTAAATATATTACTGAATATTATATGTCTATATAATATTGCATTAAATATTGAAAATAATATGAGATGCAATGTTCTATTAAATATTATATTAAAGGAGGATTATAAAACAGGTTATTAAACGAAAGTTTCTGTGCTACAGAAGTGCCTGACGACTCTGGACCTGACGTCCTTGGGGGTTGGCTCCTGCGTCGGGACAGGGATGTACCTAGTCGCGGGGATGGTGGCGCGCAGCGTCGCCGGGCCAGGCGTCGTCATCTCCTTCATAATCGCGGCCATTGCTTCCATCTTTTCCGGTAAGTCAGTTTACAAGAATTTGCAAAATTTATGCGAAATAGTAGAAGCCGAAAACGTAAACATCAAAAAGAAAGGAAAATAAATATGAAACCATAAAATTGCAAAAAGGTACAATTCCACCAATCAGTATTTCGACAAAATCAGTTATTTTTAATTCGTTATTAATCTCGCTCATTTTTTCTTAATATTTCAAAATATGGACGATCTCGCTTGCTTCCATCAATAACAAAAGCACCTTGCAAATTTTCTGATATCTCGCTATTCCAAGTACAATTGTAAATACTGAAAAATGTAGCCAACATCCAGAAACAAAATATTGAAAATAAAATGAAATATTGTACAGTCTGTCACACAAGAGCGTGTCTGCGATATCTGCGAAACCTGACACCTAATCAGAATGAGATAAAAAGAATGTAAACAAACGAAAACTTCTCTAATACGCGTTGCTGAATACCTTTCAGTTTCATTTGAAACAGTGAAAGGAACAGAGCTTTTTAATATGAGTGCCGCGTACGCGAAACGTCGAAAATCGTCTGGCATGGGCGAATGAAAACAGAGATCGTGATTGGAGTAATATAATATTCACTGATGAATCTTCGTTTTGGGCATGGTGTCCTATTAGGCGTGCTTGGACTATCCATGGAAGAAGGATGATTCAAAGAAGTGTAAAACACCCTATAAAAGTGCATGTTTGGGGTTGCTTTAACGCACGCGGTTTTGGGACTTTGTGCGTCTTTACAGACAATCTGAATGCACAAAAGATGGTGAAATTGTACCAAAGGGGACTTCTCACATCCGTGAAACGTTGGTTCAACCAAACCGAGGACCAATGGATATTGCAAGAAGACAACGACCCTAAACATCGAAGTCGCATCTGCACCCAATGGAAAGCGAAAAACGCCATCACAGTACTTCCTTGGCCATCGCAGTCCCCTGATGCAAACCCTATCGAAAATGTGTGGTCCCTAATGAAATGCAAGCTGAGAGGAAGACGTATCACAAAAATAAGAACACTTGTACATCACATTCGAAAGATATGGAGGTCGTTACCAGAATCCTACGCTCAAAAATTAGTCGAGAGTATGCCGAAACGATGTCAAGCTATAATCGCTAATGGAGGAGATTGGACACCCTACTAAGTAATAGCGTATTAGTGTTTTAGATGTAGATTCAATTCATATAAATTTTTTTACAAATATATAAATATTTACAGAAATATCGCAGACACGCTCTTGTGTGACAGACTGTAAGATAAATATCGGCCTGTAATAACAAGTCCAAGGATTATGTGTTTTTCCCTCGAGATGAAGGATGTTTTAACCCTCTTGTGTTAGAGAAACGTTTGGGAAAAGTATAGTATACGCAGCTGTGGGAGCAGTATGTCTTCATGGGAAATGTTGTTTTACCATCGCTGCCGGCGAGAATTCTCGACTGTATTTATCGTCGGCTAGATACGCGGTCGGATTAGATTTACGGTGTTTGTGTGGCGGAAACCGTCGAGAACGGTCCAAGGCGGTAAAACATCACGTGATCCAATTCTGTTTCCACTTGAAAAGATTTTCAAGTGGCTCACGCCGATCCTACACGCAGTTCATTGTTGCCTTAGGGCGCGTTTACACCAGACGAATGAATGCTCGATCGCTCCCCACTCTAATGAAATTATCCTCGTTTGAATGAGGACTCGGGACACAAAGATCAACAAATGCATATTATTCCTAATATATAATTTTTCTGAAAATCGATCATTTGACGTGTTTAGAAGTCTGTTTATCAAATCTTTATAAAGAAATAAACTTGGTAAGAAATAAAATGAATGAAATTATCTTTACGCATGTATCATACAGATGATCTCTATCGTATAAATAGTTGGGACATGGCATATCGTCGTTTTCTTTTTATCATTTAGAATTAATCAAACATTTGCAAGCATACGCCATAAAAACATTCTTTCTCATTGCCCATTCTTTCTGTGACGAGAACAATCGATGCATTTTTCAAGCATAGAACGTAGAACATTTACAAGAATGCTCATTTTAAATCACAAAGTGAATTTTAGTCGATGACGCTATTAGACAAAATTTTTTGATGCGCAACTATAATATGCGCGAAGATAATTAAAAGATAAATCGTCATATTGCCTTCTTACGGGAATTTTATTTCGATGTCTGACCAAGTACGTAGTTACTCTCCTTAGAAGTTGGCTGTTATGTATAATTCTATTCTACTTGCTTCTGTCTGGTTACAATCGATTATATTCTACTTGGAACGCTGTATTCCGCTTAGAAAATTCGTAAAATAGAATTTAGTCTACGCCCATGCCAGAAACAATTTTTCTAATGTACAATACATGAAGTATATCTTTACACGTACAACACACACGAACATAATAAAAATAAATTCCTCCATTGCCCTGTTTAGTATAACTGTATTTTATGGTCTGTCTATATGTGAAGTCATTCCCCTTAACATCTTGTTTCACTTGTCCGTCTAATCGCAGTCTGATCACAATTGGTGTTATTCTACTTGGAACGCTGTATTCCGCTTAGAAAATTCGTAAAATAGAATTTAGTCTACGCCCATGCCAGAAACAATTTTTCTAATGTACAATACATGAAGTATATCTTTACACGTACAACACACACGAACATAATAAAAATAAATTCCTCCATTGCCCTGTTTAGTATAACTGTATTTTATGGTCTGTCTATATGTGAAGTTACTCCCCTTAACATCTTGTTTCACTTGTCCGTCTAATCGCAGTCTGATCACAATTGGTGTTATTCTACTTGGAACGCTGTGTTGTACTTATCAAAATGTGGAAACGAATTTTCAACAGAAATAATTGCAATTAAAACACACGTGTTAAGTTAATGAAAAATACAAATTATTATAATATTCTGCTTACCGCAATTTTATTTTAAAGTCTGATTATACACAAGGTTATTCTTCTTAAAAACAGAATGCCACGTATAATTCTATTCTACTTGCTATACTTGGGATATAGCTTATATTCTACTTACAAATCGTGTTATCGTGTCACATTTTAAAAGACTTACGAATGTCTGACAATGTACAGTCTGCTTCTACTTATAGGCTGTCTAGACAGACGTAGCCTGGCTACATGTTCCTTTGTCCGGCCGATGTATATCATGGGATACTTTTCAACAATTATCTTATTAGTTATAGGAATCGTTGTTTCTTTACAGTATAAAACAGAATCAACTAAAATCCTGGTCTTTAATTATTTCATTTGAATTATTTTCTTTGAGTTTTCCTAATGGATTGAAATAAAATTTCCACAAAAATATACCAAAATGAACTCGCGTGGAAACGACTAATTGAACAAATATTCGAAAATTTCAACGTTGTGGCATAGTGCTCAGATTCGTTCGACAAATTTTGCAAAATCAAACCCCACAGAGCTTTTAAACTTATTTTCCACTTTGATGCCATACTATAAAAAAAAGAAATGTACCAACCTTGAAACCTCTACAATATTCTCACTCGTAAGTAGTCAGTCTAAGCAATTTCATTTTATCTGATAAAACCTTTTACCACTTTCGTTGCAAAACTATTTTCTCAAAACTACGGTTACATGACACGTGGTATATAATTGTATTATCCATCTTCTCATCTAACTTGTATCATCAAACCTTCCCTTGCCTCTGGAAAAACCCGTTTTCCTATTTTCCCTATATCAGGCCACCGGTCACGAATAAAGTCCATGATCACCATGGTGCACGTGCTTCCATACATCTCTGTTTGCTGACACATATACAGCAGGACAGCTGCTATGGCTCGAGACGAGTGGAAAAGAATGTCGGATTAGATTTACGGGCTGCACACCAGCCTTGCTTTCCTGTAACCAGACGCGTGAATCCTATAACTGTACGTGGGTTGCTACGTGGCGATCTTACATAATACGTTTGTCTCTCAGTTTTCCACGATATACAATAATAATGTATTATAAAAATATGTCAGGTTAACATTTTGATTAGGGTTAGGGGCGTGTAATGAATATTCTCTGGAATTAGCCATTGGCTACTCGTACGGATATGGTCATTACAGAATTTGACAAGTAGCCGTGGTAACTAGATACTCGGGATACTAATGACAATGATCCCAAGTTCAATAACGAATCCGCGGTCAACGGGGCAACGAATATACCCTCTTCAAAGGTCTAAGTCAAACTCTGTACTAAAACGTGAAATATCCACCGATCGCAAGGACGCCGTTCCACTCGCGGAAGAGATCGTACGAGAATGTGTCTCTCCGTCGTCGTGATGCTGCAGAGGTAAACTATGACGGGGTGTGTCTCAGGGCACGAGATCGTCGGATTCGTCGAGGACAACCCTCGTCCAGAATGTGAGGGAAATGGACGTTGCTGTTAATTGGTTAATCTCTATGTTGGTGGTTGGAAAAGGATGCTAGCCGCCCTTGAGAGAAAGTTGGTAACGGGGGGCGTCGTTCGTGAGGAAAATCAGATTTCCCGTGTCTTCCCGTAGCGGGTGGTAGATTTGGGGACTGTTAGGATAAAGACTGTTTGTTCGTTTGGAGGCCCTTGGTAACCAAATCCTATGATTTATAACGAGTCCTCGAGCTAGCTGTAGAGATGCGTTGGCATCTGGTAATCATCGTGCCCGAAGGATAGAGTCTCTGTTTAGGCAAAGTGTTTATCCCGTGACCGCGGCTACGTTCGGCGTTTTATCTGTCGCGTCGAACCCAAGCTCATTGTCTAGGCTTTTCCTAAGAATTCCAATAGGGGGGCCCGATGTCCTTTCATCTCCGACAAATATATGTACAATACATTGTGTTATCTTTAAAATAGAAATATCTTCTGTATGAAATACATATATTGGTATTCTTTTTGATACAAAGAAGATGCTTGGTGCTGCATCGATTAATTTTCATTTTCAATTTGTGAAAGTAAAAATATGAAATATGTTCAATTAATGGGAATACGTTGTATATAAGATATATTGATTGATAAAATATGTTGCAACACACAAGACACTGTATTAATAAATTTTTATTTCCAAACTGTGAAAGTTAAGATATTTTCTATCTAAAATATGTTATATTATAAAATATTATATATTATATATGTAGTATCCGGAAAAGGGACGTACTTGACAATAGGTCATACCTGTGGCCCTTTACGACATTGGGGTAATTGAAGGGGATCTACCTGGGAATGGGTCAGGCACATCTGGAGGACAGACAGAAGACGCTAGGCAGTCGAGTAGGGTCAGTTGAGTTAGTCAGTTGTGGAGAGGCAGTCGAGTAGGGTCAGTTGAGTTAGTCAGTTGTGGAGAGGCAGTCGAGTAGGGTCAGTTGAGTTAGCCAGTTGTGGAGAGGCAGTCGAGTAGAGTCAGTTGAGTTAGTCAGTTGTGGAGAAGCAGTTGAGTAGTAGCAGTTGAGTAGTAGCAGTTGAATAGAGTCCGTTGAATATAGGAGTTGAGTTGAGGCAGTTGAGTGGAGCAGTTTGAGTTGAGCAGTTGAGAAGTTGGAAGCCGAGTGTTAAGACGTACGGCGATATTTGTAGTCAGCTTTGTGTTGAGTATTGCTTGTACGAATAAACTTGAACTTAACTCTGAATAAACCATCCTTTCTTGTGCTTGCTCTAGATAAAAACAAAACACCTTTGTAAGTTACTACACATATGTAGTATCGGGAAAAGGGACGTGCCTGACAATGGGTCATACCTGTGGCCCTTTACAACATTGGGGTAATTAAAAGGGATGTACCTGACAATGGGTCACACTTGTGGCCTTTGCGGCATTGGGGTAATTGAAAGGGATGTACCTGACGATGGGTCATACCTGTGGCCCTTTACAACATTGGGGTAATTGAAGGGGATCTACCTGGGAATGGGTCAGGCACATCTGACAGACAGAAGACGTTAGGCAGTCGAGTTGAGTTGGTCAGTTGTAAAGAGTCAGTCGAGTTGGTCAGTTGAGTTGAGTTAGTTAGTTGAGTTGAGTTAGTTAGTTGAGTTGAGTTAGTCAGTTGAGTTGAGTTAGTCAGTTGAGGAGAGTCCGAAGAATGTGGCAGTTGAATGTAGCAGTTGAGTTTGAGTTGAGCAGTTGAGAAGTTGGAAGCCGAGTGTTAAGACGTACGGCGATATTTGTAGTCAGTTTTGTGTTGAGTATTGCTTGTACGAATAAACTTGAACTTAACTCTGAATAAACCATCCTTTCTTGTCCTTGCTCTAGATAAAAAAACAAAACACATTTGTAGGTTACTACATATATAATATTCTTTCTAAAATATGTTAGTATCCTTTTCGAGGTAAAATATATCGTTTCTTGTCTTCTAAAGATACAGCATATTGTATCTTCTTTTTGTTTACATTAAAGAAAATATTTGGAGAAGATTTTTGAGTTTAAAGAAAACATACGATATGTTTCCTTCTTATATCGAAGAGAATACTAACATAATTTTATACGGAAAATATTTTTGCTTCCATAAATTTCCCACAAGTTAAACAAACACACAAGCTAATTATTCATTCGTTATTCTTGCTATCACAGTGTTATTTTGCTCGATATTTGCCGAGTTAAAAACCAATTTCCAGACCAAAGCTCCTACATCTTATCCCGATAACGTAAATATAAAATACCACGAAAATTACGCGTTGATATTCTCGCGAAATACGATAGTTCCAAATAAACGAGTTAAACAAACACGTCGTAAGCGTGCTTAATTAACGTGTCTGAAAATTATCCGCCGCCATACGTCGAGATTATCGACGATGAAACGCGAATCGAACATTTTAATATTTATTCGAGCGAGGTACGTGTCATGGTCAATGAAACAAAAAAAAAAAAAAAGAGTGAAAAATCAGGAAGGAAATTGACGCCACGAGGCTAATTAATTTAAATCATTGCAGGTCGTACTCGCGCATCAATTAGCGGCCTTTAAACGCGTGAAGCTTTAATTAGTTGTTACATCAGAACGTGGCTGGTTGTCCGGTCGAATCAACCAACGGATTAAAACGTCGATAACTGATGTACGCCGGTGCCGACTGCTAATTTATCATGTCATATCGTTAATCACCGCGTCTGCCTCATTATTCTGTTGATGCTTCTCTGGCTACTATCCGGCGATTTTTTTTTTTTTTTTTTTTTTCGAACGCGAGTCAGACGTTTCAGGAATTTTTTGCTATTTTGGTGAAACAATAGCTTGACAAAGCTTGTTGATATTAACGGAAAAGGGTGAAATGGCTTTGAGAGTTTTTGCGATATTTGGATATTGGAAAATGTTCTCAGAGGAATTTTCAATGTGGTAAACTTTTGGAACTATTGAAAATGTAAACTTCTTGGTTGGTTTATTTATTAGTATTTTCAGAACATTTTTTATATTTAGTTGAAATTAAGGTTGGGCAAATTTTTGGATGTGGATGAAGAAAGAAAGAAAGGAAGAAAGAAAAAAAGAAAGGAAGAAAGGAAGAAAGGAAGAAAGAAAGAAAGAAAGAAAGAAAGAAAGAAAGAAAGAAAGGAAGAAAGAAAGAAAAAAAAAAGGAGTTTGGGAATTTGAGCGATGCTTTTAATTTGGAGGAATTTTCACAACATTTTTCATATTGCATTGAAAAATATTCTGGCTACTTTTTGTTCATTTCATGTAGAAATGATTTTAAGAAATTTTCTGGTATTTCGCTAAAATGATGGTTTGAATATATATATATTTTTTTTTTGATATTATGGCAAAAAGGGTTTTGGAAATTTTATACGTATCTTTAATTAGCAAATAGACAGAAAATGTTTTTTTTTATTATATTTGAAAGAGTTTTTGGGTATTTTGCAGATAAGTTGTACTGGGAAATTTGTTTATGTCAGAGCAAAAAGGTCTTTGAGCGTTTTTAAAATATTCCGAATTGAGCGTGTTTGACACATTAAAAAGCATTTTGATAATATTTGGATATTTTATCAACAATTCATATTGAGAAATTTTGTTACGTCTCAGCGAAAATGTGTTTGGGAATGAACAAATTTTTTCCTAGGAAAATATTCCGAGTATGTTTGTTATATTGTAATACAAAATATTTTTAGAAACTTTCCAAATATTTTACCAACAGCTTTTTCTAAATTTTGTTATATCACAACAAAGAAAGTTTCGAGAATTTTTCTCATATTCTCTGTCGTGTTATCGTGGACAAAAATCGAAATCGTGCGACTATGCATTTGATTGGCCAGAAATTTCAGTCAGTGTTTTATACGGTAGCTTCCTTTTACCAAACATAAGGAATTTTATTAAGAAATGTATGAACCAAGTTAGATTGCAACCTTTGAAATTCTACGTTACTTTCTGTCCAAACTAATATCTGCTGCTGTTGAAAATGACAACGTGAGTTCGCGCTCGCCATCTATATGCAGACGCTCTAGTTACAATAAATAGTTACTAGAAAATAGTTCTAGATACAATCGATAGATTTAATCGATACGTTTAAGATATTCTTTTGTTTTTATCCCTAGTCTATGTAAGAAAGTGCGATAAAGGTTTTTCGACTCAGAACTGTGTGATAGATTTATTCAAAGAATAAAATAATATATTGCTTTTGTGATCCTAAATACAGAAATAGCAACAGGTGATAGGCCCAGGTTCAATAATTAGTTATTATTTTATTGAAAATATTATTAATAGTAATAATATTGAGAAGCGCAAAAGATAACCTAAAAATCAAAAAAAGTACGCGATCGATGATTCAATATTGAATATCATAAAGGCGCCTTATGGAATATATAATAAACGCTTACGTGATAATATAATTATCAAAAGAATAATCATGAAATGTGTCAGCAAGAAAAATTACCCAAAGAAAATAACAACAGCTCCTTTGTATTTTATTTAACTGAACATGATATTTCGTGTTGATGTTACAGGAGCATGTTACGCCGAGTTTGGAGTACGAGTGCCTCACACAACTGGCAGCGCTTACATGTACAGTTACGTGACCGTAGGCGAATTAATAGCATTCATTATTGGATGGAACATGATACTGGAGTACCTTATAGGTACGAGCGCGTGTGCCTGCGCTCTTAGCGCCTGCCTGGATGCCCTTACGAATGGAGCCGTTTCCGGAGCGATAGCCAACAGCGTGGGAACCATTTTCGGTGAGCTACTATCTCATTCAACCGTTTAACTACGTTCCTACCCTATCCGCTCACTATACAGCGACTATAAAATGTACAGTGGAATCCGCTAATTATCATTATATTGGGACTTGCAATTTTCCATAATATTACACGCAGGATAAACAAGTTCCATCATTCAAATGAATTTATTAAAAGCGATTCTGACATTTGTATTTCGATTGTACGATTTGTATTTATCACGAACTGTACACGTTATACGTAACATTTATACATTTATGCTACGTTGCTGATGAACGACTGTTTTCAGAAACAACGTGGAATATATTTGAAAAACTTATCGACAGTCGTGTGTCGGCTGTTTGCGTTTATTAGCTCCTGAATATGCATAATTCTCACAAGAATAATATTTTTCGAACATTCTAACGACGCATACTGCTCGTGTTTGTTCCTGGTCATTACATATTTTGAAAAGATGAAGCCTATGCGATCTATTTACGTATTTTCGAAGAATTTTTGCCGAATTCATGAGAATCTACTTTTTGAGTTTACGTACTCGTTCAAAACTTGCAAAAAATAAATAAATAAATAAAAATGATAATGGGCATCTCCGTTAGTTATTACGAGGTCATCCCTTATGACAAATTTCAAAATGAAATTTTCCTTCTAGGAAAAACGGTAAAGGCTGCCATTATGACTAATTGAAAATAGTTTCACGTGAAAAGATGTTTAAAAGATACTATATGTAGTATTGGCAAAAGGGACGTATCTGACAATGGGTCATACCAGTGGCCATTTACAACATTGGGGTAATTGAAAAGGATGTATCTGACAATGGGTCATACACGTGCCCCATTACAACATTGGGGTAATTGAAAGGGATGTACCTGACAATGGGTCATACCTGTGGCCCTTTACAACATTGGGGTAATTGAAGGGGATCTACCTGGGAATGGGTCAGGCACATCTGACAGACAGAAGACGTTAGACAGTCGAGTTGAGTTGGTCAGTTGTAGAGAGTCAGTCGAGTTGGTCAGTTGAGTTGAGTTAGTCAGTTGAGTTGAGTTAGTCAGTTGAGTTGAATTAGTCAGTTGAGTTGAATTAGTCAGTTGAGTTGAGTTAGTCAGTTGAGTTGAGTTAGTCAGTTGAGGAGAGTCCGATGAATGTGGCAGTTGAATGTAGCAGTTGAGTTTGAGTTGAGCAGTTGAGAAGTTGGAAGACGAGTGTTAAGACGTACGACGATTGTAGTCAATTTTGTGTTGAGTATTGCTTGTACGAATAAACTTGAACTTAACTCTGAATAAACCATCCTTTCTTGTCCTTGCTCTAGATAAAAACAAAACACCTTTGTAAGTTACTACATATATTATACATTACTTGGTAAAAAGCGTGTCTTAAAGGAAACGGTTAGGAGATGGCATTATGACTCGCTGAGAAATTGCAACTGCGCTAAAAAGTACTAAGAGGTGGTACACTATCGCTTCTAGGTAAAATGGTAAAAAGGTAGCCACAGTACTTTTATACAACCGGTCCGACAATCTCTTCCGTGATCCATCAAAGGAGCTGAAATACACAGGCGAAAATGCATCTGAAGAGAATTTACATCGCGTACCAGCTCAAAGAAACTTCATTCGATAGTCTGTTTCTTTTACTCACGCTCGTCGTGGTCGTTAATACGACGTTTTACAAGTGGCAGTGCTGCGAAGAGATTTCATGGCTGATCCGATAAATCGTTGGCTTATACTACTTGCACATTTACAGGATGTCCAGAAATCATGGTACAATAGAAAGGAGAGTAACTCTACGTTAAAAAGTAAATTGAAAATGTAGAATAAAGTTTTTTCATATGACACACAGTTTTCCAGAAAATTGAATCTGAAAATTTATCGGGTATACTCAAACTTGGCTAATTTTCGATTGGACAGGATAAAATCATCGGCAGGAGGTTATCGTACGTGTAGAAATATGTTGAAAATGTAGAATGAAATTTTTTCGTATGATGTTTCGATTTTGAGCAAATCGAATTTGAAATTTTGTCAAATATATTCGAATTTGGTCAGACCCGGATTGGACAGTAGAGAAGAGTCAGCGGGACGTTATTCTACGTGTGAAAATTGATCGAAAATGTAGAATACAGTTTTTTCACAGGATACTCTATTTGTGAGAAAATCAAATTTGAAAATTTACATTTTTACGGAATACGTTTTCAAATTTCATTTTCTTGAAAACGAGACCTTTCAGGGGGAAAATCTTATTTCATATATTTCACTTATTTTCGTTTCAAACCACTAACTGTTTTTCTTGTATTCAGTCAGTAATTAACCAAGTTTAAATATGAAGGATCCACGAGGAAAAAGGGAAATGTCAATTTTAACAAATTTTGAATTTTATATTTTCGCTACTGTGTTATGCTACCGTGTGTGCTCATTATCACGGGCTACGTCGTATTAATTTGAATGAAAATTTCCTGCAGTTTCATGGTAATTACAAGAAATTGTGGTGTATAATGTACTTTTCATTTTTCACAGTTTAATTTAACGCATTATATATTACTTCATGTCACAAGGAAAAGTTAGAAATGGTGCAGAATAAAACGATGAATAAAATGTCTCACTTTTACAGTCTGTCACACAAGAGCGTGTCTGCGATATCTGCGAAACCTGACACCTAATCAGAATGAGATAAAAAGAATGTAAACAAACGAAAACTTCTCTAATACGCGTTGCTGAATACCTTTCAGTTTCATTTGAAACAGTGAAAGGAACAGAGCTTTTTAATATGAGTGCCGCGTACGCGAAACGTCGAAAATCGTCTGGCATGGGCGAATGAAAACAGAGATCGTGATTGGAGTAATATAATATTCACTGATGAATCTTCGTTTTGGGCATGGTGTCCTATTAGGCAAGCTGAGAGGAAGACGTATCACAAAAATAAGAACACTTGTACATCACATTCGAAAGATATGGAGGTCGTTACCAGAATCCTACGCTCAAAAATTAGTCGAGAGTATGCCGAAACGATGTCAAGCTATAATCGCTAATGGAGGAGATTGGACACCCTACTGTAATAGCGTATTAGTGTTTTAGATGTAGATTCAATTCATATAAATTTTTTTACAAATATATAAATATTTACAGAAATATCGCAGACACGCTCTTGTGTGACAGACTGTATATAATACCTATAAGAGAATATAAAATTGTGTACATCGAAAAATAGGTGTTCGTTTTCTCAGAAATGCTAAAACCTTCCATTCTTCCTTTTTATTATGATGCTCCATATATTTTGCATATTTTATTTTGCATTTATTTTTTCACGTAGAAATACTCTCTTTGTCGCCTATATCAAAATTGTTAGGACACCCTATGTCTCCGGACTTGTGCTAGGATTATTCTACTGCATCCGATTATTACGCGGTATGAACACGGGTTGATGAAACAACAAAGAGGAACCCGGGTAACTGGATATCCGCTCTCCCTGTTACGAGTTACATTTCTGGATGTCTGGCTACTCATGCGGCGCTTCTACTTGCGAACGTGAAAGTAGAACATTCTATTCGCTGTGGATCGATCGCGTACAAGGATCATTCTACTCGAGTGTCTCACCAGTGGCAGATTATTCTACTTGAGAGTATTGGTTATGCGTCTCGTATTTGGCTCGTGACACCTTGATGTCTGTATGAGTATGGGATTGTTCTACTGATACCGAGGCCTATGTAAATGCATTCTTTCAGGACAGTCAAACTTTAAATAATTTATAGAACATTTATTTAACAAATGTTTAATAATTCATATGTTCAGTGTAATTACTTCAATGTACAATTTATCATTATTTTATATTATTTTTAGTGTTATTTATAATTAAGAAAAGCATGAAGTGTGTGCTCTTGTACGGATCGTTTAAAGCAATTAACTTAGGTCATTGGTTGTCTGCAACGAAAAGGCAACAGTGATGAATTACAGGAACGAAAAGTCCCGATTACAAAAGGGGATGGCAAAACAAATTTTATGTTCTAAAAAGTAGAATTTGTAATCTTTTTCATTATCTTATCATTATTTCTTATCTTATTAAACGAGAGATAGTGATGAATTTTCCTATAAAAATAATCTTACTGCAAAGGTTAATAAAACTCATGAATATCTCGGAATATTATCAAATCTTCTAAAATTATTTAATTTATTAGTACTATTTAAAATACTTTATAATTTATTTTATTAATACTATACTTGATTTTCTCACAGAAAGATACGTGTTATGTAAAGAAAAAAGAAAATAGAAAAAGGACTGCTGATCCGCCCTTTTTCTCACTACTATCACTAGGAAAGCGAGTAAAGCAACGAGAGTTGAGTTTGTGGTAAAATTAATTTCATGAGATCGAGTCGACCTTTCGCACCCAAAGGTTTGTTCTTTACTCCGCGACAAATACGTTGGTAATCTGATTATCAGATTTCTCTGGCGCGAGAAAAGATTCTACGAATCCAGTTCGGATCTTCACTCGAACAATGCGGTTGATTCCGCAATTTCTAACAAGCGCTGATTACGTCTAAATGCACGAGTGTCTTCCGTGTAAAGGTAATTGTGTAGTACAAAATCAAAAGAGTACATTTGTTTGTGAAGATAGATTTTTGAACATATGTTTATATCTTTTACATTTATATTTGCCGTACAACCAGCTTCCAAAGTTACTTTCGCATCTTCTATTATACCCTGTATAATTTCAAAATAAAATATAATTTCTCAATCAATTGAACAGTCGCTCTTCTAAATGTTTCATATAAGACACATAAGCTGTCCACAGGTGTTCCATCACTTTTACGATCCACTATATCCAAATATATTTGTTGAAAACGTTGGCAATCTTGATTTAGTGAAACTTTTTTACGAGAATTTTGCTTTGTTGGTTGTGGAGAGCGTGGTTGAGGAGTTAGGGAAGTTTATGGTCAGACAGTTCGGACAGTAGCGCGTACGGTGGAACGCGGTGCAAGTGGCATGGATTCGACCCTAGTCAGACCTGCGGTTTAAGTAGCAAGTTTCAGATAGTCGGACTTACAGTTGCTAAAGTCGATATAGCGTGCTCGTAAAATCAATGGGGCGTTAAAGTTGACACGTTTCGAGTGACGAAACGGTCATTTAAGGCAAATAAAAATCTTCAGTACAGTTCTATTGCGAGCTTATTCCACGTCCACTCCTAATCTTCTTCTTTTGTAATCGTTAATATATTGTAAGAAAATTTGGAAAAGACGCGATTTAGGGAACAGATTCTACAGATATGTAATTTCATATTTTTCAGAACTTAAAAATGTCATAACGTTAAATTTTATAACTTTTTGTATTTTTGAATTTTGAATTTTATATTTTATCTTCTTCTTCTCAGTTGTAACTTATTTATTATACAGTCTGTCACACAAGAGCGTGTCTGCGATATCTGCGAAACCTGACACCTAATCAGAATGAGATAAAAAGAATGTAAACAAACGAAAACTTCTCTAATACGCGTTGCTGAATACCTTTCAGTTTCATTTGAAACAGTGAAAGGAACAGAGCTTTTTAATATGAGTGCCGCGTACGCGAAACGTCGAAAATCGTCTGGCATGGGCGAATGAAAACAGAGATCGTGATTGGAGTAATATAATATTCACTGATGAATCTTCGTTTTGGGCATGGTGTCCTATTAGGCAAGCTGAGAGGAAGACGTATCACAAAAATAAGAACACTTGTACATCACATTCGAAAGATATGGAGGTCGTTACCAGAATCCTACGCTCAAAAATTAGTCGAGAGTATGCCGAAACGATGTCAAGCTATAATCGCTAATGGAGGAGATTGGACACCCTACTGTAATAGCGTATTAGTGTTTTAGATGTAGATTCAATTCATATAAATTTTTTTACAAATATATAAATATTTACAGAAATATCGCAGACACGCTCTTGTGTGACAGACTGTATCTTGTGTTGTACTATTTTTTTTTTTTTTTTTTTTACACCTCCTACGTTGTCTTCTTTTTCACTAAAAGAGCTTTCCTTCCCAGTCAAAGTACCAATAGATAATAATTTCCGAAAAATCTAATCTTCAACTGATTAACGAAAAAAACTGACTTGCCATTACGTTTAATTTTAACTTTAGTTTCAGCTAGTTTCAGAGTGAATTCTAAGTGAAATATACTGAAATTGTAAATTTATAACACGATCGTTTAATTTATTGCAAATTATTCTACGTTTCATACAAGTGTACAGATTTACCTTGAATTTAATTAATTCCAGGCAAAGAGTTGATAAAAATTTAGAATTGAGAAATGACTTTCTCGTTCAAAGAATCTACACGTTAGAAATTGTATAGCATAGCATACTGAAATGATTAAAAACATATTGAAACGATACGTTCCAGTTCCAATTCGCGTTACAAAGGATCGATTAAAAAAATTAATTATCGGGAAAAGGTGAGAAAAAAGAAGGGAAAAATTGGAAAGTGGTTTGCGTATATGATTTTGTATGATAGAATACTACAGAGATCGTTTAAAAATCCTCTACGGGAATAGAAAGAGACGAAGAGAGTAAGAGATGAAAAAACAGACAACGCGTTTCAGTTCAATATTCCTGGCCACCATTTGTCTCTTTGTGAAACAAGCTTCAATTCCTTTCTACCTTTCTTTGATTCACTGCTTTTTCCTTCCACCGTTCGCGAAGCCATCTGTTTCCAAATCGACCCACGAGTACAAAAGTTCCAGCCATATATTCTGCCAGTGTTCCAAATCCTTTTTAATCCCCTTTCCTTTTATTTTTATTTATTCGCGACGATGGTCAAAAATCTCTTGCCTTGCAGGCTAGTGTTTTTATATGTTGAAAATGGCAACATGAGTTCGTGCTCGCCATCAATATGCAGATACGCGCTAGTTACAATAAATAGTAACTAGAAGATAGGTATAAGATGTTCTTTTGTTTTTATCCCTAGCCCATGTAAGAAAGTGCAATAAAGGTTTCTCGCCTCAGAACGGTGTGATAGATTTATGGATAGATTTAGATAGATGATCCTATCTCTGAATACAGAAATAACAACATTATATAACACATATTATGTAATAAAATAATTCAATAAATTACTTTCTCTATATCTTCTTGGGAATTTTCAACAAACATTATTGTAAAAAGTTGCTGAGCTGTACATTGAAATTTCTATTAAATAATAAATAAATATATATATATATATATATGTAAATGTAAAACATAACCTAAAAGACCGAAGAATTACCATCATTCAGTTATCGTTGATAACAGGTTAGTTGTTTGTGAGACAAATAAGATAGGAAATTTCTCTATCTGAGAAAAGACGAGAGAAATATCGGAATTTCCCTTTTATCGGATCGTTTTCAGGAAAACTCGTGGTAGTAACAATGGAAACAATGTGGTAGAAACAATGGAAGACATCGGCATGGAGATTGAGTTAATCGAACATCACAGTTTGATCTTCGTTAACAATGTTTTAGTCTGAAACAACATAACCGTAAAAACAACGATATAAAGACCGGAAATTAGAAACCGGACGCGGTGAAAGTATGAGATGTAAAAAGAACGAAGGGGAAATGAAAGGAAGCGGGAAAAGGTTTACGTATAAATTAGTCAGCCATTTCCATTACTTGTAATAAATTAAGTATACCGGAATGCAATAAGTAATGATTAATAATGCAGATTTATCAGTACATTCGATATACAAAGTGTTCCGTTTTAATATCACAATTTTTCATTCGTTTATGGCGGTTTAATAAGAGTTAATTAAGTTATTTGTTCATCAAAATTTATTTATGTAAATTAAGCTATGTCTGTTTAATAAAGGTTGGTTATTTGATATTTATAGCTGTGAATCTTTTTCTAGTAAAATATGGAGAAGAATGTTTGAGATTTTATGAACTACGTTTTTTACGTGGAAAACAACTTTATTGTATTCATAATTTACTTCTAAAGAGTTTCCTTTGAATTTTCATTTAGAAGCTTAATAAAAATCTTATATTCTCTTAAATCCTTCTGATATAAAATATCTGACATAATATTCTTGGATATTTTATACTTCCTAAATTATAATAATGTAATAATACTCAAACTACGTTTCTTTAATAAAGACTAGTAATATCGTATCTATTTTTTAGCTAGGGAATTTTCTTCAATAGGTTCAGGTTATTCAAATATGGTGGACAACAAACCGTCCCGCGTATAAAAGTAACCTAAAAATTGATACTTCATTAGCTCGACGATTATCAAGTTAGAGCTCTCGGGTGCACGAGGCCAAAGGAATATTTCCTGGCAAACAATAAAACTCTTCTTTGTTCCCTGCCTTATTTCAACGGAAAAAAGCTTAACGAGTCACGAAGACCTGCGATTTGGCGATAGGGCACGTTTTCCCGCTTTTTAATCGTCGAGGGTCGGTTTCATCGTCCAAGAGATACAGTTCTTAGCAAAATTTTAATGTCGTTGCAAATTTTTGACTACACCTTACGTTGACACACGATAATTTCAATGGTTATGTCATGAGACTATTGGGAAACTTGGTGGAAAAGCTAGGTTAGGTTATCTGTAATAGTGGTAAATCTAGACTTATGGGAAATTAGAATTATGTAAACTTAATCTACATAACCTCAAAATATCCAGACTTGTTTATTTTCACCAAGAAGTATTTCAAAATATGAATAAATCACAATTTTTCATTAACTGCAATCAGTTTATTTCTCATAATCTTTGTGGCTATATATAATAGAATATCGCCAAGACAGTCGAGTGTTTACTTATAATTCAATTTTAAGGTTATGTTCGATCAAAAAGCATTTTTCCATCATTTACCACCCAATTTTCTTTTTAAATCTTCAAATATACTTAAGCATGTCAAATATTAACTATTATTATGTCGTTTCATCTTTTAAGTTATATTTGTTTGAAACAATAATAATATCTGAACTATCTGACGAACTTCCACGCGAAATATGTAGAAGTGTCTTTGTTCGTCAAGGGTTGGTTTGACCAAAGATTTGAAAAATCTAGTGAGAACATGGAAAAGCGACATTTTGTGTATATTTCCAGCTGGCTGTTGAAGGGTCCCTGCCCGATGATCCTTGAATGAATTTCCTTAACGTCTTCACCTTTGTCATTTCATCGTCCCAGCAGATGGTAACGGTTCAGCTAGCTTTTTCAACGAAACGTGCGTCCGCCATTATTCGAATGCACCACATATACTCCGCTTCCTAGGTACTTTGCAGCTGGGTCGTACTTAGGAATCCCATCAGAGAACAAAGGAAGAAGTGCCAGCTTATTTTCCTCGGTTTTCTTTTTTTCTTGGTCTCAGCCACCTAAAATCTACCGGGTGCTCCATAGATTTCGATCCACGCCATTATATTTTGTATTTTTAGTCATATTCTTTGTAAAAATACCTAATTTTTATTCTTTCGTCATTAACAGATTTAAATTAGTGTTAGAAGTTTAGGTTAGTTTGAAGAAGATTTATTTTGTAACAAGTTGAAATAGAATATAATAAGCCTTAAAGTGACTTTTCTTTCAGTACTAATAAATTCCAAGTATTACCAAAATCCATTGAAGTGTCAGGTTATTCAAATAAGGTTTACCCTGCAACAAGTCGAAGTAAAAACTAACCTATTGTTAATAAGATTCAATTTGGACTTAAAATCGCTTTAGAGTGTTATTGGAAGTTAGTACAACAATGATATTTAAACAGCAAATATGTGTATATAGTAGTACGTGCATTGTTACATTTGTAATAGTTACATTAGATTCGAGTGACTCGATACGAACTGTAGTACTGCTATAATTTATCATGAAATTTGTATACTCCGAGAAAATACACATACTGTTTTTACAGACGAAATATCCTGATATATTTATGAGTGACAGTATATATTCAACCAAATTCAATTTATTCCCGAAGAAAAATAAGTTTCTGATTTAATTATAAGCAGCCATATTTCATGGATCCCTATAGAATTGTATCCAAAGGAATAAATTGAGTTTAGAAATCAGATCTGCCAACTGCAGTGTTAGAGGTTAGGAAGAGATCAAAGGGTCGATTTACAATAAGGGAGAAGACGAAGAATCCGACATCCGCAGGATGAAGAGAATAAGAATGGTGGAAGTGGGTTCAGGTGGGCAGGTTAAAGAGCATCGAAGTGCTCGGCTTCGTTTCGGATCGATGAGGTCCACAGGTGCTAGACTTGATCCGCGCAAGCGCCCCTCTCGCACCCCTTTTTGTTATCCCCGGGTTCCCTTCTTCCTCTGGGCGACCCTTCGCCGCTTTTTCCCCTCGTTTCGCAGCGAAGGATACACTGGGTGATCCGTGATTCACGTATCCAACACGTACACGCTATTCGAACTTAATATTCATGAGGACAAGCCTTAAAGAGAGGTTGGATAACGTGAACTAAGGTATGCTAGGATGAAGAAGGGCTTTTGTAGTTCTCGCTGATTTCTCACATTTTTCTTTTCCTTCCTTTTAGAGGTTAGATTTCATTCGTTCAATATTTCAGCAGAAAATGGAGAATCTGTTTGATCGGTGATTAAAAGAATTTTGATCGATGATCGACGAGGAATCTATAGGTTATGTTATATTAATCTCCTATTTTGAACGTTCTTCTTTATTCAAATTAGGTTATATTTATCTTCCTTTTTAAACATCTTTTCTTTCCATTTTCCTCTAACCTTGATAAATTACCTTCTGAAAAATTTAGCCATGAAATAGGATAAAAATGGTTTACTTCAATACTTAATAAACATATACTTTCCTAACCTTAATCTTAGTCTTGATAAATTCATCCCTAAAGAGGTTAGGTATAAAATAGAACTGTAGCCTTTGTTTCAGATGGAGAAACAAATCCTTAATGTTGCTGAATAACAATATTAGTAAAATTCAGATTATGAAATAGATTCTCAATGAACTCGTAAAATGTACAATTCCTAACCTCCAAAATACCACAGGTTCAATTCAAATCCCAGCGATGTTAGATTTAATCCATGTTTGCAATAATGCCGAAAACTTTCACATTACCATGTCTTCAGTTCCTCGATCGAGCACAACGGAGCATACTGATGATCGATTCGATTGGAACCTAGGAGATTCCCTCTGAGAATTGTCTTCTTTGTTCTATCAAGCGGACCAATGCGCCATTCGACGATATATTGTTCCATCAAACAGACTTCCAGTTCCGCAGGACGAACTTCCTAAGCTCTGCCAGGCGTTGCCATTATCATTGTTCGCCCAAGATGATCGACGTCTTCTCTCTAACTTCGACATTTTCGCTTCTCCATCATACACGTCGATTTTCTATATTTTTTTTTTTTTTCTTTCACATCCCGGTGGCTCGAGTAACTTGATAACTTTTCTACAATTCTTTTTCTCGTTTTATGTATAGTGAAAAGTATATTGTTTTCAATATTGGACACCAAGTCTAATACCAATCAGCTTTTAGATAATTATTAGAATATATTAATTTTGGATAATAGCAAAGATCTTTTGGATAATTATTATTTAAGGGGTTGAGAATCATGGTGGTGTAAGTCAGTCCACTACTATTTTCTCGTAAGTTGTAATTAAATGAACGATTAATTTCGATAGTGTTCTGACAGAGAATTTCATTTGTTAGAAACTTCATTGTACTTTTTTGAAAAAGAAAAATAAGCAGGAGAAGATAAAGAGAAGAAGGAAAAGCAATCTTACCAGCAAGGGTCACAGTGTTTCGACCTCGAGAAAAGAACTAAAAAAACAAGAGAGAAATCGAAGTTAATGTCTCCAACGAATAGATGCAAAATCGACAATAGTTGCATGGATTTAGGGGGGAGGAGGAAAAGGGACTGATAAAACAAATAAAACAACGATCAAGGGATGAAGACGGTCAACCGCTGCAGGGGATGATGATACTGGACGATTGAAATGCAGAAATTGATTTTCTACTGAAATCCCGACGATGAGGGAACACGTAAAGGAAACAATTCGGTATTAACGCCGCCACGACGGAAATTAAGATCCCTTCGACGCGTTTCCATCAATGCAGCCACTTTGCCTCGTTTCGTTCTATCGAAAATTATGTTTCTGTCGCGATTCTTCTATTCTATTTTTATATTGTTAAACTGCTGAAGAATCTTTCGAAGATCATTGCCGTTGTTTCTGTTATTATGATAACTCTTCGTATAAATTAAATTCTAGGGATTTCTTCAGCCATAGGGACTTCTTGAGAAACAAGTTGTTACATTTAGTATTATGTATCATGATATCCAACTATTTAGACTCTAAAATCCCTTCTAACAGAGTATCTTTTTAAAATCGTAAAAATTGAAAAATTGTTTAAATATTATTGAAATTAAACAAATTGTATCATATTGTACAGGGTGTCTCAATAATCATGGTAGAATCGGTGAGAATATGATGCTACCTGAAAAGATTTTTCCACTCGAATGAGGACTAGGGACAAAAACCAAAATTCGCAGTCCAGAACTCGGGACAAAGATACAAAATTGCACATAACCTGTATTTTTCCTGATCAATTTTCGAATTTCATTCTCTCGGAAACAAAGCGTCCTGCGAAAAAATTGTACTCGACATTTTCCACTTATTTTCTCACATAGAATCATCGTCTTATCGATCGCACCATGTTTATTACTATTATTACGACACCCTATGGAATATCTATCTAATATTTCGTAAAGTATGGAAAGTATCGTGGTTGTGCATAGGAATGGTTTCAGATTGAAAGCAATCGACTCTCAAAAAGTCAGAAGAGAAGATTTCCAGCTATCGAGAATGGTTACAGAGACGAAGTGAACCGCAAACGTTCCACTAAGTCCGATATCCCTGGTCTCGTTAGTCGATGGTACAAATTGGGTTCCGTTAATTAGCATGACATTTTTCAATCGCATATATTCCAAGCTTAATAAAGATGCAAAAAAATTAACAAATATTTCATTTCGATACCACGGACTTTCCTATTTTAACATTAATTAATTTATAACAATGATCTTTACGGTTTACGTATATATGCAACGAATTATTTTTGAGGAGAATTCGATTCGATAATTCAATGTGAAAAGAATATAAACGACGATGAATGAAATAATCTTGGTTTGTTGAAGGTCGACCGCCCGATTTCCTCGCGTTCGTCATCACCCTACTGATGATGCTGCTAATGGCCGCAGGCGTGAAGAAATCATTGGTGTTCAATAACGTGTTAAACGCCATCAATCTCGCCGTTTGGGTGTTCATTATGACGGCGGGAATGTACTACGTGGATACCGATAACTGGAACGAGCACGACGGCTTCTTTCCGTATGACTGGAGTGGTGTAAGTATTTTTAAATTCATATACAAGGGTGTCTCGATTAAACGAGATCAACTAAATACCTGTGGTGTTTGCGATTGTATGAAACAGCTTCCCAGGACAAAGTTAAACTATTGCAAGGAGTACATTTAACAATGGAAAACACCTTCTTTGAGTTCATTTTGTTAAGGAGATTTTAAGGCGGTACTTTTTTTTTTAAATAGAACTCTAGATTTTTTACTGTATACAAAAAGGTATTAAGACATTTGCGTTAGAAAATAGATAGTTTGAGAGTTATTCGGCTTCTAATTTCATAAAATGTAATGCATGAAAGACAAGGTAAATATAAACTTCTTTGAACTTACTGTATATGATACTATAAAGAATCTTAGCCGAATTGAATCAAAATCTAAGTAAAATTGCACCAGAAACTAATTTCAATTTAAGCTAAACTTGATGCATGCTTGGTCAAACCTCGATGAACCTAATTACAGTCTTTTCTGTGTCAAATTTAACTGGAATGTTACTAGGACTAAGACGACACAAACTTAATAATCAAACCTAACCTAAAGCTAATCACAATTTTAGTTAATTTAAAATTTCAACACAAAAGTCCAATTTTCATGCAAATCTAATTATAAATCAAGTCAAACTTAATGTAGATTGTACCAAACCTAAACCAGTTCCTGCACATACTAATGCTGACCTAATCCACAAAGCTGATTTAACCTAATTCGACAGAAATTCATTCAGACCTAACTCTTATTAACTTCACCCATCAATTAATTCAATCAGAAAAAGTATGGAAGCATCTTCTCTAAATGCTTGAATACCTTCAGAGATTAATCTTCCATAAATGAAAAAGTCAATATGTATTCGATTTCTTAAATTACTCCTAACCTATACAGCATCAAACGTCTGCACACCTTTCAATTAAAATCCTCTATATCCTTGAATGCTTGCAGAGATTAATCTTCCATAAATAAAAAAAGGCAATATATACAGGGTGGTTGGTAACTGGTGGTACAAGCGGAAAGGGGGTGATTCTACGTGAAAAAAGAAGTCGAAAATACAGAATAAAAATTTTTCGTGTGACGCTTTGTTTTCGAGAAAATCGACTTTGCGTGGCCACCACGCTCTCCTGACTTAACTCCGCTTGACTTTTATTTATGAAGCCATATCAAATGAATTGTCTATTCCGAAGAAATTGCAAGTTGCGAGCAATTGAAAGAAAAGATTATCGTAGCCTTTCATACTTTAAAACAATCGAATAGGTTAGAAAGTGTTGATAGAAATTTAATTAGAAGAGCAGAAGGTATGTGTTCGCCAGAATGGGCAACATTCTCAGCAATTTTTGTAATAATAAACTTTATGATTACTTCATATTATTTCATTATGTATTCCTGATTTTCCGTTACGGCAAAAACAAACTTAAACCGCGATAACATCCATCGAGAAAACGATCTACAGTGAGATCCGTTGTAACGAGACGCGATAAAGTGCACGAGTACCGAGCGAAAATTCAAAGTCGATTTTCTCGAAAACAAAGCCTCGAACGAAAAACTTTTATTCTATATTTCCGACTTCTTTTTTCGCGTAGAATCACCCCCTTTCAGCTTGTACCACCAGTTACCAACCACCCTGTATATTCGATTCCCAAAAATTCGCGCTAGGTATTTTAAATATCGAAAAGTAGGAATATTTTAACGCTAATCTTACCAGGCCCGGTCTTTAACTTCAACTTTATATAAATTATTGTAAATTTATGTAAATTATCGCAAAAAACATTTAACCGTATATAAATCCTTACATTAACAAAAATTGAGATATTGATCGCATAAATTTAGACGAACAAGAGATGTAACAATGCATGTACAATTTTCAATTAAATTTTGAAACGGGCCATATGGTCCGGTAAAGTTAGCGTTAAATATCGAGAAATCTACGCGATTCTGCCACCAAATTGTATAGCTTCAGCATCTCATCTCAGCGAGGGACAAAAGAGAAAGTGTGGGAAAGCGCGAGGTGTTTGAAAGGAAGCAGGGTTGCCGGTCCATTTCCGGCAGCTTTTCACTCGTGGTTCACGGAACAATGGCAAACTTGTTGCGTCGAAGGGGTTTCAACGAAACCGGTGAAACCGTACAGTGCATCAGGTGGACAAACGGAGAAAGGGAATTCGGATTCACGGCTCGCGGGGAATCCACGCTAGACGGGAACCGTGTGACCCGTACGGATGGAATTGGATTTAGCAAGGGGATGCATTATTTAGGTTTCAACTGGATATTGTTCGTCAAGTAGTCGTTTCTCGAAAATCATCAGTAATCCTCTCATTTGCCAGGCGAGGAATCTATCCAATCAGAGATTTCTTTTAAATATTCATCTTGGGTGATATTGATTAATCTGTTCCACAGAATTTATAGTATTTTTTATCTCATCTCGATTTATAATATAATTATTATTTCATTTTTCTTTATGTTATTTATAATGAATTCCCCTTAGCCAGTAAAATCTTGAATTTTGTCAATCTTCATCTTGCGTTACTTAATTTCTTTTATACAATTTCTACTAGTTATTAGTTTTACTTTATGCTATCTGTAATCAATTCCTCCTAACTAATAAGATTTTAATTAAACAATATGTCTAATCTAATAAGGTCATCTCACAGAAAATAACTCTTTTAATATAAGGTATTTGCTCATAGAAATGAGTCACACTTAAACCACTCCATTTTCTTCAAACCACTCAACAATCATTCTTCCACTCGAACTTCCAGCAATTTTCAAGAGCAAACTTTAGAAAAATTTCATTGTTCGATAACTTGATTATTTTATATGCATGGCTGCTCAAGTACGTGGCATGCAGAGTAGCATTTTTGCATGGGATGAAGAGGCAGATAGGAAACAAACGAAAGAAACAATATTCTTGATATTAAATATCCCGTGGGTGCACCGGAGTTTCTTCATCCCGAAGGATTCGCGAAACGTTTATTCAAAGAACGTCGGAGGTGTTGAACCGGGTAAATATTGAAATATTTATCTCGTTGGAAAGCAGAATAAATAGAAGAGAATTGACAACGCTGGCATTTTACCATTTTCAGGTTTTTCTATCTTCGTGTTTCTCAATGAAACGTTTCCATCAAAGAAAAATGTTAAAAAATGGCCAACTGTGGTACCGCCTGGAGTTGAGAAATTCATGCGGTATCTTCAAAGGTGTCTCCCAAGGAACAAAAGATGTCGCTTTCTGAAGAAACGGTGGAAAAGTTGTGAAAAATGAATCGAAACCTGTGGATATGATAATGATGGAGTTCACCTAAGCGTTATATTTTGTCCTTTTGTTTAAGATACTAAATCGTCTTGAAAGTAGTTGGAATAGGAAAATTAGCAACTAAATCGATTGCAGATTGGAATCCAAAATACCGTAATATCATTGTTAAATGCGAACAGCAACCAACAATGTGAACAACGACTTTACATCCACGTGTGTTCGTAAGAATGTACTTGGGTTTTGCTCGATTCAAAACTTTAGTCATTTTATCATCGATAACTTTAGTCGATTTATCAACTGACTCTTCTCGTTCATCTTTTTGAAAATCGTTCAATATCTGAAAAAGAGCAAGATGAAATATAACGTTTAGGTAAGTACAATTACTGTCATATTCGCATATTTGGATTTAATTTTTAACAACTTATCCATCGTTTCTCTGGGAGACGGTAAGAACATTTCTTCTTCCTTGGGGAGACACGGTCTTAAGGTTGTGCATGAATTTTTCAATTTCAGGCGATGTGAAAAATGGCGATTTTCCAACATTCTGCTTGCCCTCCCATTCACACTATTTCAAAATAAAAATTAGATTGAACCGCGTTACGTGGCATATGGAATTTACGACTTCCTTTTATGACATATGATACTGCTTTTTACGAGTAGTATCTAGAAATACTAGTTTCACATAAAGTGTAATATACAGTACAATATGCTGTAATGCATGCATTATTTTTAGAATAATGATCTTCAAGCCTTGAAAGTAATCTTTTTACAGTCTGTCACACAAGAGCGTGTCTGCGATATCTGCGAAACCTGACACCTAATCAGAATGAGATAAAAAGAATGTAAACAAACGAAAACTTCTCTAATACGCGTTGCTGAATACCTTTCAGTTTCATTTGAAACAGTGAAAGGAACAGAGCTTTTTAATATGAGTACCGCGTACGCGAAACGTCGAAAATCGTCTGGCATGGGCGAATGAAAACAGAGATCGTGATTGGAGTAATATAATATTCACTGATGAATCTTCGTTTTGGGCATGGTGTCCTATTAGGCGTGCTTGGACTATCCATGGAAGAAGGATGATTCAAAGAAGTGTAAAACACCCTATAAAAGTGCATGTTTGGGGTTGCTTTAACGCACGCGGTTTTGGGACTTTGTGCGTCTTTACAGACAATCTGAATGCACAAAAGATGGTGAAATTGTACCAAAGGGGACTTCTCACATCCGTGAAACGTTGGTTCAACCAAACCGAGGACCAATGGATATTGCAAGAAGACAACGACCCTAAACATCGAAGTCGCATCTGCACCCAATGGAAAGCGAAAAACGCCATCACAGTACTTCCTTGGCCATCGCAGTCCCCTGATGCAAACCCTATCGAAAATGTGTGGTCCCTAATGAAATGCAAGCTGAGAGGAAGACGTATCACAAAAATAAGAACACTTGTACATCACATTCGAAAGATATGGAGGTCGTTACCAGAATCCTACGCTCAAAAATTAGTCGAGAGTATGCCGAAACGATGTCAAGCTATAATCGCTAATGGAGGAGATTGGACACCCTACTAAGTAATAGCGTATTAGTCTTTTAGATGTAGATTCAATTCATATAAATTTTTTTACAAATATATAAATATTTACAGAAATATCGCAGACACGCTCTTGTGTGACAGACTGTACATTCTACTCGTCGGAAATTATCCATATGTTATTAAAAAAAAATATCGCAAATTTGCGTACCTCAAAACGAAGTTCAGCCAAACGTTATATATTTAGTGTCGGTCGTCGGCAATCCAAAGTGTCGACGATCGTGAATTATTAATTAAAAAGAGAAAAAGTTTGCCTAGTCGTATTCTAACATTTATGCACGCGATACTTTCCCTTTTCAACCCCTCAGCAACCCCCATCGCGTGTTTATCGACGATCCACGATGAATATTTCCATCGCCGAGACCGTGTGTGTCCCCTTGAAAACGTGAATTTTTCATCGTCACGTATCCAACTTGCGTTACTTTCCCTGAAAAGCCTGTTCGTGCCTTGGAAAAACCATCCTATACCACTTCATTATTCGCCCCTACCGAGAAAGCAACCTTTCATTGACCTGATTCTACCATTTCTTCGATAAATATTCGAAGTTAGAACTTGTTTGTATAAAATTTCGAAAACCTGAGGAAAGTGAAGTTAACTTTGGTAAATATGCATCCGTGCGGCTTGAAAATAAATTTTAGGGATAAAACGAACGTAGGTTATCCGCTATAATTCTGTCGTCTTTTCACGGCGTATTTTCGAAGAAATTCGAACGAGTTTTTATTCCATTCTGTTAAATGTTCAATATTGTCGATGTTATTAATATAATTGCTTGGCTTTTGTTAAATTAACACTTTCACCTGCTAACGCAACTTATGCGTCATGGGTATTTTCTGTTAGGTGTATAGTGACATGACCTGTGCATCATAGGGATTTTCTACGGTGCGTCTAATGACGCAAACGATGCGACATCAAGTTATTTTCGACAAAACTTCATACTGAGAAAAATATCTTCCAGATAAAGGGCGTTCTGTAATGAACGCGTTATGTAATGATAATAATAACAATAATATGTATCACTATGGCGCAGTATTGTTCTTTCAAGCACAAAGCTGTATGCGTTAATGGCAGCAAAGATATAAAGAAACATAACCTATAACAGTCTTATAGTACTTAGAACCATAAACAAATATAAAATAATACATATCGATATTTAATTAGAGAAATTAAAATCAAAAAGATAAATTATGGAAATTTTAAGAGAACTTTTAAGAGAAAATGAATCTTCTTTGCTAATTTTCGACAAAAATTCTCTAGATCCTTAATTGTCCCTAGAGATCTTTCAAACGTATGAAGTCTTTTTAATAGTTACTAATCTATAAAAAAATTAAACTTTCTTTTCTCCTCGAGATTCTCAAACACCCTTAAAGATTAATCTTTCAAAAACGAAAGAAACTGACATACGTACATATATATCCGATTTTCTGAATTTCTCCTAACTTATACAAAATTAAACTTTTCCTCGAGTTTCAATTAAAATCTTGTAGATTCCAGTTTCTTCAATGCCTTTAGATATTAATCTTCTAGAAATGAAAGAGCCGACGGTATGTACATACTAATTCGTTTCCCTAAATTATTCCTAACCTATTCAAAATCATACTTCCTCTTCGCCTTTTCATGGAAATTCACCAAATTCTCAAATGCCTGGAGAAATCAACGTTCCAGAAACGGTTAATACGTGCATTCTGTCTGACCTTACGAGTATGCGTGGGTTTTCTGGGGGTGGCTTTTCAAATCTTTAGCGACCTCGTCCCTTCCTATTTCTCACCCCCACGCCGGAAATTACTCGAGAGGTCACGGCAGACTGCTTGTGTCAACCTCTCGATTAATATTAATGCACGCGTTAACTACCTCCTCTCTCTTTGATCACACCTCTGAAACTATCCCTTTGTAGGGGGTGACTGTCGGCCACCGAGCAATTTCGATTGATTATATTCCGTAATGTCCATCGAACAGTGACGCAGGAATTCTGTAGTTGTTTCTTATTGTAACTTCCATCCCTGTTAAGGCCCCTTGGAAATACAACTGGGGATAAAAAGGTGCGTTGTAGGTCAATGGCCATCCGAAGCGCCGTCATGAATTCAGAATAATAAGAATACGATCGAATCGCGATTCTTTAACGATCCAAAGGTACTTCGAAACTCCTCCATTCAGCGTTAGGCAAAATTTTATTTCCCTATTAAATAATAAATAGAAAGTCAAAATAATGTTTTAATTGTGAATAAGAATTAAGTTTCTTATTGAAATAAAGATCGTTTTAACGATGTTAACAATAATTTATTTATTATTTGCAAATGAAAATCTACTTTTCGTGAGGATCCAATTGGAAAATAAACGATAATATATAAATAGATAGTTGTTGGTCTTTGTCCTATCATTTTGTACAATGAACGAATTGTGAAATTAATATGCTCACCCTTCGATAGTCGGATTGCAGTTGACACTTGCATTTAAAGCTAATCGAATCCTCGAACAAGCTGCCCGCAAGTCTATTTGATTTTGAGGTATCCATAATAGCTAACAAACATTATTACAAATTACAAATATTAATTTACAGTCATTTTTCCGACTGTAATGTTATATTCGTGTAAAGATTAAAGTCTTCTTTAGGAATATTAACTTTTTGGAAGCGGCTACCTCTTTGCCTTTAGCTTAGCATTATGATCTCTTGTTTCGCTTAATTAATTAATTAAGATATTTTTGTGCAATAAGGCAATGTTGTTTACTCTACTTAAAACTGATAACATTAAATTATATATTTTTATACAATTTGATGCAACATTTTCTGCTAATTTAACAGAGTATAATTATTTAGTAGAATTTACTCTATTACTTCCTTTAGTGATTCCTCCTTTGTTGTTTCGAGCCTTGAGGGGCTTTGGTTTTACATCCCTATATCTGCCAATTTACTCCGCTAAAAGCGAGCCATTTTGTTCGTTAACGTTCCCTTCTACGACCATGTATTTCATCGTGGTAACATTTGCTTCCAACATAACCTACAAATTTGCTCGTTTAGCTCCACGCAAAAAGCACGTAATAAATTTCAGAAATAAAACGAAGCGTAAGAAAAAAGGACGAAGGCTACAGGGCGAATGGTTGGAGGGGGGTTACGCCCGTTTAAATTCAGGTGTCTGTGTCTTTTTAACGAGGAAATGCATTCTCTGCTTGGAGGATTTCCACTCGAGGCTTTACGTGGGAGGTGCTTGGAATATGGGGGCGTGAGAGAACTGCGGAGGCGAAATACTACAGGGTCAAGCGTGTATTCTCAAACATTCACGAGATTTTTCTCTTCCAAGAAAAGAAGTCATCCTATAAAACCTGTTAACATTTCAACTTGCCAAGTTCCTTCCTCGATGAACACTTTGAACGAATAAACCTGTCCGTCTAAACTAGTTTCCCTCCTATCTTTTACTCCGTTTTATTTCATTCGATCGTTTGGGTCGAAGAAACACGCGAAATGGTCGTAGAAAATAGAATTCCTATCAGTTTTTAGGAATCCCCAATATTCTAGGGATTTTCATGGCGATTCGGTTAATAGGGAAATGCTAGTTACTCTCAATCTAGTTGTTCTGAATTACATTCTAATCTACTTCTATTCCCCTTCTATTTTTCCCGTTCTATCGGAGATAAAGAAATCCCCATAAAATACGATTTCGATCAATTCCTAGGGATTTAGTTTTTAGATCCGATTTTTAGTATTCTGTGAATCTTCACAGTGATCCAGTCGATCGTGGTATTTCGTATTCAGATTTAGTTCCTCTGAATTGGTTTTTCATCTATTCTTATTCCGTTTTCATTCTCTTTGATCGTTGGCATTCAAGGAACCAGCGAGAAATTTTTATTAATCCATCTTCATATTCATTTTTCGTTCCAACATCTACACACTGGATCGTCCTCTTCTTGTTTAACACGTTCGTCGCCACGGGTATACTTGCGTGGGGGCCCCGTCACCAAAGGATGGTGACTCTCTTCTTTTTCAAGTTAATTAAATATACGATATTATATATAGAATATACAACATAAAAATATTAAAAACACATTTTGCCATACTTTTTATTAATTTATATTCTGCATAATATATTACATCGCATGGTATTCGTTAAAACATTCCAAACACATTTGGGGTGATTTTGGGCACTTCTAACAATAATTATAGACCGTCATCACTACTCTCCTCGCTTTCAAATATATTTTCACGCTGTTTACTGAACATTTTGAGGAGGAAAAAATCACCGATGTACGTCTCACAAGTGTGCTTCTCGACTAAATGAAAGATCCGAGATATCTGCCATGAGATCCCTCGGAATACTCTAGCTGGAAAGCTTATCGCTTTCTCCATTTCAGAAATAAATAATCTTTTCTTTACAATGAATCGAAGGGGATAAACAATGAATTCCTGCTTGTCGCTCTATTTACGTTCTGCGTACCGGCGGTGAGATTTGGACCCCGCAGGAAACTTAGCCGAATCACGCTGGGCGACGAACGTCTTTCCTCCGTTAAAAAGATTAAAATAACATGTAGCAAAAAATACTATTACACAATATTCTACAAATTTGGAAGAGTATTCAAGAATTTTGGGATTCAGATTTTCAAAAAAAAAACCTATAAAAGAAATTGTATGGACTTAAACGATCCAATGTGCAGACGACGTGATGTAAAGAGTAAAGTAAAGATAAGATTACAGACGGAGCGTTAAGTATAATTTCTAGAATTCTAGAAGATATCCCTAGTATTTTCAGAATAATTCGATCGATAGCGGTAGCCTTTTTTCACATTCAATCTAGTATCTAAGGTTGTAACATTATTCCAGTTTATGATTCATCACTTTTATGAAATAAAGATGGTCGTAATGCTCAGGTTTCATTTCCTACGAGATTGAATTAAGTTTTCAATTTTATTCAGTTTCGTTGAAGCTGCCGACATCAGAATTCATAACGACATTAGGGGACCTTGAAAAATTTAATGGGCTACGGAGTATCCGCGTTGAAAGGAGGCCTGGAAGACTCTTCAGCTCTCAAAGAACGTTTTTATTAAGGTAGCAACTTAATTTGCCGATTTCTATCCTTCCCGTCCTAAGGATCTACTCTTCCCAAGTAACGAAATATCCTTTGCCATTGTTCCACTGATTTCTTCATTCCAGTATCTGGTTATTTCAATCGCATAGTTATTTTATTCCTAAATAATTCTCTCATAGATTAATTACTAAATTTTAGGTTGTTGGATAATTCTTAAAAGAATCATTTCTTTTTGTTAATCATCAAGTGTGAGTGAGTTGTCCAAAAGGCTACTACGATTTTCAAAATTGGAAAATTTCAGTGAAGATATGTAATATTATATATCATGCATATTATCGTACATTCATATTATGTATATTGGATTGTAGATCAGATTTAAATTCCTTGTGAAATTACGAACGATATTTCATTGTGAGTTAGATTTCAATTCGTTGTGAAATAAGTTTCAGGCAGAATTGCAGGTTAAACGGTTGTGCAGAAAAGTTGCAACATGTTGAGGTCAGTAATGAAACGAACACAGCTTCCCGTTTGTCATTCTGCTCACCCGAACTCCAACCCTAACAGACTGGAGAACATTTCTCATCATCAATTATTCCCCCTTGTTCACGATCGAGCTTCTCCCAGAATGTGATCAGTATCTTATTTCAACTTTTCAGAGAAATTTCCCATCACGTTGCACGAAGGGATATAAATTTTCAATTTGACAAGATATTAATAACAAAATTCTGATGGAGAATTCTATGGATAAATCGCCTATTTGAAAACATAGAATTTTTATATCATATTCCAGGATATTTATTCAATGGATAAATTCTTAGTTGAAAAATATGCTGTTGCTACTGAACATTCTGTAGATAAAATGTCCTATTCAATGACATAAAGTTTCTGTAGAATATTCTGTGAATAAATTCTTGAATAAAGAATGCGGGCTGCTTTTCACATAGAAAATTCTAAGGATAACCTTCTAAGTTAAAGAATATGAAACTCTTCAAGAATATTCTACGAATATTTTCATCATTGTGGAATGTATCATTCTTCCAAAATGTTTGTAGTATCGGGAAAAGGGGGTATACACTGGGCCTGTTGTGTTGATAAGGGAAGAACCGTTAAGAGTGCTGAGGGAAGAGAGAATGAGAGAAAATTAAGAGGGTATGTTTTGGCGACGTCAAAGCTAAATGAGTGAGGGAGTGGGAGAAGGATGCGAGGGTTGAAATTCCGGAGGCTTGACAGCAGTTGAGTTGAGCAGCCGAGTTGAGCAGTTGAGTTGAGCAGTTGAGTTGAGCAGTTGAGTTGAGCAGTTGAGTTGAGCAGCCAAGTTGAGCAGCCGAGTTGAGCAGCCGAGTTGAGCAGTCGAGTTGAGCAGCCGAGTTGAGCAGCCGAGTTGAGCAGCCGAGTTGAGCAGCCGAGTTGAGCAGCCGAGTTGAGCAGCCGAGTTGAGCAGTTGAGTTGAGCAGCCGAGTTGAGCAGTTGAGCAGTTGAGTTGAGCAATCGAGTTGAGCAGTTGAGTTGAGCAATCGAGTTGAGCAGTTGAGCAGTTGAGTTGAGCAGTTGAGCAGTTGAGTTGAGCAGTTGAGCAGTTGAGTTGAGCAGTTGAGCAGTTGAGTTGAGCAGTTGAGCAGTTGAGTTGAGCAGTTGAGCAGTTGAGTTGAGCAGTTGAGCAGTTGAGCAGTTGAGCAGTCGAGTTGAGCAGTCGAGTTGAGCAGTCGAGTTGAGCAGTTGAGTTGAGCAGTTGAGAAGTTGGAAGCCGAGTGTTAAGACGTACGACGATATTGTAGTCAGCTTTGTTTTGAGTGTTGCTTGTACGAATAAACCTGAACTTAACTCTGAATAAACCATCCTTTCTTGTCCCTGCTCTAGACAACACACACACATTTGTGAGTTACTACATGTTCTATGAATTATCTTCCAGACAAGGGTACTCTTTAAAAATTTATTCCATGGACAAATTATCAACTTGAGGATATTAAGAGTATGAATTGCAAACTAGAACAGATCCATCATTAAATATTTCAAAAAGAAAAAACGAAACGATCGTGTGTTGTTGACACACACAGACACATTCATACACATACCTGAACAGGAATTCCTGACTTCAACTGTCCTATTAATAGGCAACATACTTGTTGCAGGTGTTCACCGGTGCAGCGACGTGTTTTTACGCGTTCATCGGCTTCGATATTATAGCGACCACCGGCGAAGAGGCGACAAACCCGAAGAGGAGCATCCCCCTCGCTATAGTCGCCTCGTTAATCATTATACTCACCGCTTATGTCACCACCAGCATGATGCTGACGCTGATTGGTAAGTACTTGTCCGATTCCCTTTACTCTCTACTATTTCTACAATTTTCAGTTGCGAACAGGACCAAACATGGGAAACAAAAACAGAAAAGTAGAAGAGTTCTAATTAAAAGATTAAGTTTCAATTTAAGTTCACCTTTTCGTGGAAAGAAGAAATATTTGGAATTACACAGCCTGTGTCTTCATAACAAACGACGAAACAGTTGCCAATATGCATTATTATAATGAATATATATAATACTATTTTAGGGGGAATAAAGAAAAATGAAATTTCTTATTTATTAATTGTAGAACGTATGGAAGACTTAATAAACATTAATCTCTTTCTTCTTTTGTATCTTAAATTATAGAAAATGTGAATTGGATAAATATATTATGGTTTGCAATATGCTAAAGCAAGAATCTTAACATCATTTTAATTTGAACTTTAAGTGCTGACATTTAAACAAACGATACAAGTTCTAAGATGAAATATAATTGTGACAACAATAGTTTACAAGTGCAGCATAAGGAGTAACCAAATATTCAATTATTTTATGAATTCAGTCTTTTAGTTTTATTAACATTATTAACACAGAAGTTTGAAATTTATTCTAATCTCAATTTGAGGTTTGCTTTAATTCCAACAAACAACAAAATAAATATAATTACGAGAACAACGTGCCATAGATGTTCTAGACTGAATAGTTGTTATTTAATGACGCTAGTTTAATTATTAACAGGCAAGTGATGGCATTTCCACAGATTATTCGCTTCAACTCTGTCATCCGTCGACCAAAAGGCCTTTGGCCATCCTTGACCTCCCTTCACGCATCTCTGGCCACCCTTCAACGACACGTGATCCTTCGCTTACCCTCGTCACACAGGCACAGTTCGTTATGCTTCTAAATAACTGACATAATTGATGCTTCTAAAAAACCAACCTTTTCATTTTTCGAACACGAATACTTGCCAGTTCTCTTAACACAGTCTGCTGATAAAAGTCCTTAGGAAAACAGCCTGAAAAAGAAGAAGGGAAAAAGTAAGAAGAAATAAGGAAAATACTAGGTGGAAAATTGATAAAATGTTCTACTTGCTTTTTTCAGTGCCATACGATGAAGTAGATCAAGATTCAGCATTGGTGGAGATGTTTGGTCAAGTTGGAGCATACAAGTGCAAATATATCGTAGCAGTTGGTGCGTTGGCTGGATTGACAGTGTCCATGTTTGGTAGCATGTTCCCCATGCCTAGGATAGTCTATGCTATGGCACAGGATGGCCTTATATTCAGGTAAGTTTAACCTGACAGCAATGAAATTAACTAAATAAGATAAGAACAAAATAGATAATACATTTTCTAGAGATGTTACAAATTTCTATTTGAAAATTTTCCATGTTAACTTCATTGAAGTAAATATTACAATTTCTATATTATTTATATTTGCTTTCTAAAAATCTCCTTTCGATCTTTGTATTTTTATTTAGTTCATAAATATCCTTTTGTATATTTCATTAATGATCGCTTCATAAGATCTACACTTTCTAATAGTGTATTTCTGTATGGTCACTAGAACTCTGAGCCAAGTGTGGCCAGCAACAGGTACTCCAGTCATAGCAACACTGACTTCTGGTGTGTGTGCAGCCTTGGCTGCGCTGTTTATTCAATTAGAGGTGTTGGTAGAGATGATGTCTATCGGTAAGTCCTATGAAAAATCAGTTCTCCCTTTTCCTTCACATCAGAAAGGATTTTCTTCAAAGTAACCAGAACCAGTTAATTCTTTCAGTATCGAGTCTTCTTTGAGTCACGTGAAATATTTCTTTTCATCGGTTACTAACGATATCGAGACGTTTCTATCCTTATCTGGTTAATAGTTTGTTAAACTATAGTTAAAACACAGAGCGACTTTTTTCGCTTGAGGTTACAAAAAGAAGAAGTTGCCTTTGAAGAGTTCAGAAATAAGAACGGTTTCTAGTCATTCTTTAGGTCGAAACAATGTCCAATCAGCAGCTTCTTCTTTGACGTCTCCTGCAAGATAATCACCTCGTATATAGTATCAAAAATACATAGTTAAAATGTTCTTTGTCCTTGGATTTTTAGGTACTCTACTAGCGTACACTTTGGTGTCTACCTGTGTACTGATTCTCCGTTATCAACCTCATTCAACGAACCTTGTAGAGTTGCTACCACAGAGTTTAAGAACACCTTGCCGATCACCAACTAAAGAAAATCAGGGAAATGGTCAAGTGACTTATGGAAAGGAACTGAGACCTGATCAGCTAACTACTGCACTGAATTCTGTCCAGGCTACACAATCAGATCTTGCTGCAGCAAACAGCGGCCAACGTATCATGGTAGAGTTGCAAGAATAATGAACACTATTTTGATAATAATGATAAAAATGTTTATACGAATGAATAGTCAAAGATGAACTGCTTGTTCTTCAGGTAAGAAGAGTGAGGAGATGCAATAGTTCGTCGCCAGACTCTGATGACACTTATGGTGCAGAGGAGGACGAAGTTGGTTTGGGTAAAGATGATCAATATCTAGTCAGTGACAGAACTGAGAATAAATTCTACGGTAGTGTGCATGCAGCTGCAGCTGCCTCCGGTTGTGGCAGTGCGCATCAGTATCCAGGAAATACGCCAATAATTGGACCACCTTTGAATTACCTCCAACGTCGGTTGCAGGTATAGAATTTAGAAGCTTTGAAATGTTTCTTTCTTTCTCTAATTATAATTCTGAAATATTCTTTGCTTTCCTAATTATAACTCTGCAACATTCCTATTTTCTCTGATTGTAACGTTATAGAATACTGTTTTATTCTTCTAGCTGTAGTTTCATTTATTTTTCGTTTTCTCGTTATACTCTATTAAAGTAATACATATTTTTATTGCCAATTATAATTTTGTTCTAGAATCTTCTTTCAGTATTTAATATTGAATCTTCCCCTTTTTTCTTGAATTTAACAATGAAATATTTTTGTAGTATACAAAGTATATAGTATAAGTATAATAATTAATCCCTAGTTATTTCGTTTTTAGAATTTAATTTGGAGTTTATTCTGATATCTAATATAAAATGCCGTATTATCTTAGGCAGCACAATATCTCTGTCCTGCCATCTTCCCCTGGGTTGACAGAGGCCCAGCGACGGAGGCGTCTGGTCGCTACGTCATGAAATTAGTCGGCGTACTCTTTTTGCTGATCGTCATCTTCGATTTGATTATAGTTTGCGGCATGGGTGAGCTACAGAAAAATAAACTTTTAACCTTTCACCTTTCTTTCAACTGTCCAATCGATATCAATAATGTAATACTAACGTTATTCATTTTAGGAAATATGGGAACGTTCACAACGATAATGATGTTCGCGTTCCTCTTTGCCATAATTGGAGTGTTGCTTGCCATAAGTAGAAAGTCACAAAACAGGTAAATTTCAATTTGAAATAGAACTTTTACTTAAACTTTAACTAAATATCCTTTTACTCATTTATTGTGAAATTGGAACATTTTTAGAAGTAGCGTAATGTTTATGACACCGGGACTCCCATTCGTACCGGCGATTGCCATCACTGTGAACATATACCTCATCTTCAAGCTGAGCATCTTGACACTCGTCAGATTCACTGTCTGGATGATACTCGGTAAACCTAACAAATTTCTTTTCTACTTTAATGCAATTTGAATCATGATTACACCAAGAGATACTGCATCTTGTAAGCACCTATCAACTAAACATTATTTTCACAATTAACCACAACATCTTATTTGAGTTTTGAAGAAGCTAGTGCAATGCTAATGCAAAATCCAAATATAATTCTTATTAGATATCTGGTTTACAACCTGAAGTTTCCAGAAGTAATAATTTATGTAATATGTACAGTACTTTTGATATTCTAGTACTTTGGATGTTTCTTTGTATTATTAACTGTTAATACATTTTTCTATCTTTAAATTTCCCATAAATGCACAGAAATGTCAAATTCCTATTAATAATAATTCTACTTCTAATTTATTTTATCCTATCGATTACCCAGAATCACTAGTAAGAAGCATTTAAGGTATCCTAACCTAAATATGTCCTAATAACGTTTTAAACTTTTTCAGGTTTCTAAAGTTCCAAATTATAAAACCTAACATAACCTAATCTATAACCAATCCTAGGTTTCATCATGTACTTCTACTACGGTATCAAGCACAGCAGCCTGGAGGAAGGAAACACTTCGGAGAATTTAGAGGAAAACGTATCAGCCGGGAACATCGAATTGACAGTAACAGATACACAAAAGCAACAACCGCAACAACAACAAACGCATCCGTCGTACACGACAACTGATCGCAGCATCTATGAGAGCCAGCAACTGGATGCATTTGGGCAGCCTGTGTTCGGCAGCACGAACTTCGGTGGGACACCAAGTCAGAGGCCAGAAACTGCTGGTCAATCATCGCTGTTCATCGACCACGAAAGCTTCCCCACTTGGGACGATTGAGCGGCTATCAGCGCCGATATAAATATATATATTTGATGATATCAAGATAAATTATTATGCGAGCCTGACCGGCGTCGAGCGTTCATCGGCGTAAAAAAACGACCCTTTCGGAGCTCGCGGTGTATAATGGCCTTTGAGAGGTTATGAGGCGAGGGGCTATGGAGTTGGTACTCGCGATGCTATTCATTTATAATTTTTAGTTAGCTAACACACAAGTTAAATATTTGGTAAATGACATTATGTTTGAAAATGTTTCATTGGTTTTGAGGTTAGAATGGTTCACAGAAAGAAGTTGGGTAATTGTTTTTCAAGAAGGTTCTTTTAAGTTCATGTTATGATTAATGGAGGACTGTTTGAGATTATGTGGTTGATAGGAATAGGTCGGATAGTTGCTTTTCAAGGAGATATTCTAATGTTAGATTATGTTATAATTATTCGAGAATTGTTTGAGATTAGAATGATTGACATCAATAAGTTGGATAGGTGCTTCTGAAAGGTCTTTTAAAGTTAGATTATGTTATACTTAATGGTGAACTGATGCATTTTACTATTGAAAAGTTAAAGTTTCATTGATTGTAAGGTTACTGTGGTAGACAGATAAATTAGATAACTGGTTTTCAAAGAGATTTCTTTAATATTATAGTTTGTATTATAATTAATGCAGAATATGCATTAATGTTTGATCTCGAATTGCTTTAAAACAATTTTGTTGATTTTAAAATTAGGGTGCCCAACACAAATAAGTTGGGAAGTTATTATTTAACATGGCTGAAAGAGAATCGATGCGTATGCTTCTTCAAGTAAAATGTAATGATTTAATCATTTGTTTCTTCTGTGAAGAATTAACGAGGAAATTTCACGAACTGTTTTTTTTTTTTTTTTTTTTTAAAGGATATAGAAACCCAGAATCTTTCTCGATAAGCGCTCGACGATTGTGCAGGAGGTGCTGCTTCGAAATTCCGAGCTTCCCTTACTAATTTCACTTCTCCACACTGAGAAACGTCAATTTCCAAATCCATCCTAATCGATCGTCGAGCATAATCCACCTTTTAATGATCATTCAAAAGAACCCCCTGAATCGAAAAAAGATAAAGACAGAAACAAAAATAGCGGAACCGCGAGTCTCCGATGGGCGAACTTGTTGACTACTGTTTGGGACGAATGTAGCAAATAATTTTCGCGGCAATATTTATTATTCTAGTTGTATAAAAGTGAGAGAGAGCGCGAGAGAATGGGAGAGTCTGAGAGTGCGAGAGAATGAGAGGCAGAGCTGTCAGAGGCGGAATCATGAAGAAGAAGAAGAAAAAAAATAGAAGTTGGGGGAGAGACCATGGCTAAACTTTATTTTGGAGCATTCCGAATTTTTTACCTTTTTAATAATATGTGGTAGTTTTCGACGAATAAAATCTGAAAATACTGTATTTAAAACGCAGAGATTATTATCTTTAATGTTGTCTATACATAAAGTTTATGAATATTGGACAGTTTACTTGGATACACATGTTTTATGACTCATTCGGATTGAGAGCTCGATTAACTGAATAAATTGATCTTTGTTTGAGTTAGGTGTAAGTTAGATTTAATTAATATTATTAAGAAACATGTTGTTCTTAGATAGATGCCAGCAAACTGAAAACCCGTAAAAGACGGGATGCGTTATAGAAGCCAATATGATAAAGACAACCTTACTGATCAAAGTCTAAACATCGTCCAAACAAACTGCGCAATGTGTTAGAACTTTATATACACGTAACATCTAAAATGATGATCCCTATTCATAAAAGTCATAGTTCTGCATTTTGCTCCTCAAAAACTCTCATACGTTATAAAAATAAGTATAAATTTGGTATGCCCCAAAAAGAAGTTCAACCACAACCATTACCATTCTTAGATGTAAAGCGACACTTGTGTTTTCCAAGAGAGCATTTTAACTGCTGAAAGATACGTGTAGACGTGCAGCTAATTGATGAAGAGAGAAGAATTAAAGAACAAGGCGATCGTAACAAAGAAACTTTGTTCCTGAGAGTTGAAGAAAACACGAGAGTAGAAGATGAAGATGGAAAGAAAGAAAATGGCGGAGAAAATATGAAGAAAGAAAGAAAGAAACTGGATCTTGCCTAAATCTAGTCTTTCCCAATCTTGAAAAAAGCTTAGAATTATATGATTATAATCTTACAAGAGGAATTTTAATCTTATCTTGTACATTAAACTGGAATTGCGACGTGAAGTCGCGTTTCCATTGAACATATTCGATTAAAGATTGTTAGCCCCCTGCTAGACACCATAAATGGAGTTCTATGGGAGTTGCAGAGGGCTGGTATGAATCAACAAACAGACAAATTAAATAAATAAATAGATAGAAAGAGAGAGACAGAGAGAGAGAGCAATATGTAGATTTGAAATTATTGATATTTTGAAACTGATAAAAATTCTCAGCTCTGGGGTACCCTACTGTGGAGCACCATAAGAAAATGGTATCTGTTATTTGATTATAAATGTTCTTCGATAGAAAACATCCAGTTGTAATAATGACAAGTTCCTACAACGACTGTTGACCACTCAACTGTTATTATTTATAAATGGTTTTATGTATCTTACGTTCTAGAATAGAGTTGTGATTGTTACTAGTGGATATATTACCGATAATCTTAGGTTTATTTGTTTCTAAAATTGACAAAGAAGAGAATACTCTTGGAATATCATAAACGTCCATTCGATGATCGTATTTGTCACTTTGCTTTGGGAAACAAAGAGAAGAAATTGTAATGAGGAAAATTGTGAGAACAAGGGAAGCTGGTGTAATCGTATGAAATATAAGGATAAGGCTAAGGAAGATACCAATTAAATATAGAAAATATAGGAAAATTGAAAAGTAAAGAGTAAAAGTTTTGAGAGGAAAGTTGGTAAGTGGAAAAATTGAGAAACTGAATGGAAGAGTTAAAAAATGGGAAAATTGGGAAAATTGGGAAAATGAGCAAGTGGAAAAGTGATAAGGCAGAAGGGAAAGAAGAAATTACAACAGAAAGACAGCTACAGGGGGCAGCTTGGGAAATTTACGTCTCTCCATTTATTCTATTCTCGGATCTCCATATCGGATCTACATATCGATCAGTGATCTTTTCACATATCAGTCTGCACCTTTTGCAAGGGAAAAACCGTGAAATTCTGGTAGTGGAACGAATGATCAAAGAAGAGAGCGCAAGAGTGGGAGTAAATGTCGCGGAAGAATGAAAGATTGATCTGAACATTTATCTTTAAGTATTAATGCGTCTGTTAAAAAAATTTTTCTAATATATATATATATTATATTATATTATATTATATATATATGTATCATATATATATATATGACGAGATATACTTTCTATGGGCAACCATCGATCTATAGGTTCGATCGCGGATCGATCGATCCAAGAACGAGGCTGCTGTCTTAGGATTTTTTTAGTTTTCAGTTCCGACCCCTGTAACGTCGCTATTAGAAGCTTATCGGCGATGAAGAAGAGTAACAAACAGTATTTTCCAAATATAACTACGATATCGATTTTGTTATGTTGACTAGGTTAGGTTAGAAAGATTCTAGAAAAATTTACTTGAACACAAAGTACAACCATATCTCAATTAAGATAATCGAAAAAGAAAGATTGATTAAGGAAAGCACGAGTCTTGAATGTGGACTAGTAACATAATTAGGGGAAAATTTCTTCTTCATCCCCCATATGCTTCAATCTAAGTTGAGCGGTGATCGCTGTTCCGAATATCCGCTTATTCAGCATTGATTAGCAATCTTTGTACATCCCTGACAATTTTTGAACGAGTATCAGTAACATCGAAACACTTTTAATCCCTGGAATAGTATTTGAAAAAGGAATTCCCCAAGGAAAATTGCTTAGAAAGCATAGCAATCAAGTTACTGGACATATTATTAACTTTGTTCTTCTAAAAAAGCTTTAATATACTCTAAATAGTTGATAACATTTGATTTAAATCCAAGTTGGACTATTTACAGGCTGGGTACATTTTCAGTTTGAATTGTTAACTGAATACATATCACTATGACTAACGTCCTAATAGAAGAACATTAGAAAAGAAAATGGTTAATGGTTGTTGATACTCGTTGAAGAATGAAAGAGTGGAAACCATAGCGTAATTATCGATCCACAAAACAAATTAGACCTTTGCGCTAGGGAAAAAGCCAGGAGCTGAAGTTGTTTGAAGATAAATGGTTCCATTTTGTGAAAGAACAGTGCCTGCACATTCACTTAAAAAATTCCTGGATCGTCAAACAAGGCTTAGACATAACTCGAGCTGCAAAAAATAGAGAACTTTGATCTTTCTGTTTTCTTGTGGAATGTATAATTTCAAGAATCTCTTTTACAAAACAATGGAGAAGAATAATGACGGCAAAAGCGGAATCTCGACGCGGCACTTTGCTCTTTGCTTTTTTAGTTAGTCTTTCAAATTCTTAGATAGGAGGAAATGGCCTACTGCGACGTATGGCTGCTCGATGAACCTTTGACATCTTCCTACCAACGCGAATGAAATCTCAGAAACTCCCTAGAAAGAAGAAACTTTTATTTTTTGACAACATACATAAGAAGAGCATAAAATTACCAAAAATTCTTATCAAGTTGATTGACAATTTTTAAAAAGAAATGTTCTTGTGTGATTGTATAGGTATTGCAAACATAAGGCGATGTGTTGTTCAAATTTTTCTTCTACTCGGTCTCTCGTAAGGAAAACAGGCGAGAAAAATGATTTCTCGAGTAGAATCGACTAACGTTAGGTTCACTCAGGCTCATCAAGCACCATGCTCGAACAAAGCGTACTTCGAAATTGCGGTAAATTACTCCGGAACACCGAAAAGAGAGCGAAGTGATGTTAGAAAAATATAGTCACGTGTTCAGTGGCGCAACTTACGATGAGAATTATCTTCCAACGCGTTTGACGATCGTGTGCGTCGATTTAAATAAACATTCGCTTCTTTTTCTTGTTTGCTGCAAACAGGGAACTGACGCCAGTACGGGGAAGAAACTAGTTTTCTTCGTTTCCCGTTCGGTTTCTACCTCCAAGTACCCACAGAGTTTCCATCCAGATCCCTTTCTCTTCGTTCTCTACATATATGGACAAATTCATGAAATTTCGTTCGAAAACGAGGGTATCTCGATAGAAACTCGCTTTTCAGAGTTCTGATCGTGCATCCTCCACCGAAAGTGAAGAATAACCTCGTTTGGTACATCGTGTAGAGCGATGTTGGTCCTTCCACACATTGGGTTGGATGGTACATGGTCCACCCACACTCTGGACGAAACAAGAAATCAAATTCATTATTTATTCAACTTTATTCGGTATATTTAACATTTTATAATAATATATATTTACAATGCTATATTGTTTTGAGGTTAGGATACGTTTCTTGTTACGGGAACGGATAAGAATTAAAACAAAAAACATTGCAAGAAAATAGATGAACGGACAAAGACATATCATTTGAGTATTATTTGGAGAAATCAATTCGATTGTTTTTGAATTGAATAATGCAGAAGCTTTTTGAATCGTCTTTAAAGTTAATAATTTTAGAAAAAATGTGAAAATTGAGTAATATGTTCCAGTGTGGAGGAGTGAAAAAGGACAAAAGATAACGGAGTAAGAGAGGCAGAGAGTGAAAGGTTGAGCGTGAGAGGGAGAACTAGACCGGAGAATGTGTGAGTCGGTGTAATTCTCGAAATACAAATTTTTTTTCTTCTCTCGGGGAAAATCGTGGTATATTGGGAAGATATATGCGCACTAGGAGGACAGAATTTTCCATGTAATATATATACCCTTACGTAACTACGTTGTTTAATATTGATAAGGATCAAAAATAAAAGTGATTATTCAGAAAGTAACCCAACTGTAGATTTATTTTCGAAAAATGAAATGTGTGAAATTCCCGGAAGAATCTCAGAAAGTAACACAGCTTGACTTGGGTGTTCTTATGAGTATCTGGTAGTTTCCGCGGCCAAGTCCGTTGACGAATAGAGTCAATTATTATCATATGTAATAATTTTAGAAAAAGTGCAGGCACAACGAGATTGGAACTCTGGTTTCGTGGTAGTAGCCGGCCACGTTACCGTCTTAGGCACTGATCCGCCAGATTAATTCTCTGAATTAACTTTCTTTACAAATGAAAATTTGTTTGATTTGCAGACATAGTGACTGATTTCAGAGCTACAGGCACCGCCAACTTTAGACCAAAAGAAGTTCAGACCAACAATTTCAGGATAAAGAAGTTCTCTACGTTATCACCCGCCAAAGAAATCTATGTTACCGATCAATGATAGCACCTTGTTGCATATTATTATCGACTGAGGATATAAAAGATTGTCACATATCAACCTACCAAAAAATCAGTGTTTTCTATACGAATTCGGTCAAAAATGTAGTTTTATACCTTATTTGTAATTTCATAGGAAAATTTAGTTTCGATTCAAACCGCTACTCTACTGTCGATAACGTCGCATGTGATACTAAAATGATATGAGATGTCAGGTGACCCCGAAAATGCAGGACATGAAAAACATTGAACGTCACATCTATTCGGTACCTCGGCAGTGACATTGTTGTGTACATATATTTCAATTATTTTAATTTACTATCAACGTATTTCTTTTTGTAAATAATCAAATTAGGGACAAGAGTTCGAAGAATCGAGACGTGCCGAGATTTAGAAGATTGGATTAGGTTAAAGTGTTAAATAGATAAGCCAAGTTCCGCTTATGTAAAAGTAAAGTGTTTATTGTGTCCAAAGTGATTCTGAGCATTTGAAATAAGTCACAAGATCCTCACAGTGACCATAAAATGAACAAACTTTCATTAATAAAAGGATTAAATTTAATTAAAAGGATTAAATTCATCTTTCTTTCTATATTCCTCTTAAATCACGAAATACCTATATAAAAGTTTACAAATTCTAATCAAAAGATCGAAGTACTCGTTTAAATAATATTTAATTTTTCACAAACTACTTTCAAACTATGAATCGATATTGCGCATAGGCGCAATTGAAAGTATTCAAAAGGAAGCAGATTAGTTTGCTTAAATATTGTGAAATATGTAACTGATACAAATGGAGGAGACTGAATAATTTAATGAACACGTATAATATAACTTTTACTCATTCTAGGTCGAATTGTTGAACATTATCAGTTACATTTAATTCAATATCATAATTTGCCAACGTAAAATATGTGTATTCCTATAACTTATTCTGGCTCAAATATGTTATTCAGAATAATGACAACAATCGGCGGAACAAAATAAAAATTTTCATTATAAATTTCACAAATATTAATCAATTAATAAAGATTAATTAACATTCGTTTTATTAATAATTCGTTTTATAATAATAATATTCTTTATTGTATATCAGATTTTACATCTATTAAGAGGAATTTTATTATAATAATTAATTACAAATAATAATTTAAATGTATTTTATTAGTAAATATTAATTTATATTTATTATCATTAAAAGTTTATTGCCCATTTCACCTTACATAATATTAAAATGCACCAAAATTTAAATAGGAGATCTCAAAGTTATATTAGTTTTCCATATTGTTATCAATATATATTATTTTATTTGAGTTACTAAAATAACCTATAGCGTCCGAAATTATAACCAAATATTCCATCATGGATAAGGAAATGCAATAAAATTTCATATCACAAGTCCCACGCATCGTTAATTTTTCAATTTGATTTCTCTCGTAAAAATAATGGTTAACCATACCATAAGGCGTAAACTAAAATCAATTTCACGTTATAATAACCATTGAACGCTACACAAAGGATCGTATCGAACCACTACTGGGAACGAATTTTGTTCCAAGACCAAAGAGTCGTGTAATTACTCTTTACAATGGCAATGAACGAAATGATGCAAAGTCAATTCTTCCTCCTGCAAATTAACATGAAAAACAATTGCTTAAATAAATTGGTAATATAGAAAAGAATAGAAATTAATAAATTTAAAACAGAAAGTAGAAAAAATAAAAATCAAAGTGTACAAACGCATTCACCTAAGTGCAAAACTAATTATTTAGCAAGAGTTTTATCTACTATAATTTTGATTATCGATAGAACGCATAAAACATTTCCAGAAAAAAATGATACAGACAATGTAACTGTGTTTACGAAGAGATCATGAATACTCAATTTCGATGATTCATTTTCACATGAAAATGTAGAGGATACAAATCCTTTCGTGGAAGTACACAGGAAAAAATAATACATATATAGAAGATATAGAAAAAAGCGGTGAATTTGCGCAACGTCGGACGATGTGCTAAGTTTCGCGGTTGGAGAAGCCTCGGGCGTCCAACCAGCAGAGCCTTGACATTTTCTTCAATTTTTTCTACGTATCGCTCGTCTACAAACCTTTTCTTCGATACATTAGAAAAATAAGCTGTAAGATGGACAGACTCGGTTTGGAATGTCACTTTGCATTGCGAGCTCGAAGAAAGTGAGGTTAGGATGACATTACAGGCGCCGTTTTGAAGAACCAATATTTCAAATCGAAAGAAGAACTATTTTTGAATAAGAAAGATAATGCAATTGCATGAAAAAAATTAATTTATTCATAATTTATTCATTTATTTTAATTGTATCTATAGATTGAGATATAAAAAATATAATTAAAAAAAATAATTACGCATTAGGTCGTCGTTTCTATTTTGCAATATAGAAATACACCAAAATATTTCTTTATAAATACAATTTTTGGAAAATAAATGAAATGTACATAATGTATAAAAATACGTAAAATATCGAAAGTAGATGAAACAAATCTCAATTCTAGATCCTATCCTTTTATTTGTGTTTCTAAAAATATATATTCGCAGAAATATTTGCAGTCAAATATGATTTTATTTAATAATATATTATTGAATGAAGTATAAATATACAGTGCACTACTAATATACAATATTCTCACCCAATCTTCAATTCCTATCCAAATCCAAATTTCTACTTTTCTCCCATAGTAATCTATTGCAAATCCAAATTCGCCTTATGTAACATAGTATCTCAAAATTTTGACTGATCCTAAAAAACGTATGAGGGAGGAGAAGATCGAGAAGGAGCCGGCTTGCGTGGTGGTAGAGCGAAGATCATAAAAGCTCGTGAGCAGGAGGATTCAGATAGTTTTGGTTTCGGAAGTCGAGACAGCAGGAGCTCGAGATGACCATAACAATAACGACCGTTCGTTTGTTGATCGCCTGCGGCGTCATCGGCTTCGCGAGCTGTGAGTACTGTGAGCAGTTGGAAAGTTTCGCGGGACGGCACAGGGGCAAGAGAGGGTCTGCCCTCTATGGCCCTTTTCACAAGCGATACGTGTATCACGAACTGCGTATTACGATACACGTTCGTGATACACTTCTGGAAATGAAACATACAGTCTCATTTGTTCGTGTATAGGTTGCCTGTGTCTATCGCCTGTGTTGATCATTCTTTGATCTACCGACTTCATACGAAAAGTATCGCCAGCGGTGGAGGTACTTGGGATACACGAAACCAGTATCGCTATACTATATGTCACGAAACTCGTCATGTGAACGCTTCCATTGGTATATACGTAGGGTAAGTGCTCCTAATATCGCCTAAGCTTAGCCCGTAATATCGCTCGCCAGTAATATTTTGAGAAAAAAAAGTAGGAAGGATTCGACAATATAAGTTCTACACAAATATATATGTATGAAAAGACGTATTTTATATTTGTGCATGAAACACAAATAGTATCTCTTTCGCTTGAGACCTTACCTTTTACTTGAAAACAACTAAAAATTTGGTAGGCGATATTGGGGGCACTTACCCTAGATTCAGTATTTATCTGGAAGGAGGACTATCGCTCACGTATTTCTATATCCGTTATTCCCCAGATATTTCCATATGTGGTAGTTTCAGCCAATACGCGTGTTCCTCTTTATGATTGTGTTACGTCTATTAGAAATAACCAACCAGACTCGCGTTCCTTCCAGAGGGCTTCTTTTCAGCTCTCGTCTATACAAGATCGTATCTTCGAGAAAGCGAACGCCGTTCTCTTCATTTTGCAAAGCAGAATCAGTGACATTTCTTGCGTCTTATAATATATGGTTCCTGAAGATATGTGTGCTAATCTGTGATTACTTATGAGAGACTCTTCCTTAGGGAGACTATCTTATTCATGACAGACTGTAAAATGAAATATATTATTGTCTCTTGCAATTTGTGTTATTCCAAATATATCGTTTAACGAAGAATACGTTTTATTTGCAAAAAGAAAAATATTATCACTTGTAATTTGCTCGTTATGATGGAATTAATTAAGCATGGATGACTGATAAAAAAGAAATTGTGTAATCATAGGAAAAAAATCTCTATTTTCAAGGATAACGTTTCTAACTTTCCAATTTTCTAATAAACTATAAAACTTTAATGAATATTTTTAATAAATACCATATTAATTTCTGCCAAAGGCCCTCAATTAATTAAATGCAAATACTAAGATATTAATATAAGATGTTCTTATTCAAGCTAGAAGAATATATACCAATAAATATACAACTTCCAAGTTCAAGTGTCATATGATAGAACAGATATAATTAGCAATTTTGTATTCAGTCAATGGAATCATGTGATAAAACTTACAATATGATGATTATTACAGTGATATCACTTCAGTGTAGTTTCTTTGTTAATGGTCACAGTTATTGCAATAATAGGGATTCCAGAATCAGTGTAAGTGCTAGTGATTGCAGCGAAGATAAAAATTGGTAGACTACTTGTTGCAATGAAGTTTATAGCTCTTTAAAATCTGATCTTCTATAATACTCATATTAGATATCCTTTATCATAATGCTTTATAAAACAAGACATCTACAATAATGCTAATCTGTTATCAAATACTGTTATCTATAATACTAGAGATTTAAATATAATACAGAATATCCATAGAATATTTCCCATAATACTGATCTAACCGGTTCTTTCAACAACTCAAGAACCACTGCCTCTTTTATGGATTCAGAATGCATTAAAAGATACTTCCACAGATTCTTCTGGTCATTATGTTTGTCAACTAGTGGAAACAGGTGGAGAGAGATATTTCAATAGCTTCAGCTTGTTTGCTCATGTAAATTGTGTCTTGTTGCTTAGGTTCCAAATTATCCCATCGATAAAAATAGTCGTGTTTGTTAAAATTCATTGACTGTCCCGGTAAACCATTCGGCTCTTCATCATCATGTTGCATCACCATGTCGCGTTTTGCACGACCATTCTCCTACAATAATTTTCATTATCGTTATACGATCGAAATCACACCGTTTCTCATTAAGATCCTCACTCGATTGTTAACCTGAGTGTTATTTATTATTCATGCTACAAAAGAAATTAATTTTTAATGCCGAAGATTTATCTCAAAGAAAGAAAACTTTTAGGTATTAATTCACTGATACCGAACACGTCAACTAAGGAGTGAAACATTTACAATATGTTCTTGCAATGTTTTCCAATAAAGCATGCTATAAATCATAGATTTCCGATTTTGTAATACATTACGTAGACTGAAGACAACGATCTCGACGCCTGAGGGAAACTACAGCTTCCGCTAAGTGAAGGAGAGATGCTTAACGCTGAACTGGCATTAAGTGGTAATTTAACAGTATCATCACGCTATACTTTCAAACTTTCATACCTTCCGTGATTTTTACGCGTTTTATGTATATACATATATGTATATAAGAAATTCTACAAAAGTTCACTTAAGTACTTTCAAGCATATAGTTTGAATTCATAAAATTTAGATTTTCAAAAAGGTTAAACGGAGAAATCCTTTTATTTGCAATTATTTTATATCGCTAGCTACTTTTCCATAATTCCATAATAATTTTTAAATCCATACCAAACTCTGTATGTAGCTCGTTTTATGTAAGTCTTTCAATAACTATTACACATTATTTCACTCCTTAGTTGTTAGTCAGTGAACTGAGCTGCTTATTTGCCAAATCGGTTAACTTCACAAATTGTAAAATAGAGAAAGTTGATAAAATTATGTAAGAAGCGTCAATTAAATGCTTTTCCAACAAGAAATTTCAAAAATATCAAAAAACAAAATTAACCACTCCGATGTGTGAACGACTTGATTTAGTTTCAATTTAAATTTCGGTTAGTATAATTGAATAATATTCACTGTAAGATGAAGTTAGATAGAGAAGTGCGGAGGTCAAATCGCATCCTCGAACTTTCTCCGTTCGAGACTTCGATAGTGAGCGTGAATACATGCGCGGTTCAGGGACCGGTTTCGTCTTCAAGGTGCTGCATTATGCAAGGGGCCAGGGTTTCCCAATCCGAAGGTCCGCGAAAAGAGCTCTGCAACTATTAACCATTCATTAGGAATCAGCGTCTTCTGTGTTTGCTTAACTTATCGATAAAGAAATAGAATGGTGTTAAGCGTAAAAGAGGAAGACATTTTTTAAAAGCTCTTTGAGTATGTAAAACAGGAGAAAGTATATTACAGAACCGATAATTAAGGTAGTGGGCAATTAGGGATATTTTTGATATTTGTTAATAATTAATTAAAGAATTTGGAGAAAAGATCTTATGGGAAACTTGTGCAAAAAATTTTAAAATAAATTTAAAATAAAAAAAACTTTGAACTGATGGAAAATGAAAACATTTCGAAATATCTATTCCTGGAAGATCATCGTCGTGGATCACTTCAGAAATTATGAAGTAAGAGGCACAGAGCCAGTGTAAAATGATTCTGTAACAGAAGATGAAATAACTCAGACGATTTCATAAAACTCTCATCGAGAAACTCTGTCGTGAAATAATATCGGAACAGGTGTTTGACAAATGTACGTTGAAAAAGCTGGATTCTCCTAACAGCTTCATCTTCACGTTCCGTAACAGTTACTTGGCAATCTCAAGAGAATCTTCTTCTGTTATACTGTGACTGCTTCATCGTTTTCCCTGAAATTCAAATTTTCATTATTAATTTATTTCATTATTAAATATATAACATGTATGATATATATAATATAATAAATATAATACATATAAAAATTATTATTAAACAATATTATTGTTTGCATTACATATAAATATATTTTTAATATTACATAGGCAAACTGGATCATTTAATATGTTTAGGAGAATTTCCACCTATTACTTCAATTAAAAAATATATTTGGAAATTGCAAAAATATTAACAAATATATATTGCAACATATCTACAGAAACAGTTGTATAGGCTGCTGTAAAAAAATTCCAAAAGGGAAACCTAAAAGAAGCATATGTTAAAATGAACTTATTATTTTTCTGAACCAAACTGTTTCAAATGTTTTTCAATGTAACAATTCCTCTGGAAGAATATCGAGGGTGGAATATTTACTGGATCATTAACAACCCATTTTTCCCACAGAGTATGGAAATAACATGATTCAAGATTAAATAGAGTTAGCAAGTAAGGAAAGCTGTTTATCTTATTTTTACAGCGGCCAGCGTATACAAAGATAGCTGTCCTGAAAAGAATGGTCGATTTTCTGTGCCATCCCAATGTGACGCTTACATCGAATGCATTGATGGTATCCCCGAACACAAATTATGCCCTGAGGGACTCTTGTTCAACCCTAACGTGAGGTTCGCCTATCCTTGTGAATATCCTGCGGGTGTGGATTGTGATGGAAGACCTAACCGGCGTTAGTATGACAATACTTAGATGTGACAATAGTCTTTTCAAATTTGATCATTTTTTGTAAATTAATTCTGCAATATTATACTTATATTCTACAGGTATAGAATTCCATTGATATTATTCACATTAGGAGAATTGCATATTTTAATCATTGAGGATATGTGAAGACAGAATTTAAATGCTTGAAAAATAGTTTTATTGGCAATTAAATTAAAATAATAAAAATTAATTTTCAGAGACACCACAGCCAACGGATGACTGTCCCCATCAGTATGGTTTCTTCAAAATCGCAGATCAACACAATTGTGGTAAATTCATGTCCTGTGTAGAGGGGAGAGCACATGTTTTCCATTGTCCCGAAGGGTTGGCCTTCAACTCTGAATCTTATCGTTGCGACTGGCCTGATCAAGTACCAGACTGTGATGTTGAATGTAAGCGGATTTTATATCTCCTCCTCTTTACATCTTTTAAATGTGTTTTTTATCTTCTTTCGTCACATCACAGTGTAAGGAATTTTTTACATTTTAAAAGCATCATACAAGAGCAGGATTCCTATAGAAAATGGAAGATGATGACTTAAATCTAAACACATAATTCTTTTCACACTCTCGAATTCTTACAAATATATATATTTCAATGTTAAAGAATTATAAACATTTAAGACATTTGTAAGATATTAGTCTATTTTTTATATTCAAGTTTATCGTCAAAATTTCAAATTAATGAAAAATTTGCCAAATATATTGGGAATAATTATTTTTGTTATTGCCATTGAGATGCATTCTGTAACAGGACAGATACACTAATTAATATTTCAAGAGAGTTAGATTTTTTTGAAGTAAGTTCAAACAGCATCTTTCATACATCTGTGATATTGCTGACACTGTTGTCGTTAATATAGTCAAAGGAAAAGATTTTGATGTTATTTTAAATGTCATTAAATATGTTTAATTAGGGCAAGAACATTTAAACCAATAACTTACATAATATGGTAGCAAAAAGTGAAATTATGCTGTTATGTGATTCGTGACTTCAATTATTCACTACACTATTTAATTGTTAATTACTGCTTTACTATTGTCAATGTAGCATTCTTAGGACTCCGGTGCCCAAATGATCCTAACGATGAAAATCGGCTGTACAAGTTTGAGTTCTACGCCAGTCCTTATGATTGTCAGCGTTATTTCGTGTGTGTGAATGGTCGGCCACGATTGCAGGTCTGCGAAGAAGGAAAGGCTTTCAGCCAATTGGAAAACACATGTCTTCCCGCGCAGAACGTCAGTGGATGGTAAGCGGATTTCTTCACTCGCCTATTTGACTTATCAGTCCTCCATGTACAAAGGGAACTAAACATTATATAATCTTATTAGTTATATCAGATAATTAGCGTAGAATTCATAATAATGACAGTAATAATAATAAAAATTATAATTTCTTTTAATTCTCTAATAAATCTTTTTCACTATTTTGTATTGTTAAATATTAGTAATATAATTATTTGTCTACTTTAGTAATTAGGTAAATTTTGTAATTGGAGATTCTAGGTAATTGACCAACATATAGAAACACAATATTCCATTACAGTCTTTCCTCTATAATTTAATATTACGCAATTCTTCAATAAAATTGTTCGTTTTTTGTGAATTTTTATTTAATATACCCTTGTTATTTTCAGTGAACCACTCGATCTGCCGCATGAGAAAAAGAAAGTTCCGTTAATAGGCACAGTTGCAGAGGGAGGATCATAGTGATGACTTTAATGTACGAATGAATGATTTGCAAAGATACACGTTCATTTGAGAGTAAAACTATCACGAGTTGCTTTCGAGACCATTTCTCGCAAATGGACACTACACGTTGAGAGTGAATATTCGATTTGATAGTGGCCAGCATAGTCGATCTCAACGCAGTGTCCACTTGCAAGATATATTTCGAGAAAATAGCACATGCAATTACTATTGTATGCCACTGTAAAAACTACAAGGAAATGAGTAAAATGTAATAATGTAAATACATGAAATCATTGATAAGAACTATTGTAAAAATGATGTGCTTGTATTTAGCACAAAATTGTAGACCAAATAGTTTTCAAATTAAAAAGTCTGTTATGAAAATAACAAAACAATGTATACATATTTTCCACTTTATTTCAATCAATTATGAACTTTTACATCGAATATACATATATAAGAGCTTCGACTTGATCTCTAAAATAGAAAGCTGTTGAGACAAAAGGTAGTATAAATGTTTCTAAATATGGTACAATCCAATGCAATTACGCATTTGTACTTTTTAACAGAAATAGAACTTTTCCATGATTTAATCAGAGAAAATGTTGTATCTGAGACGCTTTCATACACTGAAATATTTCATGTATCTAAAAAGTTTACATATCAAAGTACTGAATCTGTTCATCAAGTCTTCATTTTAAATTCCAGCTACTACACTGATTTACTAATTATGATTCATTCGTAATATTGATATGTTCGTTCAATAATATTTTTCCAACGAATCTTCCTGGTAAAACAATAACAGCGAACAAGAAAGGAAACCAATAATTGACAATGAAATTGACATCGAAAAAATTCCACGTAACCCTGGTTAATCGGAATGTCTCCATACATCTATGTTTAATTATGAACAGTCCAGAACGTGATAATGGATAATGAATTGATTAGATTTGGAATACAGATAGGCAATAAAGCACGTGGAAAATTTTCAACCCATCTCCTCGTGTTCGTAAGCTGAATTCATTGCAAGAAGTAACAATCCTAATACACACATACAAGTATACACAAGAATAAAAACATACATTTGTTTGCAATTGTACATCATAAATACACACGTCACTGACAATTATTCACATATCCTATGTACAAAGTGATAAACGACAAAGAACTACATATTGACAGTTAATCCAGACTCATTAGGAACGGATATGGACGTTATTCGATTTCAATCCGTTCCATATTAGCAAAATACAAGTCTCAGGAGATCCACGTAACCCTGGCCAAATGAATTCTTTGCTAATACTAGTACTACCAACCTGAACTATTTCATTAATCTTTTTATCCGGATAAGAATCAAGAGTAATTTTGTCAAACGTATGTTTTGTATTTCTCGCAAAACAATTAGTGGATGGTAGTTCTAGAGATAATGCGATATTCACAGACTAACGGTCGTTCATTTTGCTCATAGACTACACGAAAAAATAATTGAAGATGGATGTACAATATATAAAGCTAATACATATGTATATCCAACTCAAATTATTATATATCTACATCCGTTTACGGCCGGGTTCAACAGATCCTGATGCAGTAGTGTATATAACATCTACAGGTCAAAGGATAGAAGATCATGTATAAAAAAATAAACGCGTGTCTTTGAGTTTAAAATCTCCGGTTTACAATTTTAAAGAATCTGAGATATATTATTATATAAAAAAATAGCTGCTGAAAAGTCTTGAAAAATATTTGTCATTATTAATTTATTATAAATATATCTACACTGCAATGTTAAACGAGGGAAGATAGATTTATTAGCCAATAGTTTCTTATTTTCTAGTCGTACAATAAATATCATTCATCGATACATATGTATAGAAACACTTATTCTTTTTTATTTTTATAATATACAGCACTAACACGAACATCATGAACATTTATTCTTGCAAAGCGGTAAACGATAAAAAGGACTCGTTGGGAACGGATACCGCTATAATTCGATTACAACTTGTCTCACATGGATAACGTACAACTGCAAGGGAATTCGCGTTATTATGGTAGAACGAATTCTTTGCTAATACGAAAATGGCCATCCTATACTACGTCGGAAGGATATATTATGTCTCAATAATAGATAGCCATAATTTTGTCAAATACACGTTTTGCAGTATTCGTAAAACTATTGGTAAGTGGTAGTTCCAATGAAAATGGACAATAGTTCATGGTAGATGAAAGTGGATATATGACCAAATATTTCATACTGGGTCGCTCGGAAAGTTAATGTATATCGTAATACGTAGATTAACGTTAAAAATTGCTACTTATTTCTTATTTTCCCACCGTTTTCTTTCGTTGAAAATTCCACGTTATTTGCACGCGACACGGAAAGCGTTTTTTCGAATATAGTCCCCCTCGTATTATCAAAATATTCATTCCAATATTTGTAAATTAATCAATACAGATACAATACAAATTGATATTAACGTAGAACGCGATACGTAAATCACCTCTTCGTTTCTGTAAAAGATATCGTTCTTGTCGTTACTATCGAAATATATATTACAATAAATTGTCAGGTATAAATTTTCTCGTCGTAATTTGCTAAAAATTAACATAGAGCACGACAGTTAATTCGTTTTTACACTTAAGAATATTATTCTGGCTTACAAGCGAATAATTCATCATAGCATTCTTATAATTATATGATTCTTTGAGTTCAATTTTTCCAAATATAAGCTTTCAAATTATACATATAATCGAATTAATAATCTGTATATCATATAATAGTTTGGTTAGGTTACATTAATTTTTGTTAGTTTTATAGTTAGTTTCTTATTCGATAAACGCTGTTGGAGCTTGGTTGGGATGTGCTACTCCACTCATCGTATTCATCAGACATGGCACTCTCAGATTTTCACCTATATAAATCATTATAGAATTCCCTTAGTAGCAAAAGCTTTATCTCTTTGGTCGACGTAAAATATCATATTGAAAAGTTTTCCGCCGAAAAACCTGAAAAGTTCTGGAAGAATGCAATATCCAAGTTGCGTGAAAGACAGAGAAAGATTGTGGAACAAAATGGCACCTATATAGTTCAATAAATGTATATCCAAATTTAAATGTGCTGCATTTGAATTTTCCTTAAAAATCGGAACGAACTTTCTGAGCGACATGTAGTTAAATTATTATAATTTCACACGCACCTACAGTTGGACTTAACGTAACTTAATGCAGTTCGTAGATCTAGAATATAAGAATTTCTGTGAAGAATAAACGCGTGTGTTTAAGCTTACAGTTAGCAATTTAAAGCAAACTGGCCATAGAAATACTAACAAGTCATTTATCACTGTTACAGCTCAGCCTTAAATTGTATTAATTACCCTACGGTGATAATACTTGTCAATTAAATTGTTTCGTAAATCACTGTATAGTAAAACTCAATGAAATCCTTTAGAAACCTTTGTATAACAATTATAATACAAATGTTATACGTTATAATTGTATTAAAAACATAGAAGTTTACTATTTCTTGGTAAAAAGATTTTGTTTCAATAGTAACGTCTACAAAAATAGAAATTTTCTAAGTCCATCTTCCCTCGTTTCGACAACTTCATTATAAAAAATATGGAGTGATAAAAAAGCAGTAAAAGAAATGCGGATGTTGAATTATTCAAGACTTTTTAGCAGCGTTATGATTAAAACAGTTTTGACGGACCGTTGATGAATTTACAGTCTTCATATGTTTTATAATAATCGTGTATAGTACACGGTCTTCCACTGAAGAAATTTTCTCATTACTTTTATTAGCTGTTTGCACGCAGAGTTTTAGTAGTAAACTGATTTAAATCTGATTACGGGTTTTATGAGGGCCCATGATGTAAATTGTGTAGCTCATAGGCAAGATGACAACATTCTGAATCACTCCAACAATGCTGCTCTCGAATTCTATCTGTATTGAGCCCTGTGCAAGGTGTTACTTCCGAAACCTAAAATAAAATCCAATCTTAGAACATAGTTTTATCAACCCCTAGTTAGCTGAATGTTCATGAAAAAATAAATTAGCTCCATTTAATATACTTTTAGGTATATTATTAAATATTTAATTCATTCATTAATTAATTAAATTTATTTATATATGCAAATAAACGCTTCAATATCTTTGAAATTTCTATGACATTTTCTGAGCGTAATATATTAGATTTATTATACAATTCTAAAAATCTACTTTATAAAATTGCTTTTTACACTTGATCATGCGAATGAGAAGGGTGTAACTTCATCACTTAGATGGGTGGAGAAAACTCGGTACTCACGTTCGAGCAAAAGGAAAGTAACGATTGATCCGTGTATTTGCTGTAGAGGGGTGACGTGTGATTCGCCTGTTGATCCTGATTTCCCGGATATGCGCTCTGTCCGTTCCCTGCGATTTCCAAGTAACCTCTGCTGCTCGCTAAACTACCTCCTCGCGTGCCAATATCTGAGGGAATGAGCAGTCACATTCCTTAACGTTTCAATACCCTTTTCAACTCCATCAGAAATACATCAAATATAAAGAACCAGACCAATTTACACTGTAGCTCACGCAAATTTACAAACAGAATACTTTCAATGTTGACATAAACAAGTATAGAATGGCAAATAAAATTGTTTAAAAGGAGTTTGAAAATTTACAATTATTCTCCCGTCTAGAACTCATTTTTTTGGGGACAATATTATATATGGCAAAACAAAGGAGCAATTTTGCATGAAAGATTGAAGTGGCATCGGTAAATCAACGTGAAAAACATTGAAAGCGATACATAGTACTATCTGTAAAATTTTAATATTCTTTCCACTTCGGGATGAAAAATATTAGAGATCTACAAGCAAGAGAGCAACAACTATTCTGCACAGAGATTTACAAGAACAAATGTAGAGATACGCTGTTTCTACTGAACCATAAATCAAAGAAAATGGAGAAAAATAAATAAATGGGAAGAGGAACTGCATCATCATCATCATTCACGATAAATTATAGCAAATGAATGACTGGTAAAAGTCTTGAGCAGTGGAATATTAATAACCAGAAAAGAATATCAAGTTGACTATTAATGATTCTTATTAATGATCCTCGTTTTAATCACCAACTATTCTATAGATTCACTGTAGAATAACAACCTATTTCTCAAGGTATTATAATTTAATACGGACTGATATCTGCCGAAAGTAATGAAATAATGATCAACTAGTCCATAATATCAGAACAAATGATCCGATCACGCATATCAATGTTTAATGTTGTTGGTAGAAATCCTTGGTCAAATTAAAATACATTGATTGATTAGAACATAGCACAGAAACATGCAGACTGGTGAAGATATGAAAATGAAATGTCAAAGACGGTGTTGAAAATGTAACAGCCAGCGATATCGAGATAGCATTGAAGGCGTGCGTGAGAGAACGAAGGATTTGATAGGATAGAGAGGACACCTTGTGTACTCGCCATCGAGTGGGTTGAGCGTCGAGCTGTCCTGTCGTGAAGAAAACAGAGCCAAGGTTCTTTCCACCAACGTGGCCGTTTCGACCGTCTACCAAGTTTCGATGCATTGCAGCTGCACGTGCTGCTAGAGTGGGTGGATGGTCTTGAGTTCCACCTAGTGCGAAAACGAGGCAATTTCTGGCTCCTGATCGCCTTGGTTACCTCGGTTCGTACCTCACCGTTCAGGAAACAATACAAAACGGCCACGAAAAAACCCTATTACCAAAAAAAGAACAAGAAATTTAATTAAGAACCATAATTATAATGTCGTAATGAATAACTGACGAGGATGGAACTTTAAACCACAATGGAATGGAAAGAGCAGAGAGAACTGGACGTTACAGATGAAGATATTATAAAATAGTGGAATCGTGAAAAAGTGTAGAGACTCTCTAAGTCATATACCTGAAAAGAAGCGAACAGTTGGTCGCAGAAGAGCCATACAACTTCAACAGTTTCATCTACACCAATACTATAAGACATGCCTAAGAAAACGGTATAATGTACTCCAAAAAGTGGCACCAGGACCAATGTACTTTTCGCCCACCTTCTGCAAAGTAATTCAGAGTTTTTAACACGCGAACAACAATCTACACTCAAAGAGGATTGAAGCTAGTCATCTTCTGGAACGAGGTAGCTTGTAGGAGTTCTCAGAGAACTAGGTTGTGTAAACAGGCGTATAACTCAAAGGACTTATCGGAAATTAGGTGGCGAAACTTACTTGTATCTTTGCGTCTCCTCCGATACTGTGGATTTGAGCTTCAACAGGAGCACTCTAACGATATTGACGAACAGTCCAAAATTGATCTGTGGAATTTGAAACCGGTGGTTCTCATATTCAAGTCTGTCGAAGCGATGAAAAAGTTTTAATGTGGAAAAAGTTATGAACGCTTTTCCCAAGTTGCGACAAGGATAGTGAGATCCAAAGTTGAACAACTTGAATAGAATATAGAAGCTACACGATTATCTTGGAAAATTCTTCATACAGTCTTACGTAACTTACCAGAATCGACAGCATAGTCGGAACTCGAATGAGGAGGAAGAGGTTGGAATTTTCATGAGTGGTCCAGCAGTACTTGTTATCAAGAGTTACTCTCGCCACTATCCAGCACGATACGAATACAGCTGGGAGACCTGAGAGCACAGGCACGTAGAGAAACTAACTTTGCTACTTTACATGATAATTTCACTCAAACAGTTTAGGAAACTCTAAGCAACAACATAAAACAACACGAATGACAAGTTCACATTGCCAGTGCTATCTTTCATGATGCAAGTCTTTCCAAAATTGATATTTCTTACCACACTAATATAAAAAAATAAAAAAATAAAGAAAAGGGAAAGAACAAAAACAGAACTATGAATTAACTATATCATGTGAACGAACAATGTACTTGATAAGATTTAGAGAAGCTCAGAATTTTCAAGGAATTACTACATTAGTCAGAAAATAGCAATTGAGAGGTGCTCACCCCATCCGAGGCAAACGTAGCCAATGATACTTGAGTTTATATCGGTGAAGAGTGCTAGAAAGACTAAGTTGTGCAAGTAGAGACCCTCCATTAATATCCAAAAGTAGTTTGCAAGGATGAAGTATTGCCAGAAGCTGGTGAACACCTTGCACAGCCAGCTGTTTTCTTTCTCGTCCACTAGCCAATATGTGTTTCCATTTTTTATCATAACATCTGAGGCTAAGGCGATTCCAGAGACGAACAGTATGTCCTTCATCAGTGCCATAAACGCGCGGAGCATGAACGAGGCGAACAAATGCATGTGCAGCATATTCCGGGGGCACCTCAATTTCCTACGTCCAATTTGGGATAAACTTAAAGTAATGATTCGGGATTTTAAAGATCAGGTATTGAAACATGTTAGTTAAAATAAAATTAATAAATTGTTCCATGTGTTTGTATTTCTAATTTTTCTTGCATGGGATTATAAACAACACTAGCATTAAAAGCGTCTGTTGGATGCAGATGATAAGAGGATTGCTGAATAAGAAAAAAAAAGAGGATCCGCCATCAGAAAAAAAAAAGAGGATCCGCCATCAGAAAAAAATTTCACTCCGACTAAATTCTCTTCTCTATTTGATGAAATTGCAACGGTCGGATTAGTCGTATTTTGATTTACCCCCAAGAAATAAAATTAATCCAACGTTATATCTTGAAACGTAGAATTTGTGAATTAATATACAGGAGTCAGTAATTGTAAGTATTAGTGCAAACTCAAAATGGAGGATTAGAAAAGTTGAAATATTATAGGCTCTAACTCTAAATAATAAAAATACCGTTTACTATAAGCTACTGATTAAAAATTGAGAAAAAAAAAAAACAGGAATAAAAAATAATATCCCTGAGCTGATACTTACTTGATCACAACCAAAATTAAGAAAGCTATCACCAGAGTGAAGAGAGAGACGGTATACCCGACTTTCGAGATGGTCTTTACTATCGGAAAAAATTTCTGAAACATAAGTCACTGTTAATTAGAATGTTTATTAAATCTTGCAAAGGTAATTGGAGACATTATGAAGCACAGGGGAAATCAGTGTGCGTGAATTTGATCGATAAACCGCAGGTTTCAATCAAAGAGAGGTCACCGATATGATTCACATACTAATTTTGTTGCAAAAGCAAATTGGCCATGATACAATATTCCGTTTCCCCGTTTTTCACAAAAGATTGTAACACTATCGAATTAATTACACGTAATGGGACTTCACATCGTGATAAGCAATTCTGAGAATTGTAACAGGAACGCAATAAACTGCCTTTTGAAAAATGTTTGACCTCATTCGCGTAATTCCCATCGATTTCTATCTCCTCTGAACGAGTTTCTGACATTTCTGTTCCTTTTTTCACAGATTAGTTTTTTTTTTTTCTTCTCGTGATCAATGAAGTCTTGAAGCTTCAAAGTCGTCAAGGTTTCTTAAAACTTCCAAGACGATAACAAAAAACTCAGAATCTGGTTCCACGATAGTATTATTATTATGATATTTCCTAACGACCTATTCAATTAAATATGCTATCTGTGGATTCATTCTGGATGGTTTCTTATTAATGTCACTGATCAATTTAGTAGTGTTCACAAGCATTTACTTTAATAAGAGTGCCGTTGTTCTTTTGACCACCGGGCAGTGCCATTACAATAGTCACCAATGAATTTCTGTAGCATTGACTGTAGTTGCTCCAAGTACTATTGGTACTACTATTCCAAAACCACTGGCCATCTGACATGCATTCTCTGGATGCATTCGCCTGGAAATTCAAATATATTCATTAGAACAGATGGTCAAGTACAAGTGAAACACATCATGAAAATTGGAATCGTTTAAATTCATTGTTAAAGTGTTAATCTAGATTTCCTGCTAACTTCAAATTGTTATGACCCCTAATGATTTGAATAATAGCAATACGGCAATATAATATGCAACATTTTAGTAAGTTTTCATTAGAAATTCCAGGAATTGAAATTTTAATTATGATGATTACCTGGACATCAAATCCAGTGATATAAGATGGACAGGGCAGGATGGCCAACTCCCCAGGTGCCGTTGATTGCCAGCACAATATCTCATCCCAAACTTCCGGGCACCAGCCTGCACACCATGACATTCTTTATGTTTTTTGTTTTCATTTTTTACACGGCAGGGAAGCAATATATCACACTATGGTATCGCGTGTGCACGAAAGAAAAAAAGCTGATCGCGTGGTTTTCATTCGATATCACTCATGGGAAGGTATTGGATTAAGGAGCTTTTTATCATCATCCTACATTTACTCGGCTTTCAAAAGTTCGTTCAATTTTTCTCTGACTTCGAAAACTCTTCATTTCGCCGAAACGTGACTCTGCTCTCTCATTTTCGTCAGAGGTAAAAGCTTTCAACTTCAAAGCAATTCCTATTACGCATTTCATAGAAAATTCTCTACAAACATTTTAAACAGTTTTATACACTTCTTTATAAATATATTTTATAATTAATCGTCTAGTAAAGTAGTGTAATTATAATTGTGTGATTAAGGTTCAATCGAATATTTATAATTCACTTCTTAATTAAAATGTGCAACAATATAATTCCCTTGAAAATATTATTGGCTATGCTAACGATCGAGATCTGTAGAATTTTTACAAAGGCTCTTTGTCAAATATTTTGAATTTATTTCTTGACAAATACTTTCTAATTAAAATTCCGTAGCAACGAAATCTTAATAGATATCGTTAATTAAATTAGGAATTGGGTATCTTAGAATTTCTTTCTGAGAATTCACGAAAGAAGTTTTAATTTGTTTCTTGATAAATAAAATTCCATTGGTTCGAGCCAACAAAAATAATTTTTCAATGAAAACGGTTGTCCAAACGAACCGGGATTTGCCCGGTGTATTTTTCGTCGAATAATGGACACTTTGATGTATCGTGCCGAGACATTGTGACAACTGAACGATCTTGTCGGTTTTTTTATACAAAGAATTCTTTTGTGGTCATGCGCGACGTCAAACGAAAGCTCTGATTTTACATCCAATATCGTCGTATTTTAATTTTACATACTTTTACTATCTCCTACTATATAGTATTATTACTCTAAATACAGCGTTATGAGATATTCAACGAAATGGAACTACAGAACTGATGCAAACAACATTTTTTATCCCGTCAATCGATAACGCAGTCAACAAGTTCATTGTGTTTGCCTTTTCTAGAATAAACATACTTCTGAGCAATTTTCTAGAAAATTACAAAATGAACAAAACGCTACTGTATACGCGTAACAGTTTAATAAAATAAAATTGTAAAATCGCAACAAAACTCTGTTTTCTCTTACTGGAACAAAGTAAACTTTCCAATCTTGTTCCGCTGAGTCCAGTGTTTTTACAATTAATGTTAAACTAATGTAGTATTGGGAAAAAGGACGTGCCTGACAATGGGCCATACCTGGGGCCCATTACAACATCGTTGTAATTAAAGGGGATCTACCTGAAAATGGGTCAGGCACATCTGGGGGTAAAAGGAGAGTACATTAAGGAGTCGAGGGAGTTGCAGTGGGAGAGTTGCAGAGAAGACGTGAAGACGTGCAGTTGGAGTTGGAGAGTTGTAGAGAAGACGTGAAGACGTGAAGACATAGAGTTGGAGTTGGAAGTCGATGGGAAGACGTGAAGACGTAGAGTTGGAGTTGGATGTCGATGGGAAGACGTGAAGACGTGAAGACGTGAAGACGTGAAGTTGAAGCTGGAAGCCGAGTAGATGACGCACGACGATCATAGTCAGCTATATGTTGAGCATTGCTCATACGAATAAACGAACTTAACTCTCAATAACCATCATTCCTTGTCCTTGCTCTAGAAACTAACACAAACACCATCACCTACGTTACTACACTAATGTAGAATGAAATGAATAAAAAGTGCAGGATGACTAAAATTATAATTTCGCCGAAGTAGAAGTAGAGGAATCCGCCACTCTGACTTTTCGTGACTTGTAGAATGCGTTATTGCATTTCTGACTCATCTGTTTCCTGAGGCACGCGTGGCCCATTTCCGGTACACGCCCGGCGAAGCCACTGAATCGAAATTCTCCATGGGTCGTTATCACCCCATCGACAGCCTTGTAAATTATCTCGACGTCAAGATTGATTTATCGGGTTCGAAGTTTTCGAAAAAAGGGAAAGAAGGAGGAGCTGGAAACCGGAGTTAAAAGCAATGCTTGCAATCCTGTTGGTATAAAATTTCACGTGTTGAAGGGAATTAACGCAACTGACACTTCAACGTTATCGATCATCCTAGTACTTTGAAATTAATCAACAAAAATCATCTAAATGTGCCAAATTTTATGCCTTATGTGATTTAAGGAAAATATGATATAAACGAAATTTGTTTAATCTTTAGCAACTTTTTAGAGAAAAAGTATAGCTTCCTTTTTGAGTAAGCTTTTTAATTTTTTTTTTCACATTTGTTACAAAGGAAATTCAATATTTGCAGCTGAAATTTGTAATTATTGTATTGCTATCTAAAGTAAGAAAAAGTATAGGAAAAGAAGTTACACAATTCTTTTATGCAATTCTTATGAAATTGCTTTAAATATGTTAAAAGACATCTGATATTTCCTTTCAGATCTTTTGTTTGACAAAACAATGTCAAGTGATAATTAAAATGGAAATTAATTCGTGATAGCCGTTTACTATATTGCTTTTTAACAAGGAGATCCGAAAAGGCTCGTTAGCAGAATAGCTTTGTCACGAATCGATTTTTCATTAAGCGATTAGTATCAATATCAATATATGCTTCCTGTCACACGATGCCTCGTAATTTAATTATTATATCAGTCTGGTCGTTTCCTTTTCTTTCAATCCATTATCTGCTCGCGTTCTTTTACTTCTATAGAGCTTGTTTTATTCAAGGACGAAGATATGCCCGTTAATTAATTAAACAGTCCACGTAGTTCTTCGTTTGAATTAAAATGTGAAACATGATCAGCTAATAACTGTAAGAAAGAAATTCCAATTCAATTAATATTTTTTATTAAAATATATTATGTATCATATATATAATATATATTATATATTAAATGAAGACATACCTCTCACTACTCTAGACAAATTGATCTACTCTTCATTGCACTCTCTATGAATATAATCTTTTTAAATATTCCTTAATGTACATTTTCATAATTTGTGCTTACAGTTTCGATTTCTGTATATCTTTGATCTAAGTTAACAAGAACGTTCAATTGTACTATCTTTTATCCTGTCCTTTATCTTTTGTCTTGTCTATAAAATAGCAACATGTTGCATAAAATTGAAGATGACAGTGACGCATGAAACAGTAACATTTTCCATATGCTTTTCTTCAAAATTTACTAATTTCAAAATATTTTCTCAATTGGAAATTATTACTCAATTTAATAGGATTCAAAATATACTTTCTTCTACTATATTACATATTATATTCTTGTCTCTTCAACAAAGATATCTTGATTATTACAATCCTATCGAGCAAATTATGAAATAAAATCTATAGTTTCTATTGATTCGCTAACAATCTTTAATCCTGTGGCAACTGAGCGACCATTATTGACTCGTGAAAGAGTATCATGCGTTGAATGGAGTCAATTTTAATGGAGTTAAATCCATCGATGTCCTTCAAGTGTGTGAATTTAAGAACCGAAGTTTAGCGATTACAGGACGCGTTGAAACAAGGAACAAGAAGAGAAACAATTTTCTAGCAACAAATACTATCTTTGCCCGCATCTGGGAGTGCTAAAGTCATAATTGGATGAGGCAGCAAAGCCCCTGACCGACACGAAAATCCTGATTTGAATCCAAGCTCCATTTTCCATTTCCTCGTCCGTTTTTTTCTTGCTAAATTTTCCCCTGACAGCGGCAAACGATCCATGAATTTACCAAATCCTTTTACGATTCGAAAGGCATTTAAATTCTCAGCATTTTTCACCAGCCTGTTCTATCGAATTACACGCGGCACTAAAGCGTGTGGGACAAATAGTCAGACTAGCACTAGAGAGCTGGGTGATTTCGTATTGAATTTCCACTTCTAGTACATCTGTCGGGTTTCATAAATTTCTCGTTACAAACGGGTCATGGGAAATTCATGGAATGATCGTGAAATCCCCTAGCTCAAAGCCGATGAAGCAGTATATTTGTATGTGTTACTCACGCTGAATGATTAATTACAAGATTGGCGTTGGTATCTTCATTACCCAAACACGAAATTCTATGTTATATGAAATGTTATCTCCAGATGTTTAACAAATTCCGTGTATGTAATATTCGAATGTCAAAGGTAGCGTTATCGAAAGGAAAATACTTTTCCCTCTAGATGAAAGAAAATTCCCAAAATTTTCGCGAGGAAAAAGATTGAAAGAAAAAGATGCTATGAAGTTATGTTATTCACTGTTATTTATTGTACGTAGCTCTTGTCTTCCGATCTCACATTTTCCTTTCATCTCATCTTCTTCGTTTATTATACTTTATCTACGCTTTCATTCAAACTCTTATCACATTCCTACAGACTAGTAGCGTGCTATTATATTTGTGAGATGAATCAGATGCATCACACTGAGAAATAAGGAATGCACGGAAATAGTAAGAGCAACAACCGAAAAACGTAGGAGCTGGTAAACTTCATAAAGGGAAGCATAAAGCTTTCCGCATGGACAGACAGGCAAACTAAAGAAACACGAAGAGAAACGAAATTCCAAAGACTGACGTAGATATATGTATGGCAATCTATATAACAGCTTAAGATGTAGATATACTCAGATACTTAGAGGATTAAGATTTGGCTTCAAGTAATGAACTAAGAATGCTCTTAGGCGATTGACAATATTGTTAACAATACTGATGATATTGTATTGAAGATACATATTCAGCCTTCTAGTTGAGAATATTGAAATATTGATAATAAATATTGAGAATACATATTAATCATTCATAATGATTATTCGCAACCCAAACTTTGCAAGTAAAGAAATTAGCTCTAATAGTATAATTTTTCAAATTTATTTAATAATAGTTATGATGCCTGCTTTAAATTAGATAATATTTCATTACAGGAGGAAAGATCGAATGAAGATATTACAATATAATTTTAATTAAACTGCATCAGAGTGTATCGAATATCCGAAGATATCTAGAGGATTTTCCATGGAAATGGAGAATGGCTTTAGAGGAGTAGCGTCAGCTGCCGAACGTAGCAACACTTCCATAACTGCCGATGGTCTAATTCAATGAAATAACTCGAATTAAGCCGTACCAACCACCTTGGCTATGAGCTTAATCAACATCGAAGTCAGTAGTCGTTGAAACTCTCGACCTTCCAGTTCCTGTTGATTATTTTAGAACGTCATTCATATTTTCGACATTATGCATTATGCACAGCATTCAATATTTATTTGTAACTACAATAAGTACTAATTCAGCTTTATTTTTTTTCTTTTTAAGCAAATCTTTCAAAATTAATAAACACATAATCGACATAGAGAGAGACGTAGATCTCTAACAATGTTGCAGTTGAAAAATGTGTACTATTGTATGAAGATTGTTTTATTAACTTTTGTTAAAGCGATTTTCGGAGCCTTTGTATAGTCTTCGAGTTTTATTTGATAAAATGCATGCGATATCACTAGTAGAATAAGAAGAAAAAAAAAAAAAAAAGCAGAAGAAACACTCACCAGACGATGAAATGTTGCCCTTATGGCACTGGTCAGCTTTCATTTTCAGGATTCGTTTCTGATCGCTGAGGCTCACAGGTTTGTTAAAGTCTACGTTCTCCTGAAAAAAAAGATGAAACATTTTTTAAGACTGCTTTGTTTTTTCCTAACTTGTAAGATCTTTCTAAAAAGCATTAGAAATGAAGTTCTCAGGAGATGAACATGAGAAATTCGTTTTTGTAAATTTACCTAATTTTAATGGTATTTGATATGAAGATAAAGGAAAATATGATAATTCAGATACTAATATCACATTATAACTAAAGAGCCATACTTCAATATAGAATAATTTAGAATGAAAAGAACCTGCGAGATACACAAGTATTGTAGAGGCAAACGTGTAATTGAAAAAACAAACAATATTTTAATAATCTCAGTATTTTGAAATTACCACAGGGAAATATTTCTAAAATTATGGAAAAAGTGAATTTAATCAAAAGCATTAATCTTTTTGAAAGTTAATTAATTAATGGAACACTGCATTTTGAAACTAATCCTTCACAAAAATATGACTTTTTGTTTTCTTCTGCCATAGTCTTCAAATCTCTTTGTTTCTTAAAACAAAAGTGAAATTGGAAGACCATGAAAATTAAAAGGCTATAACAGGATTAAACTGACCAGAATTTGGAATTATTTCTGGACTAGAAAGTCCCTTACGTTTGCTTGCACTATGGTCTGTGTATTAATTTCGAAAATAAACCAACAGATCCTCGCCCACTAACCATTTCCACTGCAACAAACCAGCCCTATTCTCTTATCCAATTATTATCAGACATCAAACCTGGCTTATAATAGTTCCAGACAGTACGTTGGCAAGTGCACGGGTAATCAAGACAACGAGACCCAAATAAATTCAAAGACCAGGTTCTTTCATCTTTTACGACTTCTATTGAGAACAGAACCTGATATTTTTTGTTAATGCACTGTGTGTTTGATCACAATGAACCACCGACCAAGTTACAACGATCCAATAAGTTTAATACCTTCGTTTGAAAGCGTTTTTAACAATTCGTTAAACCGACATTGTATTATTTTTTACATGCAAAATTCATTTTGTGTATTGTGCTCAATAAAATCTGTGATAACATTTAAGAATAAATTTAATATCCTTTATAAAATGAAATTAAATGAAATATCAGTAAAACTTTGTAAAATGTAAATGTTATCTATGTATTATAGGAATATTTGTGCATTTTATACATATGAAACTTATATTTATAGTGTCATACGTTTCTCAATTTAATTAACATTCTACTCACACAGTGATAACTACACTGCGGACTTTTATACATTTATAGGGAATCTGAAAGTGCAGAAATGCATCTGATGTATGAAAGAAATATATAAAATGTCCAAAGTATAAAGTAAAGTATAAAAATGTATATCGTCTCCATATGACCTACATGCATTTATTTACAGAGTAATCGCCTCAGATTATGTCCCACTCAAAATCATTGAATTATTATCCAAATATGTTTTTCATACAGCAACTAGTTTACCAATAATTCACATGTACAGATTAAAATCGGTCACCTTATATATTAACATACATACATACATAGTATATCCTAGAGAAAACAGGACTTGTACATCCGATTATTTTTATTCTACAACATGCCAGTTAATCTTAAAATATACATCAGCTGGATCATCGAACCACAGAGTGCTATACTAGGATTCAGAAATCCAGTGGAAGCTTATCTAACAAGGTTCACGTGTTCGAAAGGGAAGCTTATCTCACGGATGAAACAACAGAAACGAGTTTTCCAAGTTTGTAGAAATATTTGGTGAGCAAACGACGGGTGTCGACGATATTTCCCATGCAAATTCGAAGGGTAACATATGTACATATATTTCAACATCTCGTAAGAAAATCGCCTGCAGCGTGCAATTCTTCTAGTTGCAATTGGAAAATCCTGGAAATTCAGTGGATGCCAGTAGCTCGTATATTGCTCGACTGTGAAGTGCCGGAGGGAGCTGACTTCACAATTTTTTCCATTACTCACATTCACTCGCTGCTATTTTCCACACCCTTTCTTCGAAACAGAATTATAGTTATTTCCTCGTACATCGTTTTATCAAAGTATAAAAAATACAGAAATACAATTTATAAAAGGTTGTATAAAAACATATATATAACATTGTTGAATGACAACTTATACGAATATTGCTTTATCAAGGAAGAGAAACGTCTATGATATGATATGAATTTCAAAACAAGACAATTTGTAATTGACCATTGAAATTCATAAAATTTCTAGCATTTAGTTGGAAGAAGAAAAAGATTTCTTCCTTTCAACACATTATTTCGTTACTTCTTTTTCATCTTCTCAACGTCAAATTCCAAGACGTGGATACATAAAGACACAACAATCGTCTCGTCAAAATTGTTTGCAATCAAATTAAAATAATTGAATGGCGCTTCGTGTTCATAGCAGCGAATGTGACAATCAGAATGTAAAAATAGCATTCGATAAGATAATTTGATTGGAAAAAATTGTAAACACAATGTATGCAACTATGTACAAAATTCTATATGAGATGGAATGTACATAAATTAAAGTAAATATAGGATTGGCTGCATGAAAAGCAAGAGTGATATGAGCACCGTGGAATTTTTATGAAATATCGTATTTTTCCCACATGATCAAAGTTTATTTCATTGATTAAAAAAATATAACGCAATTTGTTCCTGGACAAACGAGTCCTTGTGGTTTCCGTTTGCTCGTCTCATGATAGGAACGAGGCTGATGATTAATCTACCTTCCTGATAATATGTGCATTTTTCAATCGATGGAGATGAACTAAGTCCCAAAATAGCAGTTTCCGTTTTCCTGAGTAATTGCAATTACGGTGTGCAATTCCCTGGTGACAAATAGTTTTCTCAAAAGAAGAAAAATAAGGATTTGGAAGGGATTAGTTGTTGGCTTCTGTTTTCAGTGTTCCGTACTAAAATATTTATATTGAAGCTATAACGATCTTCCTTCACATTGTAGAAAAATGTTCTTATACTTCAGACAATAAGTCCAAAAATAACAACCACGCAGGATGAAAATAAATAACTTTAATATCAGAGTTCACAGTTTTAATATAATACCAGAGCACAATTTTTCCTTCGGATAAGAGAATGTTTATATAACGAAGACGTGTGTGTTTCAAACTTGACGGATAATAACACTATGGAATAAGAATGAAATAAATTTAACAGTAGAGAGTCGAGAAAAATATGGAAGATCCCTATATTGTTCTGTTTGAAGAAAGGGAACTGCAAAATTTAATGCAAATAATATTGAGAAGTTTAATACACAGCCTATCCAATTTCAATTTAAACTGCATTTACAATGATATAAATTTGCATAAAAATCCATTTACACAGTCCATCAGTAATTTTCAAAGAGTAAAAATTCTATATGACATACACAAGGTGAATTTAATATGGCAGTTCCAAACAATATATTAATAAGGCTATATCTGAATAGAGAGGTAGTATAAAGGGACTTGATTTTCAGGAGAAAATTCAACCACCGTGATTGTTTTATTTCCAAGTACAGAGAGAAAACAGAAGATGAATGAGTAACCTCTGTGACAAAGGGATTATTGATATTTACAGAGGATTTATATCGAAACAAGAAGGGATTCGTGACTATCTAGAAAGCTTCGTTTCCATACTGTTCCTTCTATTTCTGGCTTTTCTTTCGGTGAGGAATTCCCCACCACGGTCGTTACTCTCAACCATAATGTACCAAATATTGGTTCAAACATGCAAAAAATTTTACTTTGAATATCTGAACGATTTTCAACTTCACATTTCACTCTATAAAATTTAAATAATCAAAGTAAAATTCTATTTCTTTCTGAATTGTTATTATTAAAGCCAAGCACAACTTCTGTAACAAACTCGCACATTTGATGTAGTTATAATATAATAAAACATAGCAAAATATAGCACAATATATAAATATCAAATAACACAATATAATAATAATAATAATAATAATAATAATAACAATAATACTAATAAATTTATTGTACTGTTAGTATAATAGTAGTTTGACTATAGAACTTACGTAGCCATTCATTTTTCCAGCTGCGTCTTATTCTGTTTGCCCTTTGAATCAGCACACCGTACTCGTGTTCTACTCTCCGCACCCTGAAACGGATTATATTTTGTCAATTAGATACTATAGGCCACGTGGAAATACCACATCTAACAAATTATCTTCCATGACACATAAATCGCATACAAACATACAATCATACTTTCCCTAATCCACAGACAATAAAACGTGAATCGATTTTCCTCATAAATGTTTGAGTTCCAAAATAGAACAAAGTTCAAGTATATAAGTTCAACAAGTATTTTGTGAAAGAACTTTTCCGATTCTCTTTAGTCCTTCATCAATTTTTTCGATTCTTTTTGTGAGTATTGCTTACACTACATGTATCTTTACCATCTTTATATTTACAGCACACGGCCCTCCTTCACTTTATATGACCCACAATGTTACATGTTATACATGTTACATGTTTCCGTAAATGTTTTAAAAATTACATAGCTTTTAAATATTTGCTTATAGTATTCGATATAGTGTTACTACTTGTTATACATTGCACGCTTTTTATGAACAAAATATATCCAAAGAAGAAAGATAGCTAAAAAGATACAAATGTGAAGAAAAATCGTGAACTATATCAAACAAGCTGTTTCCGCCTAAAAAGATTTATAAATCTATGTAGAAACTCGTAGATTCAATAACAATAATTTTATTTGCTATCGTACAGTGAAATTAGAAGCCCTCACAATTCCGACCTACAGAATCCTTCCGATAGGGTTTGTTCGATACTGGTAATTGAATTGGTCTTAACATGGTCAATCAAATCAACGAGATAATCACGATTTCGCAAACCAAATGGCCTCGAAATGGACTCGAAGGCAAACCCAAAAGGCCACGTCCTTGTTTGTCATTTTATTAACTCTCTTTTAGTGTTCCAAGAGTGAGAGGCCCTACCCTTTATGAGGGTTTAAACCATCAGTCACCTTCTACGAATAATTATCTAGCTCTTCTTCCAATCAATTTCTCATCTAATATCAGATCAATTTTCCTAAACTTAATTTGTCCATCTACTCGTTCTTTCCTTCTGCTCCGATAAATGTTTATCAATTAGTTATGATACGAAGTGAGAACTTGGTAATGGGATCTGAAACACTTTGAATCACTTCAATTGTGTATACATGGTGCTCGACAAGGTCCATTATTATTATCTATTATTATGACTATTACAAATTATAATATGACTATGAAAGATCACAAGGTTAAAGATACCTAGAATAAACTAAAATTACAATTAAGATTACTAGGATGTACAATAGTAAATCCTAAGAAACGCAGAAAATTATACAATTAAAGTAACAATCCTCATGTGTCACCGACTTCTGGGTCTTGATCCTCCACGTATTACTGACATCTGTTTTCATTGACATGAATGACTATACCCATTTATGGTTTCCTTTGCACCACGTTCCTTTGACGAATTTTTTTGCTTTGCAAGCTTCGACGAGATTCGTTTCGTTATTGGCAAGAATGCTAGGCTTCCACAAAGAAAATGGAAATGCCAATGGCAATGGTGTGGGCTTGATGTCCTGAGAACTCCGAAATTGAAGTTACCTTACAACCCTCGCTTCCTTTACGACGAAAGTAGACCAGTGATCCCGAGGAAAATTAGGAAAAAGAGTAGCTGCGATTCAATTATTTGGTTAATATTAGATCAGAGGAATTGCTGCCCTTTTTTGGATAAATACGATAATAAATATTATTATTTATTCTATTAATATTATTCTTGTGTTAGGCACCGAAATTATAAAACAAAATCCTCGCCACCCATTGTAATTTATTATTTGCATAATTCTTTATATTAGATTTATTATTTATCAATTGTAATTATTTGCCATTGAATTATTAATTATTTACTATTAAAATGTGCAGACGCGTAAAATAGCTCTATGATTATACTCAATAAAGTCATCTATATTTACATCGTTTGACCACTGAAAGGATGCAAGGACTCGCTTTGTCATGTACTTTGGTGTTGCCCTTTCGCTTACAATAAAATAAATATAATTTAAAATGTGAACAATGGCACGAAAAATCACAAAGTAGAAATGATATAACTATGTTATAAATATAAAGCTGTATCATTATATGTATTAATAATATACACAGGAAAAATCAGCGAAATTGATAATTTAGAAATAAAAGGAATAAAAGAATCAGAAATTAAGAAACTATGACAGAAAAAGAGCAACAAATGATTTTCTCGAAATTTTGATTGATAGACTTCTATTATTTTGGACTTTATGTTGCATTAAAGAAATCAAAATGAAAATTATACCAAACAATACATTAAGAGAAGAAACGTTTCTCTGTTTTGACAGCCGATGTTTAAATTACTAAAGATTCGTGCCATGGAATTGGAGATCTAGAAAATTTGTTTGAAAAACCTGTAATTGTTTTTTCTTAACGATTCTGACATTTCTATAGATTTCTGTCTACGAATCGTGCGTTGGAATTAAGAAGAGTGTAGAAAAGAATGAGAAATGGAGAGTTTAATTAGTTGTGAAGATAGATACACGAGAAAGAATATACTGGGAGGTTTCTGGGAAAAATGTTACTTTTAGTATCTCCTGAGAGAATTGTCCCATTTGCGGTGCGGACGATGGAGTTTTGATTAAAGAAAATGTCCAAAATAAAAAGAGTGATGGCAACAGGCTCAAAAAAGTGTACTAATAACGCCGTCATATTTAAAGAAATCATCATAATAAATGAAACAAATACCTCAGCAAAATTATACGATTTCCTACAATTAATCACTTAGAAATACCACTTTATCAAAGCATCAAAAGCTACTCAAATGAAGTAATTAAAATCATTCTAACTGGAACGACATTGAAACTCCAAAATAAAAATTTTTTATCAAGGAAACATACACAAGTAAAAAGATTCTAATTAAAGAATACTCAGCTCGTTAAAATATAGAAATGATCCATATAAAAGATTGCAACTGTGCCAAGTAGAATAAAAATTTCACATTGCATATCTCACTAAGGTGCGACGATAAACAACAAATAATATATGATAGTGATCCTCTTAATTGAAATATTTCTATTCTTAATTCACATATTATATGTTCCGCTCTTAAAGAGGTATTTAAATCAAAGAACAGTCAATTAAACATCCATCGAAAATAAAAGCGAAATTATATTTGCGTTACAACAGCTCTTAAGTCTCTGAGAAGAAACGAGAGAAGATAAACGTAATCCAGTATATATTGTAGGCTATCACCGCCAGGTTCTATCTTAGAGTTTGACGAGGTATTCAGAGAAGCCAACAGATTGTCATGAACACGAGAACAATGAGGAGTCTTCTTTGCAGTGACGATGATCTCGTAAAAGACAGACTCGTAAAAGCCACGGGCGATAATAAAATACGGGTAAACGACGATGAATCATGAATAAATCTGGCCTTATCCTGGGGATTTGCAAGCAACGGATTCGCGAAGCCGCGGACGACACACTTGAAGGCTTCCCGGTTACGCGACACAACCAGAAATGGGGTCACGCACGCGAATGCAATCGCACCAGCCAAGCTTTTCATCCTTAACAACCTAATTGATGGCACTCTATGTTAAAATCCATCCTCGATTCTTACGACTGAGGATTTTTATTCATCCGTGGAGATGTTGAAGATTCATAGATGTACGCAATGCAAAAATATACAATACGTCCAAAGTAAGGTGTTTATCATAATATTGATAATCAGTGGCTGGTGGATTTTACACTTAGCTCGGTGTATACCACATGTACGTGTAATCATAAATGAACATTCTCAAATTATTAAATTGGCTGGACGATTTCTTTTAGCTGTGAACACGCCAGTAACTCTGCTGTTGTATATGGAGTTGCTTTCCTCTCCTTGGTTATCCGAACGATAGTCAAATCACAGAAGTCTCCAGTGTTCTAATTTGAATTTTTTTATTAAAACGGTCACCTGGGAAATAGAAAAATGCTCTTAACAAGAAATCCAGGGAATTAATTTTTAAGAATTGGTATATTCATGTATCAAACGAAGATTCGGATTAAGTCAATACAATGGAGAAAGGAATTTTTAAACGTACGTAGCAACCGCAAAAAAGCGAGTAGGATAAATGCTTTTTGTCGTGATTGATTTTGTACAAACGACATTTGAGAAACAAAATGATATTCCCTATTTGGCTACTTTTCTCTATTATTAGACCTCTATTATGATACTATGTATTACAGTCTGTCACACAAGAGCGTGTCTGCGATATTTCTGTAAATATTTATATATTTGTAAAAAAATTTATATGAATTGAATCTACATCTAAAACACTAATACGCTATTACTTAGTAGGGTGTCCAATCTCCTCCATTAGCGATTATAGCTTGACATCGTTTCGGCATACTCTCGACTAATTTTTGAGCGTAGGATTCTGGTAACGACCTCCATATCTTTCGAATGTGATGTACAAGTGTTCTTATTTTTGTGATACGTCTTCCTCTCAGCTTGCATTTCATTAGGGACCACACATTTTCGATAGGGTTTGCATCAGGGGACTGCGATGGCCAAGGAAGTACTGTGATGGCGTTTTTCGCTTTCCATTGGGTGCAGATGCGACTTCGATGTTTAGGGTCGTTGTCTTCTTGCAATATCCATTGGTCCTCGGTTTGGTTGAACCAACGTTTCACGGATGTGAGAAGTCCCCTTTGGTACAATTTCACCATCTTTTGTGCATTCAGATTGTCTGTAAAGACGCACAAAGTCCCAAAACCGCGTGCGTTAAAGCAACCCCAAACATGCACTTTTATAGGGTGTTTTACACTTCTTTGAATCATCCTTCTTCCATGGATAGTCCAAGCACGCCTAATAGGACACCATGCCCAAAACGAAGATTCATCAGTGAATATTATATTACTCCAATCACGATCTCTGTTTTCATTCGCCCATGCCAGGCGATTTTCGACGTTTCGCGTACGCGGCACTCATATTAAAAAGCTCTGTTCCTTTCACTGTTTCAAATGAAACTGAAAGGTATTCAGCAACGCGTATTAGAGAAGTTTTCGTTTGTTTACATTCTTTTTATCTCATTCTGATTAGGTGTCAGGTTTCGCAGATATCGCAGACACGCTCTTGTGTGACAGACTGTATATCAGAAAACATTGTAATGTACGTATGGTACAATAAATATTACTATTCTATTTATTATTTTATTTGTTATGACGCTTGCTTCCCGCTTTAAGATAACTTCCAGTTCACAGTATTTATGTCATAGAACATGCTAGTGTTCGTAAAAATATGAATTTGTAGTGATATCCATATAAGGCAGTCTGTTTATGATATGTCACCAGAGGAATTATCTTTGATCCGTCATGCAGAAAATTAAGCTCTTCTTCCAGCTTCTTCATCTTTCCTTTTTTTAGGTTTATTTGACTCTTTGAAGTGCATTGTAAATTGTAACCGCATTTTATAGCAATTCTATAAGGAATTTTTATGAAATAATAAAACATTTGAACAAATGTTACTCTTATTTAGAAAATCAAAAGCACTAAGGAGAAACATTGAAAATTCGTCGATGAAACAGATTCCATTCATTTAGTTACACAATGTTGAACATCGTATTATTTAAACATTATTATTTCTTATTATTTCAACCCTTGATAATTTCAACGTAGCAATAGTCTGAAACAATTTCGTAATAATGTTCCCAAATTTGAAAGTAAGACAGTATCAATATTAATTTTTTCATAACGTTCAAAATTAGATCCCGAAGATGTACAGCATTTCATTTAAATTATAAATTCTCGCATCTAACAAATTAGACAATATCAATTACTAAAGTCATTTTTCCAAATGAAGATTTGCTATTCTGCAAGCCAGACGTACATTAAACTTGTACAAAAGTTGAAAGATTTATAAAGAAGTAATAATTCAAGGAAGTTATACATTTTCATCCTTGTAGTTTACTAATGAAACAAGCAGGAGAAGAAAGATTTCCTGCGCAAAAACTGGAAAAAGGGAGAAACGAGGGGAAAGAAAGTTTCGTACTTGAGTTTCACAATCATAGAAAAGAGCATCCCTTTTTATATGGCTTCTACGGTCTGTTCGTTTCAGATCATTTCGATAGTTGCTACCACCCACCACCCTATACTATTTCTCTGTTTTTATCTCCGCAAATTGATTGCAATATTTTTCTTCTCGTCAATTGTAGCTTGTTACATTTTTTGCAATTACATCATATGTTTTCACTTTTTCTAGATATATATATATATATATTATCAGCCAATTGGCCATCTCTTCCTTTTCCCTTTTCGGTTGAACAGCATGCAACCATGTGATCAAAGACGTCAACTGCATCTTTCATAAGTGTTATAATCTTCAACTGCAAGTAGCTTTGCAATTTCTTTAGTATGGTGGAATGTTCTTCTCTTCTTTGAGTTTCTCCGTTTTAACGCCTGCTTTTGCATTTCTATTTCTGTTATAGTGAATTGAGCTGAATGATTATATTGTAGATATGCACTGGATTGGATTAGCCGCATCTTTTCTCTAAGAAAAAAATATTAATGAGTATTTCCATCTCTAAAAATTGAATCATGTATAATAACTAAATAATGGAATCATGTGATAATATATTAAATAACGTGTCATAAACATTTTAAAGCAACTGTAAGAAAGAAACAAATATCTTAAAGAATTGTGGCTTTGTTTTATGATCTATTCAATAATTCAATTTCTCAATAATGCTTTAGCAGATCTCGTAACAGAATAATTTCCCAAGTGAGTGAAATGAAATGTGGTTTTATATACAAGGTATTCCTATTTCTTTTATATATAAAAAAAAGGAAGAAAACTAGATGATAAACGAAAAATGGAAGTATACAGGAGCGGCTTCCTGGCTCGTTAGTGGTAGAACTCATCACTCATAGCTGAAGCTTGTTACGGAGCACTTGTTCAAAACAACCCCGCTTTTCGCATGTTACTTTGCTAGCCTACGTTTATTTCCAGACTCAGCAGGGTCACTAAACTTTAATCTAGCTGCAATTAAACGTGCTATCGAGCGGAGAAGCTGGGAACAGAGCTACGTAAATATCAGTAATTTTCGCCGGACTGAAAATGGTCCACATAGTTCCTTGGAATCTAGCAACTATCACCTCTCGTTTTATATTGCAAAACTATGAGACACTATGGTGCAAAAATACCTACCGCCTTTAAACGACGATGAGACAATAGGATTGTATTAATTAAAAAACAATAGAATTCTACTAATGAAGTTACAATTCCAGCAGTAAATTTTCAATTATAATAATAGAATTATAGTTACTATTATTATTAGTATTACTCATAATCTTTGCCTTTCGCCTTAGGATGGCTTTCAGCTTATACTTCCTCCTATTTTCCTAGCTCTGGAATCTATTAAAATTATAGCAATTAAAACTGAAACCAATCTTTTAATTCAATAATATTCAACATACCAAAGAATACTTTCCAAGTTATTTGCTATTATAACAATTGTTTCTCAAGGGAAACTAGGCCTTCAATTTCTTCAATATCTTACACATACCCACCTCTCATTCTACTTTGACAACAGAAACAACTAATTGTTCAAAATTTTATTCCAGGCTCTTTATGAACACAAGTCATAGTTAGGGGAACATTTGACTAAAAGGATATTCCAGGAAGAAATATGTAAATGCATTGTTATTATATGTTATATAATATCCATAATATTAATAAGATTGTATTGATATTATGAGAGAAATAATAAAGATTGGACTCAGAGAATAAAAAGGAAGAGGAAAATGATATCTGAGCAGGTTTTATAATACTCTAATGAAACTTTAACAAAATGTGCAAATTAGTTAGAGGTATAAGGGGGTATGCATCGAGGTTAAACTACCGATTCCTCTGGATTGACAATCAGATTATTAGCCACGGATAACGAACCACCTTGTCTGCAACATTAATCTCTTTGAGAGATTAATTCTCGATACACGGAGGACCGCTGTAGATACAAACGATCAGATAACGTGATTACTGTAATAGTGATCGTAAATAACAGTAATTAGGAGGATACAGAATCACGTACGGTCGTAGCTGCAACTCTCTGAACGACTATACACCGAACTACAATAATAATTGCAGAAACCTATTCTTAACACTGGCGGCATAATGAAATTTTCATAATTATTATTCTAGAAATATCGACGTTTATTGAAGAGGTATGTATGGTATATCGTATTAGAAAATTGTAAAAATTAAGTTTTTCTAAATTCAATAACGTAGACACGTTAATTTTTACATATATAATAAATTTTTCTTAATCAGTAGACTTCATTTTCTACAACTTTATTGTATCTTTGTTAAATTATTAATTGGAATATAGAAATTTTTTCAAGAAATTCTATATGGAGCAGGTGGGGTATGGAATAATAAAGATCTGGAAATAGTTGCTAATGTCGTAAAGAAGATCTTGTTTGATCATGGATGGGCATTGTGCCACGTTTTAATAATATTCAAGGAGAAATCAACATCTGTCAGCCAATGGAGCACGAAAAATATTGAAGATCATTTACAAATAATTACAATTTTAGTAACACTTTGAAGTGGACACTGTGTGTCATGTTGCAATAATGTTCTCAGACAAATCAACAATTGTCAACCAATAGCAAACATTTCTGAGGTATTTACCTACTTCATAAGGAACTACCATATTTTGCTGATCAGCAAGCATTGCGCCAATTTTCAGTAAGTACAGATGTGACTCGTGCTAATAAAATTTTTTAATAAAATTAAAAAAATTATATTGTAGAGCTATATTGCAATTTCAAAATCAGGACAGGAATAAAATTGATGAAATAAAATTATGAAAATTTCTTAACAAAAAAAGATACAGACGGTAAATCAAGTAATCTGAAATCTCAATCAAACTCAACTCTCATTTGAATGGCCCATAACTTAAATTACAATTTTGTCCAACACAGACACTGTGCACAATGATCTACACTAGAAGTCATAAGAAGAAGTCAGACACAGACAAGTAAACTGCAAAGGGCGATGGATCTGTGAAGTTGAGCAAATCCTCATTGAGGATTTTTATAAAAAGTAAACAGTATTTGTTTGTCAACGATTTGTCTACATTTTTCCAATCAAAATGTTCATTTGTTCACCCCTTCAGAAAAAGATTATCAAGAAATTTAAAAAATTTCTTATCAGCACCCCCATGAATTATATCCCATTTACAAATCAATGAAATATCTTCATGGTGGTACTGACAACAAATTTCTTTATTTGGTGGTAACCTTTAGTTGAAGTGTGAACAAATAAACATTTTGATTAGGCAAATGTGAAATGTGACCAAATCATAGACAATACAATACCAAAAAAAAAATCTGCACTTGGGGATATCAACTTTACAGACCTAAGGAATATCTTTGAACGACCTGATGACACCAAAGACCATTTTAAGAGATCGATAGAGGATCGTCTCATGGTAACCATACATACATATATATAGAAGGTCGTATATACGCAGAAGGCAATATGTTGAAAGTAAAGTGGAGCCGATGTCACGCTATTAATTGGTTTACTCCGCAATGTGTCATCTCTGTAATTAATGCCCTGAAGGGCCAACAAAGGCGCGTTTCTGTCTTAATACGATGAGTCACGTGCCGAATGCCGAACACATTGTGTGACGCTACGTGGAAGCTTCGTGACGCTACGAGCTTCGTGATACTACGAACTTCGTAAATTCCAAAAAGCTCGCTTCAATTTCTTCGAAAGGTCATGACAAGAAGTTCATTCTATCGGAGAAATTGACAAGCTGTCAAATAACTTCTTGAAACTTTTACAGTAACTCTGTGATAAGAATTTAATCAGTTTTTTCGAGGAATTCGTTTAGAAGTATTTAATTTTACAATTTTTTAAATTTGCAGATTATGGAAAGCAAAGATTATCGAATTAAACAAGTCAAAGCTGTGAAACTTAGTCGCGATGTAAAGAAAGTTTTAAGTAAACAATGTTAAGTAACTAGTAACGGTATAAACAAATAATTCATAATTTCGTTAATCAATTAATTCACATTTCTCTCTGTCAATTCATTCAAAATTCTAATTTCATTTAAAAACGCTTTCAACATGAGTTTTTTGAAACTTTAAACACGCTTTGATCTTTCACGATGGCCCAACTATTTCTACCAAAATTCCTGTAGTATTACTACTATACTACTGCAACAGAGGGAAGAATATGCTGGCACTCCGGCTCTTCTGAGCCACTGGACCCGGTGGTAATTAAGTAACACACTGAACTTTGGGAAAATTGAGATAGTAAGACTTTAATTAAAAACTGTGAATATAAAAAAAGAAGAAATATATGTAGTATCGGGAAAAGGGGGGTATACACTGGGCCTGTTGTAAAGGGAATGAGGGAATGAGGGAGTGAGGGAGTGAGGGAGTGAGGAAGTGAGGGAATGAGGAAGTGAGGGAGTGAGTAAGTGAGGGAGTGAGTAAGTGAGGGAGTGAGTAAGTGAGGGAGTGAGGAAGTGAGGGAGTGAGGAAGTGAGGGAATGAGGAAATGAGGGAGTGAGGAAGTGAGGGAGTGAGGAAGTGAGGGAGTGAGGAAGTGAGGGAGTGAGGAAGTGAGGGAGTGAGGGAGTGAGGGAGTGAGAGATCCGGATGGGTCATACCTGTGGCCCTTTACAACATTGGGTAATTAAAAGGGATGTACCTGACAATAGGTCAGGCATATCTGTAGAATATAAGGAGGAATACGAAAATCGTGGTATGAAGACGTTAGTCAGTTGAGTGTAGCAGTTGAGTTGAGCAGTTTGAGCTGAGCAGTTTGAGTTGAGCAGTTTGAGTTGACCAGTTTGAGCTGAGCAGTTTGAGTTGAGCAGTTTGAGTTGAGCAGTTTGAGTTGAGCAGTTTGAGTTGAGCAGTTTGAGTTGAGCAGTTTGAGTTGACCAGTTTGAGTTGACCAGTTTGAGTTGAGCAGTTTGAGTTGAGCAGTTTGAGTTGAGCAGTTTGAGTTGAGCAGTTTGAGTTGAGCAGTTTGAGTTGAGCAGTTTGAGTTGAGCAGTTTGAGTTGAGCAGTTTGAGTTGAGCAGTTTGAGTTGAGCAGTTTGAGTTGAGCAGTTTGAGTTGAGCAGTTTGAGTTGAGCAGTTTGAGTTGACCAGTTTGAGTTGAGCAGTTTGAGTTGAGCAGTTTGAGCTGAGCAGTTTGAGCTGAGCAGTTTGAGTTGAGCAGTTTGAGTTGAGCAGTTTGAGCTGAGCAGTTTGAGTTGAGCAGTTTGAGCTGAGCAGTTTGAGTTGAGCAGTTTGAGCTGAGCAGTTTGAGTTGAGCAGTTTGAGCTGAGCAGTTTGAGTTGAGCAGTTTGAGTTGAGCAGTTTGAGCTGAGCAGTTTGAGTTGAGCAGTTTGAGTTGAGCAGTTTGAGCTGAGCAGTTTGAGTTGAGCAGTTTGAGTTGAGCAGTTGAGAAGTTGGAAGCCGAGTGTTAAGACGTACGACGATATTGTAGTCAGTTTTGTTTTGAGTGTCGCTTGTACGAATAAACCTGAACTTAACTCTGAATAAACCATCCTTTCTTGTCCTTCCTCTAGATAAAACACACATTTGTAAGTTACTACATATATATATAAACGATAAACAATCTATTGCAAAGATTAATTAAACAGATCAAATAGTTCTGGGAAAAAGAGATAAATTAATTCTGAATTAGATAACCTTACACTGAACTGAGTATTGAGGAAAGTTGAAATAATCTCAATAATATCGATAATAATGTAATTCATGAACCAAAGTTTCAGAACTAAAAGGGAGAAACGAAAGAGACGAAATTCAATCTCAAAAGGAAGAATTGAGAAACATGTCGTCAATTGAGGACATTGTCGTGTTAAAACGCAAGGACGCTTATTTCAAAATCGATGATGAGCAGCAATATTCAATTAACACAGGTATATGACGTTTACAATTAATTTCACATCTTTGATAATTATTTCTTTTCAGCAACGCGTCATTCTACTGTCGCACGGGATGATAATGTTTATCCAAGAAAATGCCGAGAATGGTCAGAGTTCCTCACGCAGTCTTTATTACTCCAAATTTCCATAAAAATATCCTGAAACATTATCCTTGCATAACATAGATGTAATATGCCTGAGAGTTGCAATAACAAAAGTTATTAACATATCATCCATGATTGTATAGTATTTTTAATAACGAGAGTGCAAAAACAACGAATTTGCACGTTTTCCCTATATAAAAATTTAACAATGTTGGAAGATCAAACCAGCTTCATAAATGCAGCTATAATTATCCATAAAATAAAATCATATCTATAGGGATCCATCCAAGTTAGAAAAATTACATCTAAAGCCAAACCACGTCAGTCACTGAATTTTCAGTTCCAAAGTCTTGAAGTTAAAATGTTAAATAGCAAACCTGAATGGTTACAGTAATTTTAAGTTAAGACAATCGAATTAGAAAAATTAAGTAATTAAATTTGTCAATGGATTTTCTGATTCGATGAATCAAGCATACGCAGAAACGATATAGTATTTCCACGCTATTCAAACTACCTTTAATCATGATAATGTGTCTGACTATACATTAGGTCATTCTACTACCAGGCTTGAGAATAAGCTAGAAATTCAGCGCACATGTCTCCTAATCAACCATCAAAGCTAATAAACTTCCATATACTAAATTATCTGCTTCCAGTCATATACTTCAGCAGCTAACGAAAACCATGATAAACGTTTCTGCTCCATATGCAGACACGACACCAAAAGAACGTAACAGAATTGTTGTAAAAAAATATTTTTCTTCTGACACAAGCCAAGGTTTATACGTATAACGTAATAATCCACATATGAATGTCCACAATTAAAGAAAAATGAATGTAGAAAAATATCATTTAAAAAGTCTCAGCGTGGAGAACTTTCCGAGTACAATTATTACGCAACATGGAAATTTTAAGACTTCTCCTTTGTACTTTCAAGCACTTATTTCCAAATTTATACAAAATTTGTTAATTAGTATTTTTTAGATACCCACTACCGGAAACTGTATAATCTCTTTTAAATTAAACAAAATTTTCAATTTCTACGGATGTATTCAGGATACATTTTATGGATGTATGCAGAAAATGCAGATAAAGATATTAAAATTTCCCGTGGTGGATATTTAAAAGATACTAATTAACAAACTTTTTACAAATTCCATAATGAGTGTTTAAGAAATATAAGGGAAAAACTTTAAAATTTTCGTCTATTTTATATATCTTCATTTTATAAAGAATACAAATGGAAAATTTTACAAATTCTATGATTTGTGTTCAGAAGATACAATTAAAAAATTGTTAATCTCTATTGTGAGAAAAATTGTCAAATCTACATAAAAAATACAAGTGAAGAATATTACAAATTATTTTAAGTAAGGGATAAACCTTTTAAGACAATATCGAAGGATTCTGCAAATTACTGACATAATGCTGTAGGTATCACAAAAAGTCCTAAGATCTTAATGTACATGAGTGAGAAAACAAAATGAGAGAGAGAGAGAGCTGTATCTTAAAAGTGTTCGTTACTCCTTATTCTTTCCTCTGTAATAACCTTCAAGAAAGCTCATTTATAAAGCTCGATATGCTGAATTACATACATCGCACAGCTCGCTACTCTTTCTCTCAAGGGTAACTTTAATTAAATTCTCTATGCGACACATTTTTAATACGTAAATGTTGGATTTATTATGAAAATGCCCGAAATAGCTGAAATATTTACGCCTGGAGAATTAGATCAAACACCCTGACTAATTAATTACTTAATTATAACAGCGTGAAACTATTAGTCGCTTGTTTCAGTGTTTCGCTAGAAGTATTATCTTCTGTTAATTAAATTAAATTTGCTTTATTAAACTTTATAGAACGTCTAGGAGTATTCTATCACAAAATCAAATTTTCGAACGTGACGTGGAAAACAATTTAAGTCAGAGCTAAATTTCACTTGATAGAAGATAGAACAATTGGAGATAGAAAACGAATATAAATGAAAAATATTATCAAAATACCTTCCTTCCTTCAATACTATTATGTATAGGGAACTGATAATTTAAACGATAATTCCTCTTCCTCTCTCTCTATCTTCTCTTTTTCTTATTAGTTCTTTATCATTAAATCTACACATTGATGAACAGAAAACGCTTAATTTTACTGAACGTAACTAGATGAAGAAAACATTTTCTAATTTTTCCTTCGCTCTTCTATCTTATCAGATTAGAAGAGAAACGGTAAAAATTCCGGGGAACGTTTATCAACAGTACTCTCGTTTACTATAAAATCTTGCTCCTCTAAAATCAAAGAATAATTAATGGCCTTAGCCAGGAATTTATTTGATTTAAAGAAACTAAGCGCATCAAACATTTTCCTACTTTTTCTTCGACTTTGTATTTCATCAGACTTCAAGAAAAATAACAGCAATAAGAGCTGGTAGATACGTTTATCAACAACGCTCTTCCTTGAGCCAAAAATCTGTTTCAAGTACACAGATTGCTATCAGATCGAACGACCAAGTGGAGCAATATGGTATTAACACCTGGCGTCTAGTTAATTAAAACTCACTTTACTAATGTTTCCCCGGGACGATTAGAAACACCAGAAACGGATTCTGCAGTTTATTTATAAAAGAATCAACTGCCCAACAGGCGATCCAAAGAGCCGTCGTTTATGATAGTATTTATCTAGCAGCATGGATTCGAGAACATTAAACTCGTCTCGAGCTCCGCGAATTTCCACCGACGACCTTAATAAATGCCGCTTATGTGTTCACTCGCCAGATTCCGTACTTTTTTCTTCTGTTTCTTCTCTTTCGCATTTTTTTCTTTTTTCTTTTTTTCTTTTTCTTTTTTTTTTTTTTTTTTTAAGAACATAAAATACGAAGGAAGTCAGAGCTTCAAGGAAACATAATTGCCATGAATATTTTTTGGTACATATTTTCATCTAACCAGCCTCCTTAGAAATTTATTTGAACTTTGAAGTTTAATAACGAACTGATCTCATACCTTAGACATTAAAAACCTACAAATAATTCTTATATTGAATGTTTTAAAACCGTAGTGGCACAATTTGGAGAGTATCGAATAGAAAGTTATCAGGATTTTTTAAATATTCTTCTTGCTCTGAACTCTTTCGGAATGCACTTTATTTCTGAGAAACTTTATGCAAATAAATATTGCAGCAGCGGTGCTGAAAAACTGCCACAGTCTCTGACTCTCTTTTACAAAAATATTAAATATTCTACACGCGTTATTCTAAAATTTTGACAAGTGTTTAACCAATAACTACTATTACATAATGATTTGATAAGAATATTTGTCACGTCTCTGTATTTCTATTCAATATTAAAAAGTTGCACTCATTCTACAGAAGGCGTTATACAAATTTTAAACATTGTCACTCACCGGAAGCTGCTTGGCGGAATGCAAAGGAAGCTGGCAAAAGATGTGTTAACACTCCTTCGATGGATCCAAAATTTATCAGAATCGTCGTTTCATTCCACATACAAGTTCTGAAGAAATACTTCGATAATCCTCAAAAGCGTTCTCCTATGTCACAAAATGCAAAAGTGGTGGAAATCTTCATGAAGAAAGTTCAAAGCACCACCCCTGATTCCCATCATTAGTAAACTCAACCAAACATTTATCCTCCCATAAATGACAATAATTTCTTCTTCGCTCTAACTGGATCTTTGTTTTAAGATTCTTTTGGTGAAGAGGTAACTGTTCCTTGGATAGATTGGATCATCGACTGTCTCTGACGACGCACTAACACGTCTGACGCTGGGCGCCGTTTAAACGCGACTGTCTTCTTCTGGTGCTCTATATCGTCGAATCTTACGCATGTGCGATTTCCGATGTGTTCTCTCTCTCTCTCTCTCTCTCTCTCTCTCTCTCTCTTTCTCTCTTTCCACGCGAGCTACACGTTCTTGTCACAACAATACTGGGGCATAGTTATTTCCTCGTCGCTCTGAAGCTCCGCCAACTGTTGCTTTTCGTTGACTCCGGTCACGAGGTGAAAAATAGAAGAGCACACTGATGTCCTGACAGAGAAATACTATTTCCTGCAAACTGAATTGATGGTGAAACTGAAGGGATGCTTCGGGCGGAGTTTTTAAGCCTGGAAAAGAAATTAAAATATAATGAAATTTAAGTTGAAATACAAAGTCAATAATTTCACAGTAGACGAAAAATAGAAAAGAATTATCGTTAATCAAAAACTAAATGAACAAGTAAATTTAATATTTCACTGGACGTTACCACGAGCTACAAGGAAAAACTAGTTCTCAAATTTTAGAAACTAGATTGCTACCACAAATTAAAGAGTAACATAGGTCGGTTTTGAAAGAGGATTTTGGAGTTTCAATTCTACTTTAAATCATCTATTACAGTCTGTCACACAAGAGCGTGTCTGCGATATTTCTGTAAATATTTATATATTTGTAAAAAAATTTATATGAATTGAATCTACATCTAAAACACTAATACGCTATTACTTAGTAGGGTGTCCAATCTCCTCCATTAGCGATTATAGCTTGACATCGTTTCGGCATACTCTCGACTAATTTTTGAGCGTAGGATTCTGGTAACGACCTCCATATCTTTCGAATGTGATGTACAAGTGTTCTTATTTTTGTGATACGTCTTCCTCTCAGCTTGCATTTCATTAGGGACCACACATTTTCGATAGGGTTTGCATCAGGGGACTGCGATGGCCAAGGAAGTACTGTGATGGCGTTTTTCGCTTTCCATTGGGTGCAGATGCGACTTCGATGTTTAGGGTCGTTGTCTTCTTGCAATATCCATTGGTCCTCGGTTTGGTTGAACCAACGTTTCACGGATGTGAGAAGTCCCCTTTGGTACAATTTCACCATCTTTTGTGCATTCAGATTGTCTGTAAAGACGCACAAAGTCCCAAAACCGCGTGCGTTAAAGCAACCCCAAACATGCACTTTTATAGGGTGTTTTACACTTCTTTGAATCATCCTTCTTCCATGGATAGTCCAAGCACGCCTAATAGGACACCATGCCCAAAACGAAGATTCATCAGTGAATATTATATTACTCCAATCACGATCTCTGTTTTCATTCGCCCATGCCAGACGATTTTCGACGTTTCGCGTACGCGGCACTCATATTAAAAAGCTCTGTTCCTTTCACTGTTTCAAATGAAACTGAAAGGTATTCAGCAACACGTATTAGAGAAGTTTTCGTTTGTTTACATTCTTTTTATCTCATTCTGATTAAGTGTCAGGTTTCGCAGATATCGCAGACACGCTCTTGTGTGACAGACTGTACTTATAAAGGAACCATTCTGGACGTCCATCGAACTTCACAGTGAAACTTTGTTTAACTATCAATCATGAATTTGTTCGGTTAAACAAGTTATTCGTTGTACGTTTTGTCTATGAATTAATTGACCGATTCAATTCTAATTGTGTGAAATAAATTTCTATAATTGATATATGTGTAGCCGAAACAATAGCAATCAAGTGAATGTCTGCACAGTCTTATTCATCTGGAGGCACATATGAAATGTTTCACCCTATTAGAGAACTAACAAAGCGATTGCAATGGGAGAACAGATTACTCTTCAGGAGCCATTCATGACAAAAAATACAATGTGTCAGATAGTCTACAATATACATTTCATACCTTGCTTCCTTGGGAGAATTTCTACTTGTAATTGCAAATTGGAAACGTTAATTTCTAACTAGAACATGATATATAATTGATAAAAATGAAGGAAACAGATGTACAAATAAGAATTCTAAATTTTGGAGTTAATCGATATTGATCATTGAGATAGAAGGGTGAAAAGGGGTCACAAAGAATTATCTTGGAAACGGGCCACTTGAAATATAAAAGAGGCGGAGCACGTGCAAGTATTTGGTGATCGATGATAACGATATTGTAGAATAGCGTCGATAACGATGATAATGGACTCGTCGCGACTCGATCGCAATCTATTGTTAACTAAAGCTTGGGCCGCTTTTATAGTTGGGGATGTTCAAGAACTAATCCAATATTTTGTATTTACAGTAAAATCAGGCAAGAGAAGAAGTAAAATTGACAGGAATTATTTCGCGTTCGATTTTACTGAAATTCATTTAAATAAAGAGCGATGAGACAATAGAAATTTTCCTCTCTATTGGAATGTTCCTAGAAACACGAATAATTCAATCTCTGAAAGTATTCTAATTAATAAATTCGTAAAATGTAAAGTAACAGATGTCGAACAATCTTCTTTGATTGAAAACATTGTTCTAATGAATAAAGGGAATGTGATGAGATTTGCCAGGACTTTGATTAAAGTAATAGATATTGTAATTACGAAACAGAAAAATTGTTATGTGAATTATAAAATTATTGAAGTAATAAGTATTGAATTTTCTCAGAAGAATATTCTGCTATTTCTCTAGTAAGTTACAAAGTGGACTGTTTAATCAAGTCACTATGTCTACATGTTTATTCCCATTGTTCAATTCAGAAACAAACAGAATTGTCTTTGTTTCAGAGCAAAGCGATAAAGGGAATATCAAACAGTGCTCGACTACATAGCATGTTACATGCGTCGCTTGATTTTTATTCCTATCATAAGAGGCATAGAAAAACGCCTCTCAAATTGACAAAAGCAATTCTCGCTCATCAATCTCTTTCAGCATGACTATCAATATTCTAAATGATCACGTTTCAGTAATCGTGGTACAATCAACGTTCATAATAATCCATAAATTATCAAGCGTAGAAGCGTCCACTGTTATCGGTGTGGATCAAGAAGCAATTAACAATTATCGTGAAAATTTTCTTATCATACAACGAGATATAAATAGGAAGATAGGAAAAAGGAAAGAAAAATCATAATAAAAATTTCTTCGTTTAAAGTTTGAAGTACCTTCAGAATGTTCTCCTTTCTTTAAGAAGGTATCACACGTTAATTAATCCGGGAAAATTATACCAACGAGCCGATAACTTTTTAATAAGCCGATAAGCAAATCTGGTTATTGGCCTATCGTTAATCTTAACAGGGCAAGTTATCATTAGCATCGATTATGAATGACTAGCCATTTACTTGATTATCATCGAATTACTTGTAACTGCGCAGTTCTTCTATCTTCCATCTTGATTCTTGATGCTGATGTTTTATGATCTTCCTGTTAAAAATTGCCTAATTAGTTATGGTATTTGGAAGATCAATGAATAATATGTAGAAAAATCAGTTAGTTGTGTTAACTTGAGTATAATTGACGATCGACATGCTTCAAAATATATTTTTCTTAATAACTCGTTACTTTTATCAACATAAACTCAAGTTACTTATATTATTTTAAATTACGTTAATTTGTATTATTTACGATACATATAATATGTACACACTATATACAATGTATATATATAAACAATGTATTCTAAGCTACAAGATAAATACATATACACTATTACATTAGAAGTACCAAAAGAGTCCAAAATTACTATATTACATTATTATCATCATAACAATAATTAGTTATGACAGAATTAATGACTTAAATAGTTAATAAATGATACGAGCAGATAAGTAAACGAGATTTGACTCAAGGACCAGACACTTTCACACTCTATGCCGAGAAATTAAGAATGCCACTCTCGGCTGGCACGTGAATCAATGAATTAAGCATGAAGTGTACCAATTTTGTCCCTCGGCGCAAGTTCATTGAATCTGAGTGGAAAACTAGTGTCTCGTTTTACATTTGTATTATTGTTGGTAAAGAGCTTGGAATTTCTTTAAAATATTCTTTAATATCCAGTTTATCTTCATGTTTCCTTCTACTTTTTTACTTTTATAGTTTGTGAATGATAAAAACATTAAACGTTCGATAAGATGTGATGTGTAATATACAGAAAGTGTATGGAATATTTGAAGGACTGGTGAAAGTGGCTAGAATACAAGAAAAGAGGCGAAAACAGATATTACTCTGTATATACGTAATATGAACTTGTATATTTCCCATATAGTAAAGTACATTTTTAAGAACATGTTGCAACATTCAGAACAACGTTATAACAGCACTATTAAAAACCTTACACAAGTTTCTACAACAAACTACAAGATTAAAGAACCACACTCTACTTATCACTAAATATCTGCAAAATTGTAAGAAATACAGACAAGATTTACTTCGTAAAAGCATGCTTAAAGAAACATCAATGTTTGTGCTGTCTTAAGAAATTCTATTTTTATATAACAAAATTTTCATATCTAAAATCATTTTTTAAAGAACCCACTTTATGATAGTCATAATTTAACAAATACTCCCAACGACTATTTTATTGGAGTATAATTTTTCAAAATGTAACTATTAACAAATTTTGTAAGATCTTTCAAAGGAGGAAAAGATCTTTCAGAAAGAATGAAACAAATGACTATCTTTGACTTTAAATTAAAAACATACTAAATTGAATTCTATAAATTCTTAAAATCTTAGAATTATTTTACTTCTATTAAATATCCACATCTACATATCTATATATGTAGTTAAATATCGTTGGTATTATTTTTTTAACTTTTTACAAGTGATAGAATTTATTAGAAATATATTTAGACCGCAATAATATGCGTAAATTCTCGGATTTCGTTATTGCCCAGCACACTAATTATGTCCTTCAGGGTAATTTGATGGACGGTCTCGTTAATTTTGCTACCTACATAACTCTGGATACCCGGAAGTATGTCCGGCTTGATAACTTCTATGACCTTTGGTGTTAACTCCTTAAAGACCTACGGATAAATGCATGCAAATTCAATTTCACGGCCCTTCTTACCCTACCAATTTGTTACATTCGAATATTGAAATTAAATAAATAACTGTATCATCTTGAATTTTCTGCTTTAACAACTTCTTCGACAAAACAAATATTACAACAATAAAAATTCGTAAGAAATATCGAAGTAAATAAAAATTGATAAGATCTTTATTACAAATTATTTGTATCCTGATCTTGTTTTTCTTTTCTTCAAACCATGGTACAGAAGAAGAGTACTAAAATGTACTGTTTTCTAATTAATTCAATCTATCAGAGATCTAAAATTACTTTTCTGCTTGATCATCTTCTTCACACAGTGAATATAATAATAATAAAAATTATTGTGAATTATTGAAATATAAAATTAGCAAAGTTGGTTACAAATTATCTATACCTTAGTCCTTTTCTTCTTTTTCTTCAATAGATGTTGCATAAGCCATATACTCAAATTCTAATCTATTTCTAATTCAATCTGCTAAAGCTCCTAAATTACAAACCAACCACTAACTATTGGTAATTTGATAAAGCGATCCCACCTTGTTCATGACGTCGGACAATTCATCATCATCCATGAAATTTCCCAAATTGATATCGATGGATCTCAATGAAAAGTCCATGTCAAAGGTCTTCAAGTATACTCCTTTGTGGAATCCCAATAAGCTGTTCACATACAGTTGGAAATCATATACATTCGCTTTGAAAGACCCAGCACCTTTCAAATCGACTGTGTTCCCCAGGGCTCCGGATACATTGTAAAGGCCCTCCGCGTATATTTCCGGAATAGAAATATTCGCCGCAAACGTTGGTCCGATCAAGGATAGTTTCGCCTTGTTGACCACGAAGGTCGACAAATTGTATAACACGATATCCTCCAAAACGATAGATATGCTGAAAAATTCAATACAATGTTAGCCACTAATTTGAACAGATAGCGTGAGAATAGGTATTATATAAAAAGTTATTCTTCCTCTCATACAGGATGTTCCTTTTTATCTTGCTTTGCAAATATTCCTAACAATAAGCAAACGTAAAAAAAATGTTCAATACCTATGTATATGTATTTATTTATTTTAGTCTGATGGCCGAAAGATTGGACTTGGTATTCCAAAACGGGTTCAACATAAAAATTCAATTTTTTGAGCACTTAGAAGCTTGAAGTAGTTTGAACACACGGTATTTGAGTACGTAAGACTCACGTAAGTCAAGTTCAGCTGATTTTTCACACATTTGTATGAAACTTTCCAGCAAACGTGACTTCCTAGTCTCAACTTTCTCTATATGGAGAATTCCTAAACTTATCTGCCGTATAATCTCAGGTTCTCACAAACTTCAGAAGTCTGACAGAGCCATGAAGTTGTTCATTAGCGAACATACCAACAATTTCTGGGAAGTTCGCTCGATTTCTTTCAATACCGGAAATGTGACAGAAAATCATTTGATATTCAAAGTACATCGGATTAAAGCAGAGATGGTGGCTTAGGAATTCTTCAGGACCTTCAACGTGACCAAAGACTTAATCAATCCTCTAACTTACTTCCCTATGTCCGAATTGTCTACATGTATGTCCAGTTCATCAAGACGATACGGTTCCAAAGGTGGGATTCCAAGTTCTGGTATCCCATAGGGCATTCTGCTACGAAGTTTGTCTATGAACCTTCGAATTTTCAACTCCAGACCCTTCGAGGCTGCGCTGTCAACTGTCCTTTGCTCAGTTAGTGTCGATTGCAGTAATTACATACACTGGCTCACGAAAGCATTCAAACTTTTCATGAATACACTATGTGTGTTGTACAAAACCATGTGAACATTTCATTAGCATTGCAAATGAAATTTGATTATCACAATTACTAGACTGCGGTTTTTTATGCAAATTCATATTTTCATATATATAGATAGAAAATTCTCTTACCTATTTTTATAGAAGGCATTATACTTTGAAAAGTTTATATATTTTTCAAATTTCCCATAAATGCATAGAAATCCGCGACCTATTAATTACATTGACAAAGTTTGAAACAGACCTTCAATGTAATGTATTCGTGAAAAGTTTCTACAAGTCGTGCAATACTCTCATGAGCTTATAGTTTAGAATACCTACTGTAACCAGTGGTGAGTTTAGTCGCGTTGATGAGAAGATTCCTCGGCGTCTCCACCGCGGTGTTAACTAAAACAATAAAAAAAGAGCAGCGTTTACTTTTTATTTTTTTTTTTTTTTTAATTACATTTACGATAGTACTGATAGTCGTAATAAAGCAATTTAGCGGAGGATGGAGATTGATGGTGATGCAGAAAGTATTCTTGTGAAAAATAGCAACTGGTAATGAATACACCCATATCGAATTAGGAAGGTCAAATTCTACGGTAGAAAGTTGATTTCATTGGCTTTACAGGAAAAATAGGCCTGAAGGTTGTCAACGTGCTCTGAAATTGCAATTATGGTTGCTGGCTGATGCAGTATTTCCTATGAAGTATTGCCCAAGCAGTGGTACTACCAAATTATCAGAAAATTGATGTTAGCCAAAGCAAGGATATATTTCAGAAGAAGCTCTTGAGATTTACGCAACCGGTTGTTATCGCAATTGAACGATGTTGTTAGCAACTGAAACTCGCATTAGGCTTGTCCATTAAAAATGCTGTTGCAGTCATGGTGCAATACTAGCTTTCTTGTAGAGGCAACTTTCCAAGCTTCATTCCATTTTCATGATAATATCCTTGGACCAATTGTAGGCTATTACAAATCCAATTAACATTGAACTCAACTTTAACTGAATTTCGAATTAATATTAATTTAACGTGAATACAAATTTTTTGATGAAAATATTAATATTTAATTGTTCCGAGATAAATATTAATAATGAAATGGAAATATAGCTGATGGAATAATTTGGAAACTATGACTGAGAGAACTGTTGGGATGAAAGTGTCACATACTGTAATTAGAGGCCGTGTCCGTAACGCGGTGTATCAATTCTTTCTGTCGTTGCAAAAGTCCTGACACTGCAACAAACGAGTAAACGCAAAGTTTCCAGTGAAACACAACTCCTTTCCCTGACGAACGATCAACAAACGGTCGATTGGTCGTAAATTCAGCGTAGGTGCTTCTCATTTTCACGAGTGTACTTGTGACATTTGAACAAGGGTCAAACCGAGTTATTAACCACGATAATGGCTTCCAAATGAAAATTAATGTATGCAGTAGTGAATGATGAAGACTGAGTAACTGAACTAGGAAAATTAAAATACAGTAATAATACAGCAAGATGAAGTATTTATATATAATAGCAACTGATAAATTTAATTTTAAAAATATTCTTTTGCAAATACAGATTATTTTTAAAAAATCTAAAAAAATTTCTAGAAATAATACATTTCTCCAAACAAAGTAATTATTCAAAATAATGAAATTAATACAAAAAAATTTACTTAAAGAAAACTTGCAGATATTTAAAAGCTCGACGAATTCTACATAATGCTAAGTAACTATTAAATGAGAACATATTGACGGTGTAAACATGACGAATGATGCAGTAAAATGAAGCGAAGGAGCGGAAAAATGAGGAAACGATTGCTTGGACGCGATACAGTCACGAACATTGGAACGTACGTGTGATTTTTTAGATTCGCAGTAATTGAGTTTGTACAGCGTACAATCACGGGCATAATGAGACAATTGCTGTAGTTATACAATGAAAAGGATATACAGGTCTAGTTGGTAATGATTATAAAATGACGCTCAAACTACAAAAAAACGTATGAATACTACTTGTTTCTGAATCATCTTATTATCTTACTGATTTTATCTGCGAAATATTAATTTTTTGTTTCTAAAATGTCTTTACGGCAAAACCTTGATTTTTCCTCAGAATAACACATTTCTTCATAGATTAATAACACAGCAAAAACGATGAATATTATACTTGCAAAATAACTAATGCTTGTATATATCGTACAAATGACGAACATGAAACAAAAAAGATATTATTCATTATAATTTGTGTAAATTAAGATACAGATTTCTATGTGTAAGACAAAACTTTCAAATCTAATAAAACTGGAGATGAGTTTTTGAAATCAGTTTACAGTATAATATCTAAGTGAAAGTATTTTCTTCTATGAACGAGTTAAAGATAATTGGATGAGGCTAACTTCCATAATTGGCTTTATATCTTGTTACACTTTATTCCATTTCCATAGTTAGAAATCACTTGATCTACAAATTGAAAAATCAAATGTAGTAAAACGAAAAGTACTCTACCATCTTCCATCATTCTCCAAATTGCATAGGATTGTTCAGAATTTATTTCAAACAACTAACAGAGATTGAAATTAAAAAATCGAACTCAGAATCAATTTCACACGAAACTACTTAAAAATAAGGGGAGATAAAAAAAACAATAGATTTACAAATTGAGAATCGAGTTTAGTAAGATAAGAAACACTCTATCATCTCCCATCATTCTCCAAATTCCATTGAATTATTCAAGATTTGCTTCTAAGAAGCAACGAAGATCGAGGCTCAAACTAAAAAAGAAACCCAATATCAGTGTAAAAGAAAATTGTTTAAAGAAGAAATAAAACTAGAGTTGTTTTTTTTAAATCACTTACGGAAAGCAGTAGCACTGTTGGCGACGTTTTCAATTCCTCCCAAAATTCTTGGAAGACCCTCTGATTCAGAGGAAACCATTTGAATGGCCAGCACCGCAATAATAATTTCCTTAGACACGTGCATCCTCTTAATCACCTTTCTTTACTAATGGAAGGAACAACACTGAAAATTGAATTTTCATAAACTGAATGTTTAAAAGACCGATCACGCAACACACGTAAGACCTGCCATTCAAACCGCTCGCGAAGAAGCAGGAAGGCTGACTGACAACATGAAAGAGTGGCAATACGTAAGTAAGTCAGCTGGTATAATTGTGAGCGCAATATCTGAAATGTGTGAGTAATGCACGAGCAGGAACGTGTAGCGAAAGCGAACGCTACTCCATGGTCCACAAATGGTGATCCAATCAATGTAAAACATACTACAAACTACAATTCGCTTGCATAATTGAATTAATATTATCAGTGAAAATTTATACGTCATAAATTAAATTATTGTGCATGAGAGACGAGAATTCAGGCTGGTCCATCCACCCACAATGCATAACAATTATATGAAACAGAAAAGCCGACGTTTAAACAATTCAGAATTACAATAAATACATTGAAATGAAAAATTAATTCACAATTGAGTTGAACAATATAGAAACATTAAACAGACACGTTGCCTTCATGATATCTTCAGTTAAAATAAAACAACTGAAACAAAAATCTAAATATTATTCAAGAAACTAAAATTAATTTAAAAAGCAAACAAGAACATTACCATTTAATCAATTAAAACGATGAATTCTGAAACAAAAATCTGAATGGTAAACTAGACATACATATATAAAAACAAGTAGATATGATATACATATAAAAATAAGTAAATATACATATAAATATATAAATATAAATATACATACATATAAATATATAAATATAAATATACATACATATAAATCTATATAAACAAACACAAGTAAATATACATATCACAAATAAAATATTAACATATATTGTAATCATATTAAAAAAAATATTCTTATAAAATGATAAAATAATTTCAAATCGATACAATGATCATAAACAATCATCGTCATGAGCAAAATTATGCGCATATATGCAGCATATAAAACGCGAGTAATGACAAAGAATATTTCTGTAGTGAATACTAAAAAGCCATACTACATCCCTATTGCAGAAATATATATATATGTAAACTCCCTAGAGTTCACGTGTGTTAGGGACTCTCTCTGTTTACGGATAGCACGACTTTCTTTGTTTCACGGATAGAACGACTTTCTTTTGTTTTACGGACAACCATTTTGAGAGACACTCATTTCCCAAACGGACGGACGGAGAGCAACATCAGAGATAGACAAGATCACAGAATAATTATTTAAAACATTGAAGATCGACGGAGAAAGATCGATAGCTCAGAACGTTGAAAATCGATTCTCGATTTTCAGGTAGACATTGCACAGAACTTGTTATTTATTATCCCTATCACGCGTGAACTCTAGAGAGTTTACATATATATGTATAAAGAACATACAAAAATACATGTCTATAAACATAGAAAGAATCACCCATAAGTAAGCCATGCTCAAGGGGGTATAATTTCAATTACAACGCTTTTGTGCCATTTTGTTTGCTACTCGTATATCATTTTTGCCTTTTCGGTAAAAGAAAGGTATCAAATGCTTATAATGCACTTTGTTTCCTTCCATATCTAAGAGCACATAAAACTAACAAAAATTAAAGTAATCTAACCAAACTGTTACGCGTCGCAGACAGATCGTCTTATCTGCCCGACAAAAAATATACAATGTATCGGCGAGCGCATAGTTGTCACCAAGCAGCGAGTTCTAGAAACGTCGATTTTGGACCGTTATTTCATACACATAAAGAAGGTGGCATACGTGATCATAGGGCAAACGGTGGCGTGATCCGAGCGTAGTGGGGGTCGTCTCCCCGAGAAGACAAAGAAATGATCTAAGGGCAATCAGTCTCATTTGAAGATTCAAACGGCATGCATCGAGAGTTCTGACAATTAAACTTAAAGTCGCTTAGTCTAACGAATTCATTGAGAGATATCGTAAAGTCGGGTCGAATTTCTGTAACGCATTAACTGTATTCATCGCTAAATAATTTGTGACGTCTTTATTATTACATAATTTATTGTTAAATATACAAGCTATATTAACCTGTTAAAACAGTGTTAAATTCATTGAACCACCTGTGTTATCTCAACCGAAACAGGGGAACGACTAATTCGCGGCGTCGTTTATACGAATCGTAGCAAGAATTTACGCTTCTCGCTGACGCGTTTTCCTCGCGACCGCGTCTCTCCGCGAACGGTCGTAACACAAACTATTATATGATATAAAGATTATTAATTTAATTATATATATAATTTGAAAACTTATATTTGGAAAAAATGAATTCAAGGAATCATATAATTATAAGAATGCTATGATGAATTATTCGCAGGTAAGCCAGAATAATATTATTAAGTGTAAAAACGAATTAACTGTTGTGTAGTATGTTAATTTTTAGCAAATTATGACGAGAAAATTTATACCTGACAATTTATTGTAATATATATTTCGATAGTAACAACAAGAACGATATCTTTTACGGAAACGAAGAGGTGATTTACGTATCGCGTTCTACGTTAATATCAATTTGTATTGTATCTGTATTGATTAATTTAAAAATATTAGAATGAACATTTTGATAATACGAAGGGACTATATTCGAAAAAACGCTTTCCGTGTCGCGTGCAAATAACGTGGAATTTTCAACGAAAGAAAACTGTGGGAAAATAAGAAGTAAGTAGCAACTTTTAACGTTAATATACATAGCTGCAATCAATAATCGACGCGTTTTCCTATAACAGAAAAAATTTTATATTAAATTTCAAACGTTAAAGAAATGAAACAAAATTCTAATAATTTACAATTTGAAAATAATGTAAAAACAAAATATATTAAATTTTTAGTAAAAATAATATGTAAAATTGAGAATGGAAATACTTTTATCACAAAAAGATTGTTCCTTTTACAAATAGGAGAGTCGAAAAAATTAACTTTCTGTGTCGATACTTCCTCTGGGACTCTAACATTATAAAAGACCATTGTTCATGCAAATTTGCTTGTAATATGCGAAATTTTATATTAAATTTCTTGTTTTTTTACTAAATATTAAGAGTTTTGGTAGGCCCACCCATTCGAAAGACAAAGTCACGAAAATCAAATTTTCGATTAAAAATCCACTAATTTATTCGGAAATTTATACGTATTCTACATGAAGAATCATTTATTTAATAAACTCACATGATTTTAGTCAGAATCGCTGGACTTAAACCGCGATTATCTTGCAAAATCCACGTAAAGATTTTTATTATCCCACTTATTTCATATCGAATACGAAAATATGCAATATTATATCAATTTAAATTAAAGTTTTGAAAGATTAATGAGAAAATATGATCTAAATCTAACTGTCATAAATCTTCTCGAACGTTTTATCGATCGAAAGCCAAGGTTCCGAAAATTAAAAAATCTTTAATTTATACCGAAATTTATACGACTCTTATTATAAAAATTGTCTATTTAATAAACGTACCTGATTTCGATCTGGATCACTGTACTTCAGCCGCGATTTTTTCAAAAAATTCACGAAAATGTGACAGCACGATTTTGACATTCTTAACTTAACGTAACGATAATCTCGAATAAGCGGAACCGGTAAGCTCCCTCGAGCTGCCACATTATTCTCCCCACAGGGGGGGGGGGGCACTACAGTAGTCAATTGTTCATACAAACAATGTATTTTATCAAAATTGAGCCTTTTATATTTACTTCTCTCTATCTTAAAATAATCTGTCAATCATATCTAGATTTCTAAACCAGGAATTTCTTTTATTCCTTTTCTAATTTTCATTTTATAATTGTATTGTTGCTTGCATAAAATTATGATTTGATTAGTGTCCACCAATCTCCATTGTCTTTTTTAAAAAAGCTTGTTTGTGATTGGTTGTTTATGTTGGTGGTTTTACTTCCGGTGAAGAAGATTGTTCCGCGATTCTTTTTAGTACAATAGAGAATTCGAAGTAATCGGCCATTTTTAATGTGTGATTATAACGATTTTGTGATTTATGTAAAAAGTGCTGGTAAATTAGTGCAAATTTATCTAGAAAATTGATATTCTTCTCGTGTTTTCAGTTTTACAGGTAATTCTTTAATTCTTTTTCCTTTTTATTGTGTTTTCGGTACGAAAATGTGACGAAAAGTAGATTAACGTTTTGAACGATTAACGGTTTCCTTATTAATATAATCTGGAATGATCTATACAGGTAAAAGATAGGAAGAAGGAAATGGAAAATAAAGAGAATATATTTCTTTGTAAATTTCTTTATAAATTTCAATTAATAAGATCGATCGAATATTTTTTAAACATATTAATGTCATTGGTTCATAAATTATTACACAGAAAACTGAAGGAAATATACATTCAAAGAATCTAATATTTATATGATACATAGAAAACACCATACTGAGTAAAAAAACTTTAGCAAACATAAAACGAAAATTTGACCATTCCCGAGATATGAGTATTTTTTATCTTAGCAGCATAATTGACTTACTACTGACTACGTACTATTATCTTTATAGAAAGTGTCCCACATGTCCTCTTTCCATTTCTATATACTCTTGACATTTTATAAAGTCGCGAATAATCTCGAAAATTTTACTAAAGCTTTCTTGCTGAGTATAGTGTGTCATATGTACCATATATTTGAATATCAAATGTTTTTATTCCTGAACACCCTGTATAATCATGAAACGTTTATTATTTTCAAGGTGGCTAAAGAAGCAGAGAAGAATAGAAGCTATCATTAGCAGTATCTTTTTACAACTCCTTCGGTACGTTTGAAATGAAGAACAAAGGAGGGGGAGTTCACCGAAAGGTAAGTCACTATTTCTACGACAAGATTCGTATCTTTATTGTTTAGACCTTTCTAGAAATTGATAATGCGTTTTAGTTATCGATAGCGTTTTATGCAAAAGTAGAAAGAAACTTTTTGGAATGACATGAATATGTAATTATATTAGGAAAATGGGATTGTAGAAAAATTAACGCGTTAAGTATTAATAATTGTTTTCTTGTAAATTGAATAATTTTTTGTTATAATTTTCTACATTGTTCCTTTGAACAAAGTGAATTAATTTTTATTATACATTTTGTTGTTTCGATTTTACTGGATTATAAATTGTTTACAGTTACATAACACTCTGTATACATTATACAATCTATACTTCTATATATAACCAAACGCAAACCAAATAAAATCGTGTTTCGCGTGATCGTTTTCAATAGTTTATAATACTTTTACAAAATAATGAACGACGAATAGAACACCCGATATTATTACACGTACTCGAGAAGTTGCTCTCTCTCTTTCTCTCTCTCTTTTTTTTATTTCATTTGCTCCTCGTGTACAACACATGTGGTCTGGTTAGTAAAGTGTACCTGACCATGGTTAACTCATGAATGACTTACAGTTTACAGTGCGTTAGCACGTTTCATTTGCAATCTTCCTCTGACCAACTAGCTATTGACTTTTATTGAATTCATATGATAATTATTAAAATGCTGATTTTAATTCATCTATAGGAAATGTAAAACTACAAGAATGCAAAAGAATATAAAAAATATAATACTTATTGTAATATTCAGTGGATGAAGCAAAGTATTACTTAGATTGTGTGAAATTTGTTTCATTACGTTTATAAAGATGGGAATTTTTATAAAAAGCCACAGTCTGGTAATTATGGAAAGGAATTCCAAGAACTTACTAAATATCTTCTCCTTGCTACATATTTCTTCTTCCACCTAGATCCTCCAAATTTATGATTTTCATTGATGAATTGGTTCGACCGTGGGTTTTGGATAAACCCATGGATTTGGTGCGTATGGTGGTCGCTGTGGTATAGGATACGCTGTTATGGCGCCTGCTGGGCGGATCGTTGCTGGTTTTGCATTTATTAAGGCTGCAAACATAGCTAGAGTTGCAATGAAGATAATGATGAGCCTTCTCGTTGAAATCTAGAAATAATTGCAATTTGTTAGAGTTATTGAACACGGAAAATTCATTCAATTTTTCAGAATTTCCGAAACTATTATTGGAAAGCTTTTTATAATTCTTTCTAATTAACAATATTCTATGTTTCTTCATACAAAAAATAAACAAATGTCTGGGAGTGTATATTACCATTGTAGAAATAAGCTGAAAATCTTCTGATGGATATCTTGAATAAATTTCTGTCTCTTTTAAATAAATTTTACAAGTTGTTCTTCAGTTTGTGTTTAAGTATGAACAGGCGATGATTGCAGAAGCTGCGGACCTTTTATACTGGAGAGTTTTTGAGAGGTGGTTGTTAATCTGGGTCAGAGGTCTGCCACATGGCAATACTACCCGTATGAACAAAACAAGGAATTCCCGTTTTCATAGCAGCGTGTCACATACGCGCCTGCTAATTCTCATTCATACATGCTCTTTCATTTATTAGGTTCCTGAAGACGCGCTTTCAGGGAATTTAACCGTTTGTATGTGGTTGGTAGAGTTACCAATGTTTAAAATTCATAAGCTATACATGATAAATAAAATAAAATTTATTATTTCAACCAACGATACGTCTACGTGTTGCAAACGCATTTATTGAAATTATACAGTATTAATGTTAGAACTACTATCGGCTAAAATTCATAACTTAGATACTGAAAATTATTTAGGTACAAAATACAACAAATGTTTTATCCGTATATTCTTATATATTTTAACAAAGAAATTGCTAAAATTCTTCAAAGAATATAGGATCATAAATTTCCAGGATTTATATGGAAAATCATTTATTGTTTATTGTTACTATTTTGATCAGTTTGGGGCTATTGGAAGAAACAATGCTTAATTTGATACTGCCTTTGTGTCTGACGCGAGATCTTTATCTCCCCTAATATGTCTCAAATTACATAGTTAGACGATGGAACGTTAATTTTAGCTCATCGTTCGCACCTAACGTTTTGCACGGATTTCTAATGCTGAATATTTACTACAATGTAAAATATTCCTTTGTCAGTAGGACTAGAATTTTCTGGACTTTGATGGGCTAAGTAAGCTTTATTAAATTTCTGTTTGAGATATAAGTTATTTAATATCGTAGAAGTAGCAGTGAAAATTTCTTATACATATTAATTTTTAATTCTAATTAATTAAGGTGCATGATACACGAATTGTAATACATAGATGTTTGGTTTAATCTAAGATAAATTTTTGTAGATATCATTTATTAATTCTGAAACAAAAGATACTTACGAAGGACTGGATTAAAAATATGTAATTTTTTCAAATGTATAATAATTTGGAAATTTAAATGCTTTAAATTAAAAAAATATTTACCAGAAATATTTTAGATAATAACAAAAATGTAGTTTTTGTTGATTTTCCATTGCCATCATTCGTTGAATACTTAAGATGATAAACAATGGTCCTACATCCTTGACATGTTTGGTGTGGACACCTGATGAATAATAATTAACTAATCGAAAGTTAGACACAGCATGATTATGCATTCACCAGATGGTGGATTATTCTCAGATGAGGACAAAAAAAGAAAAAGAATAAAACGAATGTAATGATCGAAATGAAATGTAAATATTAGTTGATCAAAGTGCACATTCCTGTTTTGCCATTAGTAATTGATTTGAATATTAAAACAGTATGGTTCATGTTTACATTAATAAATCTAGTCAGACTAACGGAGGAAGAAAAGTATATAATTCCAATTAATTCGTGTTACTAGACCAATTGATTTGCGAAGCAAACACAACACATTGTAACTTGTAACATCCTTTATGGAAATAAAATTAACGACTGTATATTTAGCAATCATATAATAACAATCTAATGAAATTTTCCAACATGATCAATTCGCGTCACTAGAGATTAATTTGTGAGGGAAAAATAATACATTTGACTTATATTTTTATATAAATACAATTTATATAAAATATATAATATAAAATATATAATATATTAACATATAATAAACACAATATCGTATATTAAAAATCTAAGGAAATTTCTCAACATGGTGAATTAAAAGTTTTTGCATCATTAATTAAAGTTTTCTCCTTTTATACATGTAATTTGTGATGTATGGACTATAGATATCTAGTAGCATATCTAGTAATAAATACTAATCTAATACTAATTAATACTAAAATACTAAGGGATACTTAAACATATTCACATTTTTATAAACACAGGCAATGAAATATAGGTCTTATGGAATCTGAAGAAATTATTCTATACAAAATTTGTGACTCATAGGGGTTTAATAATACAATATTAATCATTAGACGGCGGATATTTACACAAAATAGAAATTTACCATTTAAAAAAATATACAGATCATGGTTAGTATACAGATCATCAGTATACACCATACGTTTGAATGAAATCTAAGGAAATTCGTTTCGCTAGTATTTTACAAATATCTCTTTGTATACTGCATATCTTTGATTATATTCTATTAGAAATCAGCAACCTATTAATTATATATATATATATCTATCTTAAAAGATAAAAAGAAAATTAAAATTAGATTTGTCTAAGATTCAATCGCATACATTTTCATTTGAAGTCCGTCTGCTTGTGTTTTGGCTCATAGTGGGAGGTATTGACGAACAGTCAGTTTCATTATCTATATATTTTATGTGTTCTGAATATGTTCTATTCCTCATAGAAAACTGAATTATTCTGAAACATAATTAAAGTTGAATATATGAATACATAGTTAGCCTGATAAAATGCATTATATTTTCATCTTATGAATTTTTTATACTCACAGAATAAGAATTAGAATGGACACTTGAGTGGCAAAGGTCAGCCAATAAATTGAGTTAGGTGCTGAGTCTATGGTTGCATTATATAGCTGAGAGTATAATATGCCACTGAACAAAGGCACTGCATTATCACAAACTGATAAAATTGCGAATACCTTCCCTGTGAATTGCCATGAAAATTGTTAATATGAAATATTAAAATGAAATTGATAATCTGAAGTTATCATACAATCAATTATTTGAAAAATTAAAATTTAGCAAGGTTATGATTATATTTAACATTATAATCAAGAAAAATTATTATTTAAAAAACTTACTCTCAATTTTGAGAAAAGATATCACAATTTATATAAATACCTCGTTCATCCACAGGAACTAGTTTTGAGGTCATTGACCTCAGGACTGGTGCCACTATTGGACCAAGAGCAGCTACAGTAGCACCTGAAATTATAAAATATGTTTATTGTACAATTATTTTCGAATCTAATTTCCAAAATCTTAATCTATTTTAAAAAACATAATTTTATTAATTATTTTCATTCTTCATACCATAGAAATAGAAAGTCAATAAAAATATTTAAAAAAATGATAACTATTTTTAGTTGCAGTTGATGATTATGTTAATGAATAATTGTAGTTTCTTATTACCAACATAGAATAATTCTGGTATCTCGGCTAAGACGAATATTACTCTTCCAGAAGCATGAGCAATAGCGCCAATGGCTACCATAATAGTATCCCTAATTCCCATCAGTTTGCTCATTACTGGCACGCCGATTAGCATCGCTGAAATAAAGATAAAGTTACGCCAATGCATTTCAATGTCGTGATTATTCAATAACTGTTTCTCACAGAGAAAACCACTCTTTCAGCCAGTGAAAGTACTCTAATGGAGAATGTCAACTTTCACTGATATAAAACAGCATGGAAAATATTTGTCTGACTCGATGTTTAGCTTCCTTCAGACAAATTATGATGGTTATAATAATTTTTAGATTCTATAATCAGCTATAAGCTTCTCACAAATTTTTCGCGTTTTATATAAGAATATAAATTCTTATAAAAATTTGTAAAAAGAAATTGCTAATTGGTAATAAGGCTCAAAACTGGTTCCTATGAAGGTACATAAACTACATACATACATATATCTTTTCATAAAAGTGAGAATAAGTTTTCTAAATTACAATAAATCTTTCTTCAAATTGACTTCAATTTCAATTCTTTTAAAAATAATTGTAGCTTTACCAAGTTTCAATTTTGCAAATAATTGACTGTGTGATAATTTCCTATACAGTTTTTTGTACGATATTCGTCATAAATTTTTCAAAGAGAACAAATCTTATTGTAACTGACCTATCACAAAGGTAGCTGATTGGAATGTTCTGAAATTGCTAAATTTTCTCACGTCCCACTTGAATTTCAATTGAGTATACAAGAAACTCATAGGTTTCTCGTCTCTTTGGAAAGTATATAGCATCATGATGACCAGCAGAAGCCACAGGTGAAGCTTTCCATGATTTGGCCTGTTCTTGGTCATTGTCCTCACAGTTGCCACCACGTGTTTCTTATCAAAATAGTCGGTTAACAAATTAGTACCTGCTAGTGACTGTTGCTGAGGTAGTGTTTGCCACTTTAGTCTAACCAGTGAGTACAAAATGGTTAAAGCTAGTAAAGTGGAGTTTATGCTGAACATTATGGTATAGGATGATTTGACAACATTTGAGTAAAGATAAGAGCCCAGAGCCACACCTGAAATAAAAAATGTATTATTTACATTTCCTCTCTTTTTTTCTAATATGTATTTAATACTTTTATGATCATTAATTTTTCATTTTTTATTAATAAATTGTGCATATTCATCGTCTACAAGTTGTCTTCTGTCAAAACTTCTTTTCTGTCTACCATAAAATGGTCAATCTCTAAAGTATCTTGTCATTTTGTCCTGCATCATAAAATATCCATAGTGAAGTTATAATATTTAAGTCTTTTCTCTTTTCATATCTCCATAAACATATAAATTTGCATAAACATCCACAATTCATTTATTAATACATAAATCTTCAAAATCATTATATTTTCCAGAACTAAGTAAAACATAGAATTTCATTTACCGGTAGGCATAGTGCTGAGGTAAATCACATCTAAAATGGTAATCCTTAGGGTTCTTTGCTGAACGGATGATACGTCTGATATATATGCAAAACAGGAACCAAAAATAGCCACATCTCCTCCTAACATGCCCATGGGAAGACTCGCTGTATATACTATAGTATTTACATCCCATGTGTCCATCATGGAATTGATTACAACCATAAAAGAATAGATGAACTTTCCTAGTAGCCCAATAATTAGAGGCAATTTTCGACCACGTCGATCGCTCCAGTTCCCAAAAAATAGAGCTAGTATTATAGGGACTACATGGCCTGCTATGTTGTTCCATTGATGGAAACTTGACACTGTTACCTGAAAATGTTCATATTTTATTTTAGAAAAATATATATAGTGTGTCTCAAGCCTTAAAAGTTAAACTTCATCAATATATTCAAAGTATTTAATGCACTTGGGTCTCTGCCTATATATTTCTACCTCCCACCCACTTGTCAAGATTCCACCCACATATCCCCTCTTATATCTAATATTAAAAATTAAACATACATCTGGATTGGAATTTTTATATAGATGTAGTATGTAAAAAATTTTTAACAGAGAATTAGAAAATTATAATTGAGAATTTGTTAAATTTTATATTATATATATGACATTTTTTATTATACTATTACTGATCTACATTTTGCTTGATTATACCCATGAAACATACCACGTTTGGCTTATAAATTCTAGATTGTCCAGTATACTAAAATATTCTATCTTTTATTAATATCATTTACTATTATATTTTATTAAGAATTTTTCCATTTTGTCAGAATATTATATATACAAGATTAAACTATAAGTACTCAATTTTACAATCCTGATACCACTGAAAAAAATTAACATATTTCGATTAAAAAATTCGGACCTTACATCGTCGTCATATTTATCTCACAGTGTGAAAAATGTTTGTTCTTCCGAAGTGCTTACATTCTTATCTTAAGTATTGCGGCAAATATATCGTTCATAAATCTTGTAAAATATATCGTCATTATCGCTGTCTTTCTCTCGCACTCAATCAACGCAACGAATCTTAAAAATTTTTGTTTAATTATTTGAGCGAGATGGCTTTTAAGATACATTCCTATTCTTAATCTTCCCGACTTTTTTAGATTACACGGTACATGTATTACGCATACCTGTACTTTGGTGTTTATCGTCACGTTATCCTTCAAGTTAGCGCAAATTTCTTCTGAATAGCCGTGATCGACTCGACACGCTTTGTAGACGAAAAAAGCTTGTTCCACGACAGAGGTGATCATGAATGCCATCATGTACAGCCACATCGTTGGCTCCACCGTTACTTCCTCCATCCATCGGAAGTATTTTCTCCATTTTTGGCCGGGTATTGTATTCTCGTTGCGGTTCAACTAAGAAAAAAAGAAAAGAAAAAGTTCATTTGTCATTTGTTAATTTTGGTGGAGGGACTAAAATAGTGATGGAGGAAATTCCATAGAAAAAAATTTGGTAGTGTGGACTAAAAAATATTACGATTAGGAAATATTCTCTTTACTTTGTTTTCACTGTGATACTGTTATCTCGAAACTACATAGGAATTATATAAAAATTAATGGACTGTTTGACTTATTTGATTTAATTAAATTATTTAATTAAATGCAATTATCGATTATTCAATTTTATATTGAATGAAATAATTGTATCTACTAATTAAATTAAGAAAATAAATAAAAGATCATAATGGCATAATGAGATTTGAAAATATCTTAATTTAATTTAATAATGAATAAATAGAACAGTAGTTCAAGATATTAATCCTACAATTTAAGGACAATAATTCATTCATTCTCTTTAAAATAATTAATTAAATTAAAAATAATTTTATAATGGAATATTTAATAGTGAAAAATGTAAGTTATTTCGAATTGCTTTAAAATAAGAAAGAAAGCCAATAATAAATATAAGAAATGGGAACAGAGAGGAAATGATAGAGAAACAGAAGTATCATATTGATTTATTTACCTCACTCCTCATGATTATTGTTTATTTTAGAATGACGTTCGGTGTCAGAGACAAGATTGAGCCATTTCACGTGATCATTCTGACTTTCTTACAGCTCTTGGTATCGTTTACGGTTAGAACTCTACGCCGAGATTCCGATTTCTTGCACTCAGATGGCATAAAAACTGCAAAGATAAGTAAAAACGGTGTCCCCCACTCTTTGCACACACCGACCCTCTCTGCAACGAATACCATCTAATTTCCTTACTAAAACATTTAGCAAACTATAAAATTGCATTAAAAGAGAAAAAGAGAATTACCGGTAAGATTCTTCATAGAAGAAATTCAACAGAGTAATAATTATTTTCATTTTTAAAACCATCTTGGATGAGATAATACGTGTTTTCTATAAATTTTCAAGTTAGTCGTAACATCTGAATTAAAATTATTTTCAAACATATACCTCAAACAATTTTGCCTCAATTGAATTTTCAACGTTCAATGCTTTAAATAAAAATTACTATTATCAACTTAGTATTAACCTAAATTAACCACAGCCTAACCCTTCGCACTGGGGAGGGAGTCATTGGTTCGTTTCACGCAGTGATTCGAGCGGGCGGCCATGTTTGTTTAAGTTTGACCGCTTTGGAACTCGAAGCGTTGATGCCAATATAATAGGTTCAATGGGTTACTAAACGATTCATATTATAATCTTACGAAGCGTAGAACTACTGACTTCAATTGGCTATAAGATTTTATTATCTCAAATTAGACCGCGTTTTCGGCGTCAGTTTAAGCTAGGCAGTCGATGACACTAGGAATATTATTTTCAAATTTGTTGAACCCTGTAATAAGCGCGGAATGCGGCAATAAAAGCTCATGTCAAGCGAAGACCAGTTTGATTTTTCGTTATTAATCGACGAAATTATATGTAGTAATGTCTCGCATAGAATGCTTGACGATAGAGAAACAGTGATGAAGATAGCATTTGAGATGTAAACATACATAAAATATTAAAATACAACAGTTTTATATGTTAATTTGTATGTGAAATCATTTTAAGTTAGCTGTAAGGAATACGACAAATATACGGCAAATTCGATAGGCGAAAAAGGTCTCGAGCGCAAAGGATTGATATTAAAATATAAGTTGTATTAGAAGATTTCATTATTCTGTTCCAATTTCATTTATATCTAATTTATATTTGAAGTATCGACTTTTGGGAAACCTGACTGGTTACCTCAATATCCATAGATAATCTTAAACCTGTAGAAAAATATATCTTTATTTAATATAATTCTAAACAAACATGATCTTATAATTTTAACACAACTGTTCAAAGTAGTGTGAAAATCATTTTAGAAAAATTAAAGTATCACACACAATCGATATTAACGAACCTTCGTTCTCCCAATTTCCCACCGTCGATATGCAATTGAATTCTGTGTCTCGTTTCACGCAATTCACTCCCAAGAAATAGCATTCTGTTTCGATTAAATAACCACTGTCCTTATCATTGTATATGTATCATTTTTTCGATCTACTAAACTCTAGCCTTTGAGCGATAATCTGTTTAGAGGAGCTCCCCCCCTCAATGACCTCCGATCTTACGGGACATCTATATTTGTCGATGATAAAAATAAGCAATTTGTTTTGCAAAAAAATGATATAATACAGAGCCCATAGAAATAGTTTAACAAGTGCTGTTGTACAAAAAGTCGCTGATAATGGTACCGACAGTTTTTTATATTAATTAATATAGTCCTATAATGAACCGTATCAAATCGTATAAAAAAACCTGCGTTATTCCATCACCAACTGAATTGTGTCCTTGTTATTGCTTCGTGTACCAGTCGAGTTCCTTTTTTACCGACAATATCGACGAAGAAGTTGATGGAGGAAGACGATAGATGTTAGAGAAAAGAAGGAAACCTCTTGACCGGTCGTTGACGTGTACTTGTTTTTGCGTTTACGACGATTTCACCACTCGCGTATTTCAACACTCGGAAGTTATTTAGTTATCGGTTATCGCAGCTTATTGTGGTTTGTAATTAAAAATGAGAAAGCAACGTTCTCGATAACTAAAAGTTGGTCATTGATTTGATATAGACAGGTAGTCTATCTGTAAATTAATCCTGATTTTCCAAAATTTTAAGCAATTTTTATATATACTCATTCGTACCAAGACAGATTCATAATGTAACAAAACTTTCTGTACACAGTTCATATGTACACAGTTGATTAACCCGTTGTAAAGATCAACGATCACTTAAACCAAATATACTATTGGGTTGGCAACTAAGTGATTGTGGATTTTATCAATACCGCCTAATGTCAATCACTTAGTTACCAAATCAATACTTACGTAAGAGCAAAATTATCGAAGGAGATAAATAAAACGATTTACGTATTTTTTTTTAGTCGTAATTGAAAATATTTATGAACATTATACGAACACCCGTTATGTAGATCTTCTATCATACGAGCAATATATTTCCTATTACAATACTATATTTAAACATACCAAGCGTTTACATGTTTGCTTCTATAGAATTTCTACTAATTATAGGTTTAATTACGAACAATGACATAATTAGAATTCATAGAAAATTGAGTTTAGAAGACTGCGTGAAAAGCGAAACATTGAAGACAGTATGGGATAAATTTTCGTTGCATTAAATCGTAGGAAAAAATTAGAAAATGAACATTATTATTATATAATTGAGGGCAAATTATTATATGTAGCCTTGTAATACGAAATCACTGTTTAACGTAACAGAGTGATACCAATTCCAGTAACTCGATAAAAATTACAATAATCGAGCACATTTTATCGACGAAGTTATCTGTCCACAACAGTAACGAAAATATACCATCTCATTTCGAGGCAAAATGTAAATACCATAAAACTAATTGTATCGGAGAAATTATGCGATTTAGCTGGCAAAAAAATTTCGTCGATTTTGTATTCTACGTGTGAAGTTACTGTTGTGTTAGGTGAAAGTTCACGCGAAAATTCTTTTACGCGAACACTTTGGTCTGCTGGGGGTTTCGAGTTTGGTGCTTCATAGTAGTCAATTGCGAAAATCAGAAAGCCAAAAACAATGTCTACGACTAGGAAATTAAAATAATTCACTACAGAAGAGAACAATTTACCACAATACTACTAATACTTTGATTTCTCCGAATTTCATAAAATTGTAAGAGCAAGACGACAAAGAACAATTTAACAGAAGAAATATTGAACAAAGCCTTGAAGCTTCCTTTCGTCATCATGGTGTAAAAGAAACAGAATTTAATAACATAAATTGACAAAGAAATCTTCCGATAATGAAATATAGAGTTGACGCAACATTTGTCTTTAATAAGACATTTTATTTACGTATATACCTCTATACCTAACGTATATACATATATACCTATATACCTAACGTATATATCTTTATGTCTTTATTTCCTAATAGAGTGCTTCTTCATCAGATATACGTATCATTCTAATAATAATATCATATAATTATAAATAATAATACATTTTCATAACGCAAAATTTAAATTTTTATTCTAAATCGATCGCTATGTAAATGGTATAAAACATAAACGTTGCACAAATATTTTGTGTTATCCTTCTACGTGTATTGTGTAATAGTATGCCGATTTACCTCTGTTACATGTTCATCAACAGCAAGTCCAATGATCCAGTTACACAATAATGGTGGCACAATAACGATAATAGTGGTTCATAAGAAACAATCTTTCGAATCATATCGTAAAGAACAGAAAAGAAAATATATTTAAAGAGTGTTCAATCATACTGGCAGCAGTAGCACGATAACCACGTGCCGCTGCTAGAAACTTGAGAACTGCTATCGACCGTACTATAGTAAAATAGCACTGCTGCCAACGTTTGATTTCCAACTACCCCATGTAACAAGGAACATTTAGCGTTGTAAAGATTAGATTTGATTCAGTTTCGTAACTATACACGCGTAGTTGAGTGAAAGAGATTCGATTCAGTCACAGCAATCACTTTCAACCTTCGCACTAACAATTCTACATAATTTTATATTGAGCTATATCAAATGATACTTTTAGCGTGGCTCGAGTGCTATTTCATTTGTGTTGAGATACATGTAATTTTATGTGCTAAATTAACTGCGTAGTAAGTGAGTATGGGTATGTTGTGCGCGGTGTCTCGAAAACAAAAGAATGTAAACTGTTCCGTCGTCAGTCGTGCGTAGAAGGGCATCTGGTATGGAAGGTAGTGAGAGAAGGAAGTGCCGAGACACGTGCAAGATTGTGTATCGTTTAATATTATTGGAATCGTTTACTAAATAAATGCATAATTATTTTATTGTGAATATTACATGAATATTTAGTGTTTCTATACCTTTATTTCGGCGGTAAAGATCCATAACCATTAACAATTTGCATGTTCAGGGATTAGTAAATATTATTCGTAAAAGAGGACTAGAAGAAAGCGCGGGAAGTAGGAAACGGTCTAAAACATATTATCGTTTTCGAGTGAAATGAAATTGACTCGTGTTGAACTGTAGAAAAGCTAACTACATTTCAATCTCGATGATTTTTGGATATGTTGTAGAAATCGATATTTTCAATAATTTGTTTCTATATACAGGGTGTCTAGGTAATTTAAGGAGTGATTGTCGAAGCCGAAATAAGACGAGAATCAAGAATAAAGTATTGCATTTTCGGCTTTACAATTTCGTTATTGACAATTGAAAATCTGCCGAAATATCCCTGCACGCGAGCTAACCTCTTTACACCAACGAAAGAAAGTCAGTTTTAAGCAGCGGGGCGCGCAATGATCCTCAGAGCGAGCGACACACGAGCGGTAGCTAACCTCGTACAATTCGTAGAGAATTAGAAAATGATAATCAGACGTTTTGCAAAAGAAATGACAGATTGAACATTAAAACTGTTTACTTGTGAAAATCCATAAGACATTTGGATGGAGTTATTTCATTCTATTCGATTGGCAACTAAGTGATTGCGGATTTTGCCATTAGGTGGTGTTACGTCCGTGCGGCGTCCCACATGGTCTGGCCGCCGAGGTCCACACACCGTTACACTGACCCTCGATAAACCTAAGCAACCACCATAAACCGAATCTTCTCAGTTTAATTTCTATTCACATAAGCATTTTCGGTTTATGGATGGTCCTTAAAACAGTCCTTAGGTTCATCGCACGCTCTTATAACTTACGGAGAAAGCGGTTGTTTGTCCATTAAAAATAGCAGGTATTTCCCATTAAAAAGGACACCCATACCGAGCTTTCCTCCGTAATTGTACGAGACGGGTCATCACTGTTCTACCAAACGTCGTGCAGTCAACACGACTGTTCCTATAAGCTTCGCGTAGTCAACTTAAAACATAGTCGTCGCTACGATCAAAGTGATATTATCTTAATCTATTCTTTATTACTACTACTCATCCATCAAGTGTATTATTCTTCATCACCTGTATCAATTATATCTTCCGCCACGACGGAACCTCGAGTGTAACAAGTTGTTAAAAATATAAATATTATAAGACTGTAGACTACAGTTTTATTCCCCAACAAATACCCCTATCGTCCCACAAGAAATAAGGGGGTCGACCTGTTCGTGGTGTCGATCGTTATAATCGTAACGGGAATTTACGACTCCCGTTGACGCGCTTCAACGCGATCGCGTCTCCCCGCGACTGGACGAAAGAACAGGTGGTAACGAGAAAATCCGCAATTATTTATAGTAAGCAAGAAAAATATTTCTTTTTATTAGTTACACTTGTAAATTATATCTGAGTTATATTTCATTAATGTAATGTACCACAGACTCATTGATACCACAGGACACCTAGTCAGGTTCGCAGCCAATTAGCTCGTATTACTTGCCGTATAATTAATAATTATATCAGTTATACATTTAATTGCTTCGTTGTATAGTGATACAATTAGTAATTATATATCAAATAATACTGATTGCCCGGGTCTCACCACGAGGAGGTGCTGCGAGTGGAGACCCACCCTAACCGCGACCCATCCACCCTCCTTTTACGTAAAAAAGTCTAAAATTTATTTATCGTCAAACAAATGCTCCTTTCGCTGTGCGTTTCTACAATGTTCGAAACAAACAGCAAAAGGAGCTTTGAGATGAAAAACCGACGCGTAAACTAGACCTGACTAGGACTCCTGCATCTAAAAATCTAATATTACATAATATATACAATATGCCATGCTTTTACTACCATGCCATACTTCTTACTACCACATCAACCCAATACTACCGATTACATGCATTTTACCTACTTACATAGACCACTATATCAAAGTAATCTACCTAACCATAAATTATAGCTACGTAAAAGACTAAACATCTATTTTAGTATGTCTACGTAATAATCTGAATGTAACAAAGGAAAAGGGGAGGGACAACATCAGGAGTATGAGAGAGATTTTTGCAAGAGCTTCGATAGCACAAACTTTACGAGAACTCGATGCCATAAAAGACTGCGAAACAAATTCAATCTGCGAAAGATTAGTAAAATTGTATAAAATATGTATAATCATTGAAAATGCTGCGAGATATTCAGACGCGTAATTGGAATGCATTTTATGTAAATTGGTGAATCTGAAACAAACTCGTTTGCTGGACTAGTACTTGGAAAAAAAAAAACTCGGACAGCTTTGAAATGAGAATATTTTATATGTGAAAAATAAAGTAATAATTGTCAATTAGATTAAATTGCAGTTAATAAATTTTTGGAAAAAAAAATAGGGAATGGTTTGTATGTTTTTTTTTTTTTTTTTAGCGAAAACTAGGAAATTTGAAAGCGAGCATTTTAAGTAATCGAGTTTCAAGTAATTGAATTTGGACTGAATTAAAAATTGAAAATCTGATTTGAATACAAAGATGAGAGAAAAATCGATTGATATAAGATCGCTTGCTTTTGCCTTTTAACGTTTACTGTCTGTTATTTCTATCTGTTTTTCTTGTTGTTAATTTCTCTTCTTATTTATAGTATTATTATATTTTTATTTATCGTTATCTTATTGTTATTTCTTATGGAATGTTTTTCTTATCGTTTCTTTCTTCTTGTTTATATTATTATTATATTGCTATTTATTGCTATATTATTCTTATTTACTGCAGTAAACGAACCGAAAGATGTGCACATAAATCATTTTGTGCAAAATTGTTGTAACAAGCGAACGGTGATCGCGAAAGAACTTTTGTTCCGCGCAAATGAAATTCGAATATTTATAAAATTCTATATTGCCGTCAAAAGATCGACAATATCGCAGTCGAAAAGATCCTAAAAGTTGTGTTTCTAAGAACGAACGATCACCAGCATTAATTCTAATAGCAATGAATTAAATTTTAAAAAATATTTCAAGCCTTCGTAGCAACCTTAAGATATTTCATTATATTACTTTGTTACGCATGAAATCGCTCACAATTTCATACATCTATATATATATATATGGATTAAATATATATATAAAATATAATTTAAAAAATATATACATACATTACATTCATAATAAAGTTCTGTATTTTAGCAGTCATGTTAATGTTTACAAAGGAATATGTCTTGTAGCAGTATTTTCAGTAATAAACGTAGCAATAAGGGGCACGTTAATAAGAAGCATGTTAATAAGGGCCACGTTATTATGGGCCACGTTAATAAGGGGCACGTTAATGAGAAGCACGTTTAATAAGGGCCACGTTAATAAGAAGCACGTTTAATAAGAAGCACGTTTAATTAGGGGCACGTTAATGAGAAGCACGTTAATAAGAGCCACGTTTAATAAGGGCCACGTTTAATAAGGGCCACGTTAATGAGAAGCACGTTTAACAAGGGCCACGTTAATAAGGGCCACGTTTAACAAGGGCCACGTTTAACAAGGGCCACGTTTAACAAGGGCCACGTTTAACAAGGGCCACGTTTAATAAGGGCCACGTTTAATAAGGGCCACGTTAATAAGGGCCACGTTTAATTAGGGGCACGTTAATGAGAAGCACGTTAATAAGAGCCACGTTTAATAAGGGCCACGTTTAATAAGGGCCACGTTAATGAGAAGCACGTTTAACAAGGGCCACGTTTAATAAGGGCCACGTTTAACAAGGGCCACGTTTAACAAGGGCCACGTTTAACAAGGGCCGCGTTTAACAAGGGCCACGTTTAACAAGGGCCACGTTTAACAAGGGCCACGTTTAACAAGGGCCACGTTTAACAAGGGCCACGTTTAATTAGGGGCACGTTAATGAGAAGCACGTTAATAAGAGCCACGTTTAATAAGGGCCACGTTTAATAAGGGCCACGTTAATGAGAAGCACGTTTAACAAGGGCCACGTTTAATAAGGGCCACGTTTAACAAGGGCCACGTTTAACAAGGGCCACGTTTAACAAGGGCCACGTTTAACAAGGGCCACGTTTAACAAGGGCCACGTTAATAAGGGCCACGTTTAATTAGGGGCACGTTTAATTAGGGGCACGTTAATGAGAAGCACGTTAATAAGGGGCACGTTAGTAAGGGTCACGTTAGTATGAGGTGCATTAATAAGGGGGACATTAAGGGACGCTGAAAAAGAAACAAAGCAGTAGCCAGAAGGGCTACTAAAATTCGATCGCCTTCCACTCTATATAAACCCGATCAACAAACCGTGAGTGGAAGAGAATATTTCGTAACGCTAATTTACTATTAATATTTCTGAAGCAGAAAATTCTCAAAATCAAACGCGACGAGTGCTTCGTTTCATATCTACAATATCAATTAATCTACCATTAAAAAAAAAAAAAAAAAAAAAAAAAAAATTCTGAAAATTCCCGAAATTTAATACGCAACGCTAATAAATATAAATCTACGCACTCGTATTTAAGCAATACGCAACACTAATATCGAGAGGCAACCATTTAGGAGGTTGCTAATGAACGATCACACTTGCACAGCTCTTGCGGCTGTATCGTGTGATCCAGGAACAGTGTCCGACAAATGCAGTCGGAGGATTTGGGCATTTCGTAAACGCAACTCTACTTAAGAAAACGCGATCATTTTATTATCGCAACGCTAACTCTTTTACAGTGAATTCAATGAAAATTACTATTTATTATATGAAAAAGCTACTTTAAATATTCTGGTATTGCTACTTGCTATGTTCTAAAATTAATTAAAAATCAATATTTTTGTAATCTAATTTTAAATAACAGAAAACAGGATAAATTCTGATACGTATAGTTCTATAAGAAATTCTAAAAATTCATAATAAAATTTGCAAAAGACAATCGCGATATCTTAATTCGCAACTCTAAAGCAAACGCGACTATCATTTTATCGCAACTCTAATTCAAACCGTAGTCATTTTCTCGCCACGCTAATTCAAAGCCGCGGTGTTATTTCGCAACTCTAATACAACCCGTAATTAATTTGTCGCAACACTAATAACAAAAATCGCGATTTGCCCAACGGGACGATGGACCGATATATACATCGGTCAAAAAAGCAAAAACTACTACTACTACTACTACTACTACTACTACTACAAATACTAAAAGCGAGCATAGTGACAAAGTAGTAACAATAATGACTTCCCATGCTCTGGATGAGCCAGAGGATGGGCAGCCATTGGTAGTTGCCCTCTTGAGTGGCAGTTTGCCGGGCCTCTTCGGCATATAGCCTCTTCTTTCTTCGGGCGCAATGCCCGCTGAAACTTAAATCTAAGCTCGAGTCTTCTAAATCGCAAACAAAAAAAGAACTTATAAAGGTGAAATAAAAATATAAACCGCGGAAGCTGATTGAAGTGCGCATGGACTGGCCAACGATCACAGCGGTGATCGTTGCCCACTCGCACGTGCGTGCTCGAGCGATAAACGTTCGTTCGCCCACTCGCGACCGCGACCGCGAAATTTGAAAAATCGGCAGGCAAAACCAGAGACGAGAGCATGCTCTACTCGTGCCAGTTTCACCGTCGAGTTTTCAAATCAGATTTCCAGAAACAGGTTGGTCACGCGAAAACGTGCCTACCCGACCAGAGACTGTGCCAACCTGCCCGGCCCTACCTACTTATAATTAACAGACATACCAGAAAGTATACTACCTATCCTACCTAGCGCTATATTTAAAAAATAGCAAAACAGGCACACCAACACACTCGCTCCACGGTTCTCACACAAACGCCCGGGCGCAAAGGTCCTACACTAGAGAGGACGTCCCGGGACGCCTCCGACACCCGAGCGTAATACACAACGTGCACACTCTAAGGTACGTACCTTTTTCCTGAAATCGACCGACGAAGGCTAGCGACCATTGCGTGAAACGTGATAAAACACGTCTGAGGGAATTATATGTTGAAAATAAACATAAGTAAAGTTGGAATTATAATTGTAATTGATAGGAATATCAAGAGTGTGGTTACACTTAATCGCGTGGATGATATTATCAGAAATTGTGATTGTATCGAGACGTAAATTGAATCGATGTGTGTCTCGACGTTTTTAATATTTGAAGTTGAAAGAAATGGGGAAAAAACGACGCAATTCCACGGCCTAACAACACGCATACGTAATGTGGAAAATACGTCGTGCACGATACACTAACGCATCGTCTGTCGCTGAGAAATTATTACGTTGCTTAATTCTAGATCATCGTGCCCAATGTCTTTCTCCCATTCAAGTAGCACCTGGGCACGTGAACGAGGTCCTGACAATGGGCACGGAAAGGGTTAAACCTGAAAATCCTGATCTAAAAATATGATTAGTTTGTGTAATTTTTATTTAACGGACTAACGTTCTTTGATTTCGTATTTTACTGCTTCGTATCTGATTAAATCTACTTTATTAATTTAATAGTAACTAAGTAACTCTGCTTTATTAATTTAATAATTTGGAACAAAATTTTAATATTGCAAAAAAGGTAGCGTTAATAGAAAAAGACTGAGACTCGATCAAATGGAATTATCGACTCTAAATATATTATTAAAAAAGAAACAATCTCAGGCGATCTCTTTATCAAAGCACATACTCGAAAGTGCAGAAGCAGTGTTGAAAATTATTGCTTTGATTAAAAAATCTGCCTGTCGCGAGGCGTCTTCTTGCACGTAAAATTTCACACATTCTTGTACGAGAAAAAATGAATTTTAATTTTAAATTCTAGAGAAAATGAAATAAACGAACGTGACTTGATATTGTCACCATCAGTTCGTTGCTTAAGATCAAGTACATTTATGTCATTCGTGTAGATATTTGCCATTTGCAAATATTCATACGGAATATTAACATGCATATTCATAAATAACACGAATATATTCTCAAGTGTATATCCCTAACCTAATTATTAAAAAACTAATTATTATAATCGCGTTGTGCAAGAAGACCTATCCTAAAATAATAAATTTCAAAAAAAAAAATGTTACTACTCACGGGTATAAAAAATACCCGCGGTCACTATGCTCGCAAAAAAATTCTACGTATACAACCAGTCACCCGTGCCGATTCGGACCTTTCGTCCTACGACATGATTGAGTGACCGGAGGAACAGAAATGCATGCGACTCACCGTTCGAAGCGGAGAATCAGAGGACGTTACCATGGATGCTGCGCTACTCAGGAAATATCATCAGGGAGACTGACATCAGGCAGGAACCGTGTAAGGTCCAGTGGTGGAAATTGAGGATGCGAAAAATCTGTAACAGAACAAAACACGATGAGTGATTGCTGATTATTTAACAAGTTGGAGATAATGAGAAATGAAGGTTTATTAACTTTAGTAACTTTAGTAGTAAGAAAGATTGAAAATCTGATAAACTTTGATAAGTATAAAAACTGAAACTCTAAGATGAAAGTTAAAAATCTAAAAATTAAGAATCTAATGATTTGTGAAATATGTTAGTCATTTGTTTAATAATTTGGTATGAAGAATTTAACACTTGTTTTAATTTAATAAAAGAATAACCTGAGAAGAAGCTAAGTACCCAAATTTTCAATCAAATTGCATTTCTTAAATGAAAGTGATCAAGAAGTTTATTAAATTTGTATGTTTAGTAATAATAAAGATTGAAAATCTAATAAACTTTGATAAGTATAAAAACTGAAACTCTAAGATGAAAGTTAAAAATTTAAAAATTAAGAGTCTAATGATTTGTGAAATATGTTAGTCGTTTGTTTAATAATTTGGTATGAAGAATTTAACACTTGTTTTAATTTAATAAAAGAATAACCTGAGAAGAAGCTAAGTACCCAAATTTTCAATCAAATTGCATTTCTTAAATGAAAGTGATCAAGAAGTTTATTAAATTTGTATGTTTAGTAATAATAAAGATTGAAAATCTAATAAACTTTGATAAGTATAAAAACTGAAACTCTAAGATGAAAGTTAAAAATCTAAAAATTAAGAATCTAATGATTTGTGAAATATGTTAGTCGTTTGTTTAATAATTTGGTATGAAGAATTTAACACTTGTTTTAATTTAATAAAAGAATAACCTGAGAAGAAGCTAAGTACCCAAATTTTCAATCAAATTGCATTTCTTAAATGAAAGTGATCAAGAAGTTTATTAAATTTGTATGTTTAGTAATAATAAAGATTGAAAATCTAATAAACTTTGATAAGTATAAAAACTGAAACTCTAAGATGAAAGTTAAAAATCTAAAAATTAAGAATCTAATGATTTGTGAAATATGTTAGTCGTTTGTTTAATAATTTGGTATGAAGAATTTAACACTTGTTTTAATTTAATAAAAGAATAACCTGAGAAGAAGCTAAGTACCCAAATTTTCAATCAAATTGCATTTCTTAAATGAAAGTGATCAAGAAGTTTATTAAATTTGTATGTTTAGTAATAGTAAAGATTGAAAATCTAATAAACTTTGAGAAGTATAAAAAGTGAAACTCTAAGATGAAAGTTAAAAATTTAAAAATTAAGAATCTAATGATTTGTGAAATATGTTAGTCGTTTGTTTAATAATTTGGTATGAAGAATTTAACACTTGTTTTAATTTAATAAAAGAATAACCTGAGAAGAAGCTAAGTACCCAAATTTTCAATCAAATTGCATTTCTTAAATGAAAGTGATCAAGAAGTTTATTAAATTTGTATGTTTAGTAATAATAAAGATTGAAAATCTAATAAACTTTGATAAGTATAAAAACTGAAACTCTAAGATGAAAGTTAAAAATCTAAAAATTAAGAATCTAATGATTTGTGAAATATGTTAGTCATTTGTTTAATAATTTGGTATGAAGAATTTAACACTTGTTTTAATTTAATAAAACAATAACCTGAGAAGATGCTAAGTACCCAAATTTTCAATCAAATTGCATTTCTTAAATGAAAGTGATCAAGAAGTTTATTAAATTTGTATGTTTAGTAATAATAAAGATTGAAAATCTAATAAACTTTGATAAGTATAAAAACTGAAACTCTAAGATGAAAGTTTAAAATTTAAAAATTAAGAGTCTAATGATTTGTGAAATATGTTAGTCGTTTGTTTAATAATTTGGTATGAAGAATTTAACACTTGTTTTAATTTAATAAAAGAATAACCTGAGAAGATGCTAACCTGACAAATTTTCAATCAAATTGTATTTTTAAATGATAGTGATGAAAGAAAATTATACAGAATGGACATAATTGAAGTATGATATTTAAAAATACTTACATTCTTGGCTTTTCAGCCACTGTTAGGACATTCCCAAAGAAGACGAAGAAGTTGAAGCAGTGATATGTCTATAACAAAACATAAGATATCATTAATATTGTTAATACATAAAACAAACTTGGGACTTTAGCAATAATAAAGACTGAAATTCTAATATAAAAGTTTGAAATCAAAAAATTGAAAATTCAGTGATTTTTGATTAGGTCAGATAATTTTATTGTAATTGAATGTTAACAGTTTAACACTTTATTTCAAATAAAAAAAAACATTTACAGCTTTTTAAATTATCGATTATTTGTATTTTGTAATTAACAATAATTCAAATAAAATACAAAGATCTGAGCAAATTGAAATATAAAATATAAAACTACTTACATTCTTGAGCTCCTGGAGAGGCTTTATCCTCTTGAGGGTGGCACTGACTCTAATACCGAAAACGAATATTCAAAAAAATAAATATAAAAAAAAAAAAGAAAAATAAAAGACTACTTTTTCGCGACGGGTAAAATTATAATCGGCGAACAAGAACTCTAATATCGCGTACAAATTTGATCAATAAAATTTTATTATTTTCGCGAGTGATTATTCGATCGAATTTAATGAAAACTATCGTGATTTTAAAATATTGAAACGAAATTATCGCGTAGCAAACACTGACTCTACGACCGCATTGCGCGCGGTCACAAATATTCCCTGAAAATAAATCTGTTTAAGGGCGTAATGGGTGAGGGTCGGGTGGGGGTGGGTGGTTGGAGAAGAAGCGAAACATCGTTTCGACAATTTTCTTTTTTTCCCTATCGAACGTTCATTTAGAAAATACTGCTATTTTTTTTACACTTAAAAATTATTATTAAGAAATTGGGACAAGTGTGAAAAATATTAGTTGAAAATCGTGAGATATTTCTCGATAGCGAACAAATGCTTACGAATACCGTGAAGGCAATGCAATCGTTTGCTAGAATTATACTGTTCGCTATTAGAATACATACTGTGAATTTTCGCTATTAGAATACGAAATATACATTCCACTAATACACTATAGTCGCGTGTTATAAATATTGGAAAACATTTGCAAGAATTCAAAAGTTCGCCACTAAATATACTTAAAGAATACTGCACAAACGCGCGCGATACGAGTTACGATGTTGCATATACTTATGACGTTAACTGTAGTAAATTTACATAATATAACAAAATAATTTGATTTCTATACGGGAATGTTACGATAGATATCGAAGTAATGAAGTTATTAAGATTTCTATGTTTCAAACTCTGCCTACAAAAACGATCCAATTTGAAACAATAAGATAATTCGTTAAAAATTCGTATGAAATGAGAGAATGATTTCATATATCGGAAATAGAACGATGATTTATTTAATCGTTTTTACTTTCATCTTAGTATTGCAAATAATTAGGAAATTATATTTAAAATATATTTTCAAAAAAATAAAAATTGTATATCGAATATTACCCATGCTCGAATAAAACGACAACAGAATCGTTCGTACAGAGCAGTCCGAGTTAAAATAAATTAAATATTACCAAATTTCCATGAAAATTTATCGAATCGATCGTTAATCGTCGTCACAAATATAGTAATGAAGAATCGACGCCACCAATAAGCTAGAATACGTAACAGAGTTGGCGCGACACGTGTTATCCCTACGAAATCAGACGACCGAATGACTCCTTGGCTCCTTAGTTCTGTTGAGCAACTTCCGAAGTGGTGGAGGAAGGATAAGGATGCACAAACAGGTGGAACGAACAGATACACAGTTAACGATTATACTAAGTTACACATTGACGATCTACAGAAGAACAAATGTATACACCAACATCTACAAAAACATTCATCTTCTACGCAACGCTTACATGAATCTATTCAAATTTTAAACAAAGCATGCATACACGCAACATCTACATCCTACACAATGATTACATTGATTTTTCTAAACATTGTACAATAATTCGTAGCCCTACTGGCACCATTCCGTATCAAAGACACATTTATCTAACTTGGAACAAGAGAAAGAAAGTGAAGCTACTGACACTGTATATATAATTTCGTGTCATGCGAAAGGAACAAGGAACGAGTCGTTGTACTAAACTGTTTTAAACGTTCTATTTTCGCTACATTAAACTTTTGAAAATATCAAACAATTATAAACTCCGAGATGTCTGAGCTAATTTTCCTTTGAAAGTAGGGAAACAGGAAAGAGAAATCGCGATCGATGAGAGAATAAAATAAAAATCTTTCGAATAAATCAATGAACACACGTGATGCACTCCAGTTCACAAAGTAACCGCGAGTTTCATTTCGAAAGGAGAACAGATTTTTATATTTCGTTCCAAGTTAGATAAGTATCATTGTAAAGAATGCGCTCACAATGGACTTGACATCATCAAAACTAGTCCAACGGTGTCCAACGGTGTCCAGCGGTGTCCAGCGGTGTCCCACGGTGTCCAACGTTGTCCAACGGTGTCCCACGGTGTCCAACGGTGTCCCACGGTGTCCAACGGTGTCCCACGGTGTCCAACGGTGTCCCACGGTGTCCAACGGTGTCCCACGGTGTCCAACGGTGTCCCACGGTGTCCAACGGTGTCCAACGGTGTCCAACGGTGTCCAACGGTGTCCAACGGTGTCCCACGTTGCAGTCCAGTATAGATCATCCAAAATTCTTTTGGCGGCATTTGGATATCCACACTGGACCGACGATATCCCACGTTGCAGCCCAGTATAGATCATCCAAAATTCTTTTGGCGGCATTTGGATATCCACACTGGACCGACGATATCCCACGTTGCAGCCCAGTATAGATCATCCAAAATTCTTTTGGCGGCATTTGGATATCCACACTGGACCGACGATGTCCCACGTTGCAGCCCAGTATAGATTATCCAAAATTCTTTTCGCGGCATTTGGATATCCACACTGGACCGACGATGTCCCACGTTGCAGCCCAGTATAGATCATCCAAAATTCTTTTGGCGGCATTTGGAGATCCACACTGGACCGACGATGTCCCACGTTGCAGCCCAGTATAGATCATCCAAAATTCTTTTCGCGGCATTTGGATATCCACACTGGACCGACGATGTCCCACGTTGCAGCCCAGTATAGATTATCCAAAATTCTTTTGGCGGCATTTGGATATCCACACTGGACCGACGATGTCCCACGTTGCAGCCTAGTATAGATCATCCAAAATTCTTTTGGCGGCATTTGGAGATCCACACTGGACCGACGATGTCCCACGTTGCAGCCCAGTATAGATCATCCAAAATTCTTTTCGCGGCATTTGGAGATCCACACTGGACCGACGATGTCCCACGTTGCAGCCCAGTATAGATCATCCAAAATTCTTTTCGCGGCATTTGGATATCCACACTGGACCGACGATGTCCCACGTTGCAGCCCAGTATAGATCATCCAAAATTCTTTTCGCGGCATTTGGAGATCCACACTGGACCGACGATGTCCCACGTTGCAGCCCAGTATAGATCATCCAAAATTCTTTTCGCGGCATTTGGATATTCACACTGGACCGACGATGTCCCACGTTGCAGCCCAGTATAGATCATCCAAAATTCTTTTCGCGGCATTTGATGATCCACACCGGGCCAACGGTGTCCCACGGTGTCCAACGATGTCCAACGGTGTCCAACGATGTCCAACGGTGTCCAACGATGTCCAACGATGTCCAACGATGTCCAACGATGTCCAACGGTGTCCAACGATGTCCAACGATGTCCAACGATGTCCAACGGTGTCCAACGGTGTCCAACGATGTCCCACGTTGCAGTCCAGTCTAGATCATCCAAAATTCTTTTCGCGGCATTTGGATATCCACACTGGACCGACGATGTCCCACGTTGCAGCCCAGTATAGATTATCCAAAATTCTTTCGGCGGCATTTGGAGATCCACACTGGACCGACGATGTCCCACGTTGCAGCCCAGTATAGATCATCCAAAATTCTTTTCGCGGCATTTGGATATCCACACTGGACCGACGATGTCCCACGTTGCAGCCCAGTATAGATCATCCAAAATTCTTTTCGCGGCATTTGGAGATCCACACTGGACCGACGATGTCCCACGTTGCAGCCCAGTATAGATCATCCAAAATTCTTTTCGCGGCATTTGGATATCCACACTGGACCGACGATGTCCCACGTTGCAGCCCAGTATAGATCATCCAAAATTCTTTTGGCGGCATTTGGAGATCCACACTGGACCGACGATGTCCCACGTTGCAGCCCAGTATAGATCATCCAAAATTCTTTTCGCGGCATTTGGATATCCACACTGGACCGACGATGTCCCACGTTGCAGCCCAGTATAGATCATCCAAAATTCTTTTCGCGGCATTTGGATATCCACACTGGACCGACGATGTCCCACGTTGCAGCCCAGTATAGATCATCCAAAATTCTTTTGGCGGCATTTGGAGATCCACACTGGACCGACGATGTCCCACGTTGCAGCCCAGTATAGATCATCCAAAATTCTTTTCGCGGCATTTGGAGATCCACACTGGACCGACGATGTCCCACGTTGCAGCCCAGTATAGATCATCCAAAATTCTTTTCGCGGCATTTGGAGATCCACACTGGACCGACGATGTCCCACGTTGCAGCCCAGTATAGATCATCCAAAATTCTTTTCGCGGCATTTGGATATCCACACTGGACCGACGATGTCCCATGTTGCAGCCCAGTATAGATCATCCAAAATTCTTTTCGCGGCATTTGGAGATCCACACTGGACCGACGATGTCCCACGTTGCAGCCCAGTATAGATCATCCAAAATTCTTTTGGCGGCATTTGGAGATCCACACTGGACCGACGATGTCCCACGTTGCAGCCCAGTATAGATCATCCAAAATTCTTTTCGCGGCATTTGGATATCCACACTGGACCGACGATGTCCCACGTTGCAGCCCAGTATAGATCATCCAAAATTCTTTTCGCGGCATTTGGAGATCCACACTGGACCGACGATGTCCCACGTTGCAGCCCAGTATAGATCATCCAAAATTCTTTTGGCGGCATTTGGAGATCCACACTGGACCGACGATGTCCCACGTTGCAGCCCAGTATAGATCATCCAAAATTCTTTTCGCGGCATTTGGAGATCCACACTGGACCGACGATGTCCCACGTTGCAGCCCAGTATAGATCATCCAAAATTCTTTTCGCGGCATTTGGATATCCACACTGGACCGACGATGTCCCATGTTGCAGCCCAGTATAGATCATCCAAAATTCTTTTCGCGGCATTTGGAGATCCACACTGGACCGACGATGTCCCACGTTGCAGCCCAGTATAGATCATCCAAAATTCTTTTGGCGGCATTTGGAGATCCACACTGGACCGACGATGTCCCACGTTGCAGCCCAGTATAGATCATCCAAAATTCTTTTCGCGGCATTTGGAGATCCACACTGGACCGACGATGTCCCATGTTGCAGCCCAGTATAGATCATCCAAAATTCTTTTCGCGGCATTTGGATATCCACACTGGACCGACGATGTCCCACGTTGCAGCCCAGTATAGATCATCCAAAATTCTTTTGGCGGCATTTGGAGATCCACACTGGACCGACGATGTCCCACGTTGCAGCCCAGTATAGATCATCCAAAATTCTTTTGGCGGCATTTGGAGATCCACACTGGACCGACGATGTCCCACGTTGCAGCCCAGTATAGATCATCCAAAATTCTTTTGGCGGCATTTGGAGATCCACACTGGACCGACGATGTCCCACGTTGCAGCCCAGTATAGATCATCCAAAATTCTTTTCGCGGCATTTGGAGATCCACACTGGACCGACGATGTCCCACGTTGCAGCCCAGTATAGATCATCCAAAATTCTTTTGGCGGCATTTGGAGATCCACACTGGACCGACGATGTCCCACGTTGCAGCCCAGTATAGATCATCCAAAATTCTTTTGGCGGCATTTGGAGATCCACACTGGACCGACGATGTCCCACGTTGCAGCCCAGTATAGATCATCCAAAATTCTTTTCGCGGCATTTGATGATCCACACCGGGCCAACGGTGTCCCACGGTGTCCAACGATGTCCAACGGTGTCCAACGATGTCCAACGGTGTCCAACGGTGTCCAACGATGTCCAACGATGTCCAACGATGTCCAACGATGTCCAACGATGTCCAACGGTGTCCAACGATGTCCAACGATGTCCAACGGTGTCCAACGATGTCCAACGGTGTCCAACGATGTCCCACGTTGCAGTCCAGTCTAGATCATCCAAAATTCTATTTGCGGCTTTTGGTGACCCAAACTGGACTGGTGCGTAGTTCTTTGCTTGGTATTGTTTTCCAAAAGTTAATCAACTGATTAATTTTTGGAAAACGATGCCAATTACCAGGTCTCACCACGAGGAGGTGACTACGCACGAGACCCGCCCATGAGTTATTTTACATTATGCATCAGTCTCGACATTCAACCTATTGGCAAGAATGTCGAGTTCTGACTCTACTTGATCATGGGCCTGCGTAAAGAGAGTGTTATTTCGTAGCCTAACCGCGAAACACCTATCTCCTACGCAGCAGTTACACAAATCTTTACAAACGTAAAACAAAGCTTACACGACGCAATATCTATCTCCCACACAACGCAACATTCATCTCCCACACAACGATTACATCGATCAGTACAAACATCGTACAATAATTGGCATGCCTATTGGCAACATTCCGTATCAAAGATACATTTATCTAACTTGGAACGGAAGAAAAAAAAATGAGGCTACTATGGAAAAGGAGCCCCAATAATCAGACGATGAAAGAAAAACCGCGGCTCGCCCGGAACAAAGGTAATCGCGATCTCTCGAAAGAACTAACAAACCTACGTGACGTACTCCCGTGCACCAGATAACCCTAAGGTTCGGCGGAAAGCCCAAGCATTGACCTTCGCTCGATTCCTGTCACGTCGTTTGAAACTTATCACGGTCGATGGCATTTACCGATGATACCCGTGTCCAGCAAATGGGCCTGCAATTTAACACACTCCAACTGAATAAGTGGGACCCGGGGAGGGACCGCTGAACAGGATTACGAAGGCAAAGCCCCAACTGAACAGTGGGGTCCACCCCCGCGAGCCCCTTCAGAATTACGGAGGACGTTAAATTGCAGGCCCCTGACCGAGTACCGAAGTACCAATCGGACAGGATCGCGGACGTGCGACTCGATCGTCAACAGATTCACAGGTATCACCAGCGCGATGACAACTCTCGCGATTCGAGACAAACGACGAGCAGTCGTCGAGTAGTCATCAAGACAGAGGTGTCCTTGGGGCGACTTACGAATTCAAAGAGTTGTCCAGTGCACGTTGACCCGCACGCACCCGGAATACGCGCGAGCGAGTACGCCACGCGACAGTTTGAAAGAACTGAGCGATCGTGAACCAATAAATCGCGGGAACAGTTTTTCCAATCTGGTAAGCGAGGGGATCAAGAGAGACGAGATTTATATTTTTCGTTCCAAGATAGATAAGTATCTTTGTACGGAATGGGCTTACAATGCACATAACATAGATATCTATCTTATGATTAATTAAGACTAAAACGCACGCATCCCACGGTGTCCAACGGTGCCCCCTCGGGGGGGTATTAGTCCAGTCTAGATCACCAAAACTATTTTGGATGCTCAAGACCAGACTATATTCAAGTAGTTTTTAGCTTGATATCGTTTGTCAAATAATAATACTAATATTCAAAATAGTACTTGGTGTGTTATTATTTGAAAAACGATACCAATTACCGGGACCCACCACGAGGAGGTAACTACGCTCGGGTCCCATTTACATAAAGAGTTTATTATTAGATTATTAGCATAGCTGTAGTACGTGAATCTGCATAATCATATTTGAATATTGAACTTATCATCGAAGAAACGAAACCATGCAAGGTACCAATTGTAGTGCGTATGGATGAATGGTGAGATGTCGTTGCCTTCGATGAAATTACACCTGTTTCCTTGACTCCATGAATACGGTGTTGTTTCCTTGGTTTTGAGCAGATATGGAAAATTACGTCTCATCCATAGACACCCAATAGGAACACTCAGCGTTACCACCGGTTTTATATGAAATAGAGAAATGAGAAATTAAATACTGTATTTAAAATTAAAGAATAATGCTATATAGAAATAAAATAGCATTTCAGGGATTTGAAAGATTTCGTTAATATTAAATAAAACAAAATAAGTCATTAATTTACTCACTACGAATTGATGGTATTGATTTAAATCAATGAATGTAGAGTTGCTTACAATTAATGGTACAACTGTTATAAATTAAGAGCATAATTACTTTGAATTAATGGGAGGATGTGGTTATAAATTATTGGTATAATTGTTAAGAATTAATGGAATAATTGTTTTAGATTAATGGCTTAAATGTTATAAATTAATAGCTTAAATGTTATAAATTAATAGCTTAAATGTTATAAAATAATACCTTAAATGTTGTAAATTAGTAGTTTAAATGTATAACATAACAGTTTAAATGTTGTAAATTAATTGTTTAAATGTTGTAAATTAATAGCTTAAATATTATAAATTGATAGCATAAATGTTAAAAAATAATACCTTAAATGTTGTAAATTAGTAGCTTAAATGTTATAAATTAATAGCTTAAATGTTATAAATTAATAGCATAAATGTTATAAAATAATACCTTAAATGTTGTAAATTAGTAGTTTAAATGTATAACATAACAGTTTAAATGTTGTAAATTAATAGCTTAAGTGTTGTGAATTAATAGTTTAAATGTATAACATAACAGTTTAAATGTTGTAAATTAATTGTTTAAATGTTGTAAATTAATAGCTTAAATATTATAAATTGATAGCATAAATGTTAAAAAATAATACCTTAAATGTTGTAAATTAGTAGCTTAAATGTTATAAATTAATAGTTCAAATGTTATAAATTAATAGCTTAAGTGTTGTGAATTATTGGTTTAGACGTTATAAATTACTGGTTCAATGTTATTGTTGATATTTTTTTTATTATTTACCTTATGTTTAAGTTCCTCTTCGATGTTCACTCTCCGGGAGCTCAGGCACGAAAAAGCTCGCGCGCGACTTGCGTGTTCCTTATATAACTTGACAAGGTGTCAAGGTGAATGTCAATCAAACGGTAACGAACTTTTGACATTGCAGAAGGCGGTTTTTCCATTACAACAAAATCAAATTGAACAATTTCTTAATTTTTATCGCAAATTCGGGTCTTTAACGATTTAATACGATATCCATTTTTATCATTTTAATATTTTCTACAAGCTAAGACTAAATTAACACATTTTTGATACTAGTTTTCGACTATCAATTAGTTTGTACAAAACGGGGCAAAAAGCCTAACGGCAGTCGATGACCTTACTGTGAAATAAGTTAAGGTATTAAATAATTAGACAAATAAAATTCATATTAAGCATTATATTATCAATATTCGTTCATTTACTCGTTTTAATTACAAAATAGAATATTCTTTTTTTCTTGAATAACACCTACATCACTGTCTGCGATATTTAAAATTATTATTTAATGCTTACTTAAAGGTCAGGTAACTCTTTAATTCCTCTCAAGTTGAACGAGTAAATTTACTCGTTATAGCAGTAACATAAAATGGCTCTTTTTTCTTCAATAGCGCCTGCATCGATGTACATAATACAGATATTAATTATGTAGCGAATATTATTCTTCGTTAGATCTATCAAGGGATTTATTAGGCTTGAAAAAGTATCAAATTCTATGAAAATTAACTAAACGATTTTATTCGATTAGTATTCGAAAATGTCTGCAATATTCAGCAATCTTCTTTTATAATAATTGTTGTTATTTCTATATTCAGAGGTAGGATCGCAATAGCTATTATTATATGGTATGGATAAATCTATAACACAGTTCTGAGCCGAAAAACCTTTATTGCGCACACTTACGTGGACTAGGGGAAAGAGAAAGAAAAGAACATCTTAAAACCATCGATTGTACCTAGAACAATCTTCTAGTTACTTTTTTTTTGTAACTAGCGCAACTGCATATGGATGGCGAGCAGTAACTGACGTTGTCATTTTCAACAATAGATTCTGCTGGGATTAATTATTTTATAATAAATTGCAGATTGCCACTGTACATTATAATCTATTGATGCCTGTAGCTCTTTTATTTTTCTAATTCATTGATTTTATTATTAGTGTCGTTGATTTTTCCACTGAGTATCTGTTGTACGTACATCTCCATTATGCTCAGATTTTTAACATCGTCGGATTACTATTGTTACGTTTTTATTTCTACTGTTCGGTTTACGTTACCGTTAAATCTTGGAATTCGGGTAAATAGTAGTTGCTGCCACCAGAAACGATCTAAGGATTGCTTCAGTTAGAATTTTTGTTGTCGTTATCTTTTTCGATGATCCCGAATTGTCGTATTCCTTAGTAATTTTGTCGGCGATTAAATATCGGTGGGTAGCGTTGAGCGATGTTTAACGCGATTACCAACTAAACTCCACGTTTCGGCTAACCCGCAGGACTACTGGCACGGGAGAGGATCAAAGTTGGCGAAAATAAATGTTCGTTTAATCTAATTTGTTGAGGTTATTAGATGTATAGGAATGCGAAGAGACGCGTGGATAAATTGTAAGATAGAAAATATATATATTTTAAGCTGAAGTGTAAATACAAAGAAGGAGTACAATATATACGAGCTGGTCCAGATCTGCACGCTAGCAGTGTTACTCTATAACTGAAAAACCCTGTAGCCAACGCCGCACGTGCACCGCTTCTGATTTGTCCTCGACAGTCCCTTGTCTACGCGCTGTCGATGGTGTCACGTAATAAGTAACGAGGAATTGTACAAAAGGGCGAACACTTTATTAGCACGACAATCTTACGGATTAATTGTAAAGTACAGACTGACTTACTGGCTAAAGGACAGGGTTTTTTATATCTTCATTGTGGTTACGGGTGGGAGTTCGGTTATTGTTTTAGTCCAGAGGTCGGCTCTGTTGTGTTGTTCAGGGTTCGGCAGATGACCAAGTGTTGTTCAAGGTTCGGCAGATGATTATTGTTATCGCTTTGTTTTGGTCAGATTTTGTTTGTGACAATGGCTTCAGTGCTTGAGAAAACTAAAGACCAGATGTAGAGTTTTCTTAGAAGTGGCGACCACTTCAACATAATTATATTGTAAAACAAATATTTTCCACAACAAAAGTTTATTCTGATTCTAATTGGTTATTAACAGAGTTATCGTTGAAGTTTAGAATATTCGAAATTGCAATTGTCCGCGATACGCTTTACTTGTTACAAGATTTGAATTTAAGTGAATTTTCGATAATTTACAAATGGACAAATACAAGCACGTCGATTAACAAAACTGACAAGAACTGAGAGTTAAATGAAACAAAGAATTAAAAACTAGAGAACTAAAGGATTGAAGAACTTAAGAACTAAGAGCTGAGAAAACTATGTAGGAGATAAAGGAACTAAGGGCTAAGGAGCTAGGAGCTAAGGAACCGAAGAACTAAAGAATTAAAAGCCAAAGTAACTGAAATATTAAGAGCCTGAGGAATTGAGAGCTAATCGCTATGAACGAAGAAATTACTTGCCAAAACTGAGGAATCAATCACCAAGAACTGAGCAACTAATCACACAGAACTAAGGAATTATCTGAATAATCTGAGTAACGAACAATGAATAACAATAGCGAATCCTTCCATCTTGCTACGTTTATTTACAGTTTGCTCTATCGTAGAAGGGAGGGGGCGTCATGTGGCGGTTTGCGAAGCTCGAATTCGGTTTCTAACCAAATCGTTAAATTTTATTTCGAATTGAAACGCTTACTCGCGCTATTGGTAGGTTTTAGCCTTTGTTATGGCGCGTATGTCACGTCGGAGACACAAGAGATCACGAAATTAACGGATCGCCGGTGATTTCCTCGCGTCGCGGTTCGAACGAAATGATTCTTTCACGAATGGGGTGAAGAAACTAGAATTTCGTATGCGACAATGACGTTTATTGCAGAAATCCAACTGAATGACGGTTACAGTATTGTGGTTTGGAATATCAGGACAGACTGACTCGAGATGTTACAACGGACTGTCCTAGCGCTGGTTTTTGAAAGGTCCTTCTACCGAGGGTCTAGTCCCTTTGGAGGAGGCCTTGTTATTGTTTCAACAGATGTGGCATGCGGGGTGTTCGGTCGATCTGGTTACTGAGCGGGTGGTCTTCTTAAGCGTGTGACACGTGTGCAGCGCGAGACGTGACACTATCTTTTTCGTAAAATAGTTCGTACAACCGTAAACTCGTACTGTTTTAAAAACCATTCGGTAATTAATCATTACAGGAGTGAACTTGTCAGGGATTTTGTCACGTAAAAAATAACTCTCGCGATGATATGTATAAAAACTTTGTTTCCCAGGAGTGCTCGAGTACCAATATTACAATGTTCCAGTAGCGTTTCGCAATTCAGACTGACTTGACTGTCATTATTCGGAGTCTAAATACTAGGTGAGAACAATGGTAATGATGAAGGGGATGTTATTCTTGGAAGTTCCTTATCAGGGTGGGAAGGTGTCCTATGTCCAGTGGATATCTTAAGGTGGTCGGCTAAGGTGACGTAAAAGAATTCGGTGTTACACTTCTTGGAAGTTCCTTATCAGGCTGGGAAGGTGTCCTATGTTCAGTGGATATCTTAGAGGTGGGAAGGTGTCCTATGTTCAGTGGATATCTTAGAGGTGGGAAGGTGTCCTATGTTCAGTGGATATCTTAGAGGTGGGAAGGTGTCCTATGTTCAGTGGATATCTTAGAGGTGGGAAGGTGTTCTATGTTCAGTGGATATCTTAGAGGTGGTCGGCTAAGGTGACGTAAAACAATTCGGGGTTACACTTCTTGGAAGTTCCTTATCAGGGTGGGAAGGTGTCCTATGTCCAGTGGATATCTTAGAGGTGGGAAGGTGTCCTATGTTCAGTGGGGATATCTTAGAGGTGGGAAGGTGTCCTATGTTCAATGGATATCTTAGAGGTGGGAAGGTGTCCTATGTTCAGTGGATATCTTAGAGGTGGGAAGGTGTTCTATGTTCAGTGGATATCTTAGAGGTGGGAAGGTGTCCTATGTTCAGTGGATATCTTAGAGGTGGGAAGGTGTCCTATGTTCAGTGGATATCTTAGAGGTGGGAAGGTGTCCTATGTTCAGTGGATATCTTAGAGGTGGGAAGGTGTCCTATGTTCAGTGGATATCTTAGAGGTGAGAAGGTGTCCTATGTTCAGTGGATATCTTAGAGGTGAGAAGGTGTCCTATGTTCAGTGGATATCTTAGAGGTGGGAAGGTGTCCTATGTTCAGTGGATATCTTAGAGGTGGGAAGGTGTCCTATGTTCAGTGGATATCTTAGAGGTGGGAAGGTGTCCTATGTTCAGTGGATATCTTAGAGGTGAGAAGGTGTCCTATGTTCAGTGGATATCTTAGAGGTGGGAAGGTGTCCTATGTTCAGTGGATATCTTAGAGGTGGGAAGGTGTCCTATGTTCAGTGGATATCTTAGAGGTGGGAAGGTGTTCTATGTCCAGTGGATATCTTAAGGTGGTCGGTTAAGGTGACGTAAAAGAATTTGGGGTTACAATTTCATGGATGTGAATTTTCCTGGAAAGGTATAAAAATGATTCGATCCATTGTAGCTGGTTTTTTTTTCTTTTTAATAAAAATTTATTTCATGTTATTCCTGGCAAATCACATGCCGCGATTAATAACTATGATACACGTTCAGTATGATGGACTCCAGGTTGCTGCGATTAGGCCATCGAGAAATTACACGAAAGACGGAGGAAGAGTAAGAAAGAAGATCATCTTCATCTTCGTCTCAAATTAACTAGTTTCCATTCTCATTCTAAGACGAGTATCGCAGAGAGGTTGGAAAAATAATTTTTCGTTGGAAAGTCAGATTTTATTCAATTTTCAATTCTCCAATCTCTACGGAGGCTTTCGTTCTTTCGGAATTTTCTTCGTTTTTTAACGAGTGCCTCGACGAAGCATCTCTACAACACCAGTCATAACAGCGAGAACTCGTTTGAAACAGTTTATCGTTAGGAAGCTAACACATCGTTGGGCTTTTGCACACTTAGACTTGATATGACAGATTTTAGCTTATTTTCTTGTAATATTAAATTACAGGTGCTTCGATAGATCTCTTTCTCGACCGAAGAGATCTTAACGAAAGAGCGATAACAGTTCGTAATTTAACGGCCCCGATGAAAGAAATTTTATATTTTAACGTTTCAATATTTTAATGCTGCAATGGTATAATATTCTAATAAGAAGCGAGAAATCGTACGTTCGTGTACTGTTACGTCGCCTAAGACGGTCCGTGCGACGGCCCTCATAGTCTGGCCGCCGAGGTCCACACACCGTTACACTGACCCTCGATAAACCTAAGGAACCACCATAAACCGAGTCTTCTCAGTTTAATTTCTATTCACATAAGTATTTTCGGTTTATGGATGGTCCTTAAAACAGTCCTTAGGTTTATCGCACGCTCTTATAACTTACGGAGAAAGCGGTTGTTTGTCCATTAAAAATAGCAGGTTTTTCCCATTAAAAAGGACACCCATACCGAGCTTTCCTCCGTAATTGTACAAGACGGGTCGTCACTGTTCTACCAAACGTCGTGCAGTCAACACGACTGTTCCTATAAGCTTCGCGTAGTCAACTTAAAACATAGTCGTCGCTACGATCAAAGTGATATTATCTTAATCTATTCTTTATTACTACTACTCATCCATCAAGTGTATTATTCTTCATCACCTGTATCAATTATATCTTCCGCCACGACGGAACCTCGAGTGTAACAAGTTGTTAAAATATAAATATTATAAGACTGTAGACTACAGTTTTATTCCCCAACAAATACCCCTATCATCCCACAAGAAATAAGGGGATCGATCTGTTTCGTTCAATTACGGAGGAAAGCTCGGTATGGGTGTCCCTTTTAATGGGAAATACCTGTTGTTTTTAATAGACAAACAACCGCTTTCTCCGTAAGTTATAAGAGCGTGTAATAAACCTAAGGACTGTTTTAAGGACCATCCATAAACCGAAAATACTTATGTGAATAGAAATTAAATTGAGAAGACTCGGTTTATGGTGGTTCCTTAGGTTTATCGAGGGTCAGTGTAACGGTGTGTAGGCCTCGGCCGTCAGACCATGAGGGCCGTCGCACGGACCGTCTTACGCGACGTTACATGTACGATTTAATATTTTTAACCGGCAAAAATGAAATTGAAAGGGTAGAAAAGCTATTGAAAAATATTTGAATAATTTCTCATCGAAGCATCTGCAAGTCGATCTTAATTCGATCTATCGAACGATGGCACGCGGTTGGTTCGATCGTAACGTCGATTAACATTTATCAACGGCTGGACCCGCCAGCAACATCGAAATACAATTTCTTTTGCCAAGAGGAAACACTGAATTATAGGCTCGCTCTATCAGCTCAAGATCAACTTCAATTGACGACTAATTAGACTCTTTGGAAAGTTTCACATCCATCACGATCACGACAGACACTACGCACGACGATTAATTCGTTTCTAAGTTTCTCTTTGTACAGAGCCTGGTGTCGTAATATCTTTAAATATTATCATCGATTCATTGCGTACGAAATATCTGTGACGGTAGATACTCTGCAAAACCGTCGTCTTATGTAACAGCTAGGCGACGGGAAATATGAACACTTAAGACAACAGGGGACGGCAGCAATGAGTCACATAAATAAAATAGAGACAGAACAAGCAACAATTTTAAGAACAATAGTTAACGCTCCATGGTACGTCAGAAACGAGGACATCCGAAAAGATCTAAAAATTCCAACAGTCAAAGAGGAAATCGCTAGATACGCAAAAAAGTACAAAGAAAGACTTGCAACCACCCAAACCAGCTAGTTGCAGAAACAAAAGAAACCGTAATAGAAAGAAGATTGAAGAAGAAGCATCCCGCAGACCTCGCAATAGAAAGACAATAAACAACCTGGAAGATGGAACCCCGCTGGGGGTAACCATCCACATGCTATATTTTTCAAGTTATAACATTTTACCAAATGTCCTTCTGGACAAATTGTAAAATTCAAACAAATAAATAATTAAAAAAAAAAACATGGAAGCAGCATATCAAATCAGTAATAGACAAAATACAAACAGTAAGGAGGCAAATGCATTGGCTAACAAGTCGAAAATGTAAACCAAGCATGGAAAATAAATTAAAGATATAGAAAACAATCATAAAACCAATCTGGACGTACGGAATACCATGGGGAACAGCAGCAAAGAGCCGTATAAGCAAAATGGAGACTGTGCAAGCCAAAATTCTTAGAACAATAGTTAACGCTCCATGGTACGTCAGAAATGAGGACATCCGAAAAGATCTAAAAATTCCAACAGTCAAAGAGGAAATCGCTAGATACGCAAAAAAGTACAAAGAAAGACTTGCAACCACCCAAACCAGCTAGTTGCAGAAACAAAAGAAACCGTAATAGAAAGAAGATTGAAGAAGAAGCATCCCGCAGACCTCGCAATAGAAAGACAATAAACAACCTGGAAGATGGAACCCCGCTGGGGGTAACCATCCACATGCTATATTTTTCAAGTTATAACATTTTACCAAATGTCCTTCTGGACAAATTGTAAAATTAAATAAATAAAAAAAAAAAAAAAAAACTTAAGAGACCGAACCCAACGATTAGCGGGCGGTTGTCACAGACGAAATCCGACATAAACAAAGCGTTAAGATATCGAAATTCCAAGCGCCTTAGCATGAGCGACACATCCGGTCACTCTATTCGTTCTCAGAAATGTACGATCGAAGCCTTTTCCCACTCCCACGAATAAAAGAATTTAAATACTCCCCCTAAAAGCATCCAAGTCAGTCTTGAACAATCACGCCTACAGCTCGAAAGTGTATCGCAAACAAGAAAATAAAGTTTCTTTTTCTTAAATCTCTCTTTTTATTTTACGCGACACGGTCCACCGAGACGTCTTCGACAATCGTAAGAAAACACAGAATGTTTCCGACCGTCACACCGAACAGTCCGACGAACCGCTTGCACGCACGACATCAGACAATAAACCTTTGTTGAGTTTAAACGATTAATTTATTATTGCACCCATATAACCACCTCACATCTTTCGCCAAATGAAATTTTAATTAATCGTATCGTTAAGTCGCATATTTGTAGGTATTAAAACGTTGTAAGAAAAGTAAGATTTGTAAAAAGAAAGAAAGAAATTTTGATTAAAAGAGGAGAAAATATTAAATTACGAATGATTAAATCAGAGGTTCGAGTAGCGCTGGCAGACTGCTGATAGACTGCGAATATCTAGAAATTTCACAATTCTATGAAAAAAACTGAGAAAGCACTCTCTTTCGTAACTTTTAGATACGTAATTCTTTTATATTATGTACCTTGAATACATCAAACGCGAGAAACGTTTGCATTTGTCAGTTTCCTAGAAATGCATAGAAACGCGCAATTTATCGATAGATACGAAAATGTCACTAGATTCTAGTGATTAAAATCGGTAAAGTTGCTAACACACGTAATTGAATCAGCGCACCAGGCTCCGATTTTCCATTACTTTATTGACTATGTTAGAACATCGATCTTGTCTCGCTTATTCATAATTATAATATAATCTTCGTTGGGAATTTTTTCATTTAAATTACACAGCGTGACGTGACTTTTGACTCGCCTTGTATACACAACAAGGACGTTGCCTCTTCCAAGTATCGTACGGTGATACGAAATAAACAAGAGTTTAGGCATTTAGTTCGCTTAGGAAATCACGTCTCTAGATTTTCTACAGTTTTCTAACTGAAATGAAAATACGTAGCTAAACATTTACAAACGTAGTAATACGTTTTTTTTTCTTTTTTGTTTTCTTTTGTTTAATTTTTAGCGGACATAGAAATGCGGAGAGCAATAAAATTAGTAAGGAAATTTGAGACTGGAAATTAAAAAATTAAAAGACTGAGTTAAAAAATTGAAATTGAATGATAAAAGTCGAAAATTAAGGAATTCGGAAGTATTGAATCTTCCTCGCGCTTAACACTCGCAACAGTACAAACACGACACAGTTTCGAGGCTCTCTGGTAGAAACCGAGTGCAAAAGAAATTTCTTCTACCAGCTGCTTCACACTTTAAAAACGCAGTGAATCGTGTTCGTGTCGTGGCTCGTCGCTGTCAGCCGCAATGCCGGAGAAACGTTGGAAACAGGTTCCTTTTGAGTCTCCACTCGAAAGCTTCGAACAATATTACGTAGAACAGTAGTGCTAAGTGCGAGAATCCGCTCTGCGACAGCCACAAATCTCTTAATAAACGTAAAAGTCTCGATAAACGTAGTACTACGTTCTACATTGGAAATATCTTCAATAAAATATTTCCCACTTTATTGAAAAGGATAAAAAAATCGTATTACTACGTTTGTCACCGAATGAACAGAAAGTTGCGAAAGAATTCTGTAGTAACACGTTATTGACTTATAGAACACAGTTGCGGTTGCTTAGAAGGTATCGTTAGTGCAACCATACGCGGCATTGTTTAGTCGATAAACACTATCTACTATCAGACCAAAATACACTGTGCAGAAACGCGTGTATTCTCTTATCTAAAATATTTTCAGAATATATTTATATATTTTTAAATATATATTCTATGTATATATATGTATAGGTGTATATATATATATATATATATATATATATATATATATATATATATATATATATATATAGAAGATGATCTTTACACGTGATTAAAAAACTCATTAATCCACGATTAATCTTGTCGATGAATCGAGAGTTAAAAAAAGAGAAATGTAAAAATAGTGAGTCTTTTTTTCTCTTTTCTTCGAGCAGATTTCTTTCTCTTTCTTTTTTTTTTTTCTTTCTTTCTTTCGTTCGTCTTCGCCGTGAACTCGTTCGTAGAAACTTGCCGTGGTCCCATCTCGCTCTGTTTTCTTTTCCAACGAAATTTCAGTACGAAGAACCCAGCCACGGTTTCGTTGTATCGAGCTTCTCCTATTAATCTTTCGCGTATTGACTAGAAGAACGGGCGTAACGAGCTGACAACCAGATATCAAATTACCACCTTCGAATCGCGTCCTTTTACACGGTCAAATATCGTTCCAGTAGATCGATATGATTTTCTGCGAATTGCCACCGCGTCGAACCGTATCGACGATTATATTTTTCTTGATACGTTGGGAGTGGACAACTGAAACGCGGGCTATTCAAAAACCAAGACAATCGATTGTGGGATCATTTGAAAATTAGAAAAGTGGCAGGTTGGAGAATTATTTGAAAATTTATTCAAATCCAACGCAATTATCGAACCTTTCCGTAGAATTATAGCTCTCTGATTAAATTTCTACAGATCTTGTCCACTGATTCGACCACATACTCTAAATAAAATAAAACAAAACAAAAAAAAAAAAAAAAAAAAGAGAGATTTGTCAAATTATACTTTCGCAATATCTTCCCTCTAGAGAACCAATTTTTCATATTACAGTCTTCTTGGAAAACCAATTGGTCGAATCGTGCACAATTGTCAGTACTCGAGCGATTACATTCCGCAGATATACATGCCCACTACGATATTTGACCACTGAATTAGTTACTTGATCCCAAAGCCTGTAAATTGATATGGCTGACAACATAGAAGGATCATATTCCCCAGATTAGAATGCAACCGAAGCAGCTAACCAGAGAGAATAGCGAGATACGACTTAAGTACGACACGCGCTATAACGATGTGTGCGCATATAGTGCGCTGTATTGGTGAGATACATAGTGGAAGTTAGTTTGAGCTTACACGATTTCTCGCCTGCGTGTTCCCACTCGCAACTACTCGACGAATCTCTTAGAAATCGATTCTCATCGTCATTGGGGACGGTAGTCGGTGGATCGTAGGACAGGCAACAGACAGCGAAATAATTTAACACCAGAATTACCAACCTATAAATACCATATCTCTAAATATCATGAAAATAATGATAACGTGATATATACAGAGTGTTAGAAAGAAAAGTAATTCGACTTGCGTGTTTCTATAGGGTTGGCAACTAAGTGATTGCGGATTTTGCCAATACAACCTAATGAGAAAATCCGCAATCACTTAGTTGCCAACCCAATATTAACGACAAAAAGAAATTATTTTCCAACGGGTTAAGTAGTTCTAACGTCAATGTTCCTCCCTTCTATTTCTCCATTAGAATTCAAGTTTCTAAACTGCATTCGAATTTCTCTTCTCTGAATCTTCTATCGGTTAGGTAGTGTACAGATGATTGGACTGTTTGGAAAAATACTATGCATTGGATCTTCGTCTCTCCTCTCATTTTCAACACCAGACACGATATTACATATTTATATTTCCAATGAATTTGTCTTGCCTCTATCGATGGGAGGAAGAACACGAAGCAATGTAGGAAACGATTATTATCGTCTGTCTGTCTTGTGTTTATAAACATAATTTCTCGTTGCAGTTGCCACAAGTATTTCGTTAAAAAGCTAAATTCCTTTGAATTTTGATTTCTTTGAATTTTCTCTCAGAGTCCGTTTGATTTCCTCCGAGTAATTTTGCATTTTCTTCATTTGCTTTTGGATTCCTTTCTTTTCTCAAACTTCTCTTTTTTTTTTCTTCTTCTTCTTTTGCTTCGGCAAAAATTACGAAGCTGAATCGAGAAGCCGACTATTTCACCCAAAAGACAGCGTATCTTTTTCTCATTTACCATCATTTTTCGTCGTTCGAAAATTCTTCGCACATCAGGAAAATAGGAATATTTTTTCCCCTACAGAAAAATGTTGTTCTCGTTCTATAAATTCTCTGCCGGTCTCTATGGACCATACGAGATAAAAAGATAGTTCAGACGTCGACGTTAGGCGAGACAGGTCCATCGAAATTACCATTCGTCGCAGAGCTGATTTTCTCTTCGTTGCTATTGCTGTAGATATTGTTGGCCTTGGTTGGCTCACGAGGACCATCCAGGAAATAAGTGACCATGCTACCCTTGCCTTTCACCTGAATGGTACCACGACAGGTGAGCGGATATCCTTTGGTGATTAGGATGTCGCGAACTTCCTGGGTGACCTGAATCCCATCCAACACGCCTGTAGACTCCATCCTCGAGGCCACATTTACCGCGTTACCCCAAATATCGTACTGCGGCTTTCGGGCGCCTATCACCCCGGCGACGACCTACATTGGAACAAGTTCAAAAAAAAATATATCATCCACTGGGATTTCTTCTTGGACAAATTTTACTTTTTCTCTGCACCCGTTTTTGAAATTAATTTCATTTTTTTTTTTTTTTTTTTTGTTCTATCGTATATGAGTAAAGGAGGAAAAGTTTGTTTACTGGGGCTTCTCTTTTGTGGAAATTTAATTTTCGAGTCTGGGGAAATTTTTCCTTCTATGGTTCACCGTATATTAGAATAGGTTCAAACATTTGTTTAATGGGATTTTATTTTTTTTTTAAGTTCCATAGTATATGAGGAAAGGAGGAAAAGTTTGTGTACTGGAGCTTCTCTTTCGTGGAAATTTAATTTTCGAGTCTGGGGAAATTTTTCCTTCTATGGTTCACCGTATATTAGAATAGGTTTGAACATTTGTTTAATGGAATTTCATTTTTTTCTTCTTTTAAATTTTATAGTATATGAAAAAAGAAGGAAAAGTTTGTGTACTGGAGCTTCTCTTTCGTGGAAATTTAATTTTCGAGTCTGGGGAAATTTTTCCTTCTATGGTTCACCGTATATTAGAATAGGTTCAAACATTTGTTTAATGGAATTTCATTTTTTTTCTTTTCTTAAGTTTTATAGTATATGAAAAAAGAAGGAAAAGTTTGTGTACTGGAGCTTCTCTTTCGTGGAAATTTAATTTTCAAGTCTGGGGAAATTTTTCCTTCTATGGTTCACCGTATATTAGAATAGGTTCAAACATTTGTTTAATGGAATTTCATTTTTTTTCTTTTCTTAAGTTTTATAGTATATGAAAAAAGGAGGAAAAGTTTGTGTACTGGAGCTTCTCTTTCGTGGAAATTTAATTTTCGAGTCTGGGGAAATTTTTCCTTCTATGGTTCACCGTATATTAGAATAGGTTCAAACATTTGTTTAATGGAATTTCATTTTTTTTCTTTTCTTAAGTTTTATAGTATATGAAAAAAGAAGGAAAAGTTTGTGTACTGGAGCTTCTCTTTCGTGGAAATTTAATTTTCGAGTCTGGGGAAATTTTTCCTTTTATGGTTCACCGTATATCAGAATAGGTTCAAACATTTGTTTAATGGGATTTTATTTTTTTTTTTAAGTTCCATAGTATATGAGGAAAGGAGGAAAAGTTTGTTTACTGGGGCTTCTCTTTCGTGGAAATTTAATTTTCGAGTCTGGGGAAATTTTTCCTTCTATAGTTCACCATATATGAAAATAGGTTCAAACATTTGTTTAATGGAATTTCATTTTTTTTCTTTTCTTAAGTTTTATAGTATATGAAAAAAGGAGGAAAAGTTTGTGTACTGGAGCTTCTCTTTCGTGGAAATTTAATTTTCGAGTCTGGGGAAATTTTTCCTTTTATGGTTCACCGTATATCAGAATAGGTTCAAACATTTGTTTCATGGGATTTTATTTTTTTTTTTAAGTTTTATAGTATATGAAAAAAGGAGGAAAAGTTTGTTTACTGGGGCTTCTCTTTCGTGGAAATTTAATTTTCGAGTCTGGGGAAATTTTTCCTTCTATTGTTCACCGTATATTAGAATAGGTTCAAACATTTGTTTAATGGAATTTCATTTTTTTTCTTTTCTTAAGTTTTATAGTATATGAAAAAAGGAGGAAAAGTTTGTGTACTGGAGCTTCTCTTTCGTGGAAATTTAATTTTCGAGTCTGGGGAAATTTTTCCTTCTATTGTTCACCGTATATTAGAATAGGTTCAAACATTTGTTTAATGGAATTTCATTTTTTTTCTTTTCTTAAGTTTTATAGTATATGAAAAAAGAAGGAAAAGTTTGTGTACTGGAGCTTCTCTTTCGTGGAAATTTAATTTTCGAGTCTGGGGAAATTTTTCCTTTTATGGTTCACCGTATATCAGAATAGGTTCAAACATTTGTTTAATGGGATTTCATTTCTTTTTTTTTTGTTTTTGTGAATATTCGATTTTTAGTTTAGATATATTGGCCACCCCAATATTTACCGCGTTTTATTGTGCGCCAGGACAGTTTCAAAAGTTGACTTGTCGAGGTTACCCAATTTCTAGAATCTAGGAGATTTGAACTTTATTTTGGAGTGGAGGAATTTCAGGGAGCTTGTTTAATACTCGTGTTCTGTTAAAGTTTATAGAATTTTGCCGAGTGTTTAGTTCAGGGCGAAGGAAGATGTTTCAATGAGTGTCGTACAGCTAGTGCGAAATTGATCGACGTTACCGGTCCAATATTGATGCCCACACGCAACCGGAAGTTGTTAAAGCTGTGTTCATTAACTGACGCCAGCTGTTCGCGTATCCTGAGCGCGTAGTCTGCCATCGCGGTCACGTGTTTGTAATCTTTCATGTCGCAGGTGTTCTTCGTTAATCCTACCGAAACAGTACAAAGGAAATTCTCTTAGAAGATTAAAAATTAAACACTCGAAAATACTCGAATTCTTCTGATAAAAAGATTTACAACAAGATGCTTCAATAGATTTAACACAATACATCAGCAATAACGTAACATATACTTTGAATCACCGAATATTCAGCAATGAGAAAATGTGGTCTCTTTAAAAGATACCCAATTCTTCTGTAAAAAGAAACTTGCAAAATATTCCCCAATGTTTCATCACGAAGAATTCAGAATTTTCGAAAAACGAAACAAACAATACAAGAAACTAGGTCGCGAAAGATTTGTCAAAGAGATTCGAAAATATAAGCAAAAAAGAATAAAAAATAGAAAAAATGCATAGAACAGAGCCGTAGCCTGTGACAAGGAAGACACGTAGTTTTTTCCCTGAAAAAGATAAAGCTGGTCTCCTGTTGGCATTAAAAAGTATGTAGCAATAGGAAAAAGGAAGAGAAAAACACAGGACATACGACATAGCGAATTTTAATCAGTGCCTCGTTGAATAGTGTAATCGGGTAGAAGAGAGATATACAAAAAGAAAAAGAAAAAAAAAAGAGAAAGAAAGGGAGAGCTGGTGGTGTAGGTTCTCACCGGATGCGGCCATATACGTGGCACCAGTGCTCTTGATCTTCTCGATGTATTTGTACGGCTCTTCAGCTAGAAGCTCGTCGAAATCGGCGATGATCTCGTTCAACAGCCTGAGACACTCGACGCCCTCGTTATTCGCTTCAAGCTCCACGTAAAACTCGGAAAAGTTAGGTATCGAGGCGAACATTATGCAAACGAAGTCGCACTGCTCGTGGTACAATTCCTGCAATCGTTAATTACATGGAAGAATGTTGATAAGCTGACGGGCAGAGAAGAATTGCGATCCAATTAAAAATATCAGGACACCAAATTTTTCATGATGGAATTCAAGACAGTTCGTTTAACTATCACAGTTGAGATTTTCACTTGAGATTTTCAACGCTTGTTTTTCTGGTTTCTATTAAGTGGCAGTTATTAGTCTATTAGTTTCATAGTTTACTATAATTAAGGTAGAAGAAGTCATAGACTTTGTTGGTCTTGGTGAATCTTAATTATCGCCTGATAAAATTTATATGATTTTGTATAAATGGATTGTTAACGTTCTTACGTCTGAATTAACCGTAGATAAGAAGTGGGCAGCCACGTGTTCCGGAAGTATGTTGGCCAGCAGCTTTTGGTTGTAGGCTTTCAGGTGCTCCATTTCTTCTTTCTCCTCAGTTGCTTGCAACTTCCACAAGAAGTCCAACCTGCATTCACCAACAGACATTCCACCTTTTCATTCGTCATTTTTCCCAATTCGAAGAAATAGCGACTGAGAGGAATCTTGGCATTTTATTTCAATTTGGAAGCTTTTCAAGAAATCCAGTCAAATTTAGAGAAACGATGAGTGAGATTATGATGAACCATTACTTGTTAATGGGTCTGAGTATTAATTTTATTGCGAGTGAAAGACGTTACCTGTAAGTAGCTTCTGTGTGTTGGGAATGGGCAATGAGACACGTCATAAAGAAAATCACCAGAACACCTGCTAACCATCTTCCAGTCAATTCTACATCTCTTTCGTGTATGGCTTCGTAGATGCTGATGGACAAATAGCAAGCGACTACTAGGCTTAGTATAGCTACTTTGAACACCGATGTTAAAATCTGATAGACAGCGCAGGTTATCATAACTAGCATCACTAGTACCGGAAAAAGCTGTAACATATATCATACGAAATTAATGTGTTATTACGTATAGATGCAGAAATCTAGGAATAATAGGGACACAGATACAGGAATAGCAATAATAGGCGTTTTAAATTACAACCTGACTCAATTAGATTTGACTCCTCTCGACTTTTCTTCGCTAGGTTTGACTCGTTTACTTGATTTAGCTAGGTTTGACTGCGTTTGGCTCAACTTGTCTAGGTTTGAGTCGCTTTGGCTAGGCTTTAGCTGGGTTTGACTCAGTTTGCTTCGACTTTAACTGAGTTTGACTTGGTTTGCCTCGAATTAGCTAAGTTTGACTCGGTTTGGCTCGACTTTAGCTGGAATTGACTCGGTTTGGCTCGACTTTAGCTGGGATTGACTTAGTTTGCCTCGACTTTAGCTGAGTTTGACTCAGTTTGGCTCGACTTTAGCTGGGATTGACTCAGTTTGCCTCGAACTAGCTAGGTTTGACTCAGTTTGCCTCGAACTAGCTAGGTTTGACTCAGTTTGCCTCGAACTAGCTAGGTTTGACTCAGTCTGCCTCGAACTAGCTAGGTTTGACTCAGTTTGGCTCAGCTTGTCTAGGTTTGAGTCACTTTGCCTCAGATTTTTAACTAGATTTGACTCAGTTTGACTCGATTTGTACAGTTAGGTTTCACATAATTCGGCTGTCTCGACTAAAGATCTCAAACTATGTTAAGCTTAATTAATCCTACACTCGACTCATTTTGTCTTCGATTTAAAAGTGTTGTCCCGCTCGAATTAAATAAATGGCTCATTTCGATTTCGATTGATAGTAGAGTTTCACTTGGTTAGGTCAGAACAAGCTTGATTTAGACTCGTGCAATTATCTTTGAAGATCCATACAAACTTCATTAGTGTAAACTCGTGTAAACTGAAGTTAGATTAAAGTACAGAGTCATCGAATCGCGTGCATGTGCATGGAAACGATTTTGACGTGGCTTAGGAACGCGGTCTGAGTTCCACACAAGTAGCAGCCAACCCGTTTCCGGTTAATCCCGAGTTAATTCAAGGTGGAGCTTCGCGGCTGAGCACATCGAATCGATCACAGTTACTTACGTCAGCAAAGACAGTGTAATAGCAAACATCGACGGGCGTGTCGATACTCTGGTACGTTACGCTTGAATTATCTGGCCACTCGGTCAATGAAGACGTCACGTTCCCACACACGTGACCATCTTCCAGTGTTACCTGCAATCAAAAAACAAATCAATCGGTTTCCATCGCGTTTCCAATTTTTGCCTCCTAAAAGGTTCTTCTTTCTCGATCAAACGATGCGAAAGGATCGATGAAAGTGAAGCCGTACCATGTAAAATTCAAAACCATCCATCGATTGTCCGATGTTGTGTACTTCTAATTGTCGTTTCGATTAGAAACTGGCCTGGTCTATCAAACACGCGCAAATTCATTCATCGATCGCACATGTTTCCCAACGCTCCCATGTACTCATCCGCTAACACATATTTTTATATTTAGTTCCTTGGCAATTTTCCTCACTCACGTTCCAAATTTAAAACTATTACCACAAAAGGTTGAACAAGCTCCAAATATATCTCCAACTATTTTTAAATTTGATGAACTATTTGGCGTGCAGAAGTTGAGGAACGACGTTTGGTTTCCACTACGGTTGGCCTTGGTTTGACCAAGTTTGCTATCATCGCGTCTTGTCTTTACATATTCGAACTATACATACTTATGAATCTAACCGTAAAGTTCCAAATGTTTTCTAATATCAGCTTGACAAAATATACGTTTCGATAGAACTTGCATTTCTTCATTCGTTCGCTGACAAATTGTACGTTTTTTTTTTTTTTATTTATTCATTTGAATTTTACAATTTGTCCAGAAGGACATTTGGTAAAATGTTATAACTTGAAAAATATAGCATGTGGATGGTTACCCCCAGCGGGGTTCCATCAAAAATTGTACGTAACACAACTTTACACAAATAGTTTCTATTGGGTTGGCAACTAAGTGACTAATCTTTCAAAACTAATAAAAATTAAGAATAATATTCTATTTATAGAAATTATTGCTTCGATAGAAGAAATTAAATTTCAACAATAATAAGAATCAGGACAATCTGAATATCGCCGAGGTATAGCTATTAATCCTGAAAAGTGATTTGGAAAGAATGTTATATTTACTCCAATAAATATTATAATAAATTGAATTTTTAAGTATTGGTCCAGTAACTAATGGATATCAATGAATTCATCTTGTAATGATTGCAAAAACTGCTCCTATATGTAAAACATAATGAAAATGTCCTACATACATAGTATGTATCATGTAAGATAATATCAATTGACGAATTAGATAATGTTACTCCTCTTAATCCTCCAATTGTGAATATTAAAATGAAACCAATTGATCATATAAATTTAATATTAAAATATATTTTAGTTCCATGATATGTTGCTAATCATCTAGAAACTTGAATTCCTGTAGATACGACAATAGTATTACAGTGTTGTCAGTAGTTTGTATAAAAGTTCTGCTTGTAAAATAGAAAAGAAACTTCTAGAGTTTTCCTAGTTCCATAATACCGTTAATACTCTATACGTGTTTAATAGTTTTCTATCTGTCAAGTAGTCGAGGAAAAATGGAATTCTAATGAGACCGTAGCCCAATGTCGTTCATATTCTCTGCCAGATCAATGGATTTATAGATTCGTCGATGATGGATGATGACTATAGCTATCTATTTCATTATATATACCTAGTATTAAACGATGATCGATAGCCACTCTCATGAATTTTCTCCTAATAATACGCTGCGTGAGATTCTGTCGGATTTTGAGGAATTACACCAGCTTTCAGACAATACTATTGCGAGCTGGTGGAATGCTTGCAATCGTTGATATTACAGTGGGTTTCTCTACTCTGTACGTCCATGTTACTACGTGATAAGGAATATTGACGAAGCTAAGTAACGAACGACATTCAGCAATGTAGCGTTCGATATTCATAGTCTGTTAACAAATAGGCTACTTGCTCAAGGTATATCGTAAGTAAATCATTACTGTAGTAACCTACAGATGGTGTTTGTTTTATTGTCTAGAGCAAGGACAAGAAAGGATGGTTTATTCAGAGTTAAGTTCAAGTTTATTCGTACAAGCAATACTCAACACAAAGCTGACTACAAATATCGCCGTACGTCTTAACACTCGGCTTCCAACTTCTCAACTGATCAACTCAAACTGCCCAACTCAACTGGTACAACTCGACTCCTCAAACTCAACTACTACATTCGACGGACTCTACTCAACTGACTCTCCGCAACTGACTCTACTCAACTGACTCTACTCGACTGACTCTCCGCAACTGACTCTACTCAACTGACTCTCCGCAACTGACTCTACTCGACTGACTCTACTCGACTGACTCTCCGCAACTGACTCTACTCGACTGACTCTACTCGACTGACTCTACTCGACTGACTCTACTCGACTGACTCTACTCGACTGACTCTACTCGACTGACTCTACTCGACTGACTCTCCGCAACTGACTCTACTCAACTGACCCTCCGCAACTGACTCTACTCAACTGACTCTCCGCAACTGACTCTACTCGACTCCTAACGTCTTCTCTCTGTCTTCCAGATGTGCCTGACCCATTCCCAGGTAGATCCCCTTCGATTACCCCAATGTTGTAATGGGCCACAGGTATGACCCATTGTCAGGCACGTCCCTTTTCCCGATACTACATTACATGGTGTTGATAATGTTGGATCTTAATTGCCGAAATAATGGTATAGGAACACTAAGTTTACACTCAGAATTTGCCTTAAAATAGTTATATATTTATTTGATAAACGATTTCAAGGATATTCATCGATACCCATTTGCACGCGTCTCAGTGCTTTCTTTCATATCAGACTGTTAACTGACTGAACAGTTTACATTCCTTTGTTTTCGAGACACGCATACTTCCACACACTGATATTCACATACATGTGTGACAGCACTCGACAGCAAAATACCGCCACACTCGACAGTAACTAGTCTCGGACGACGGCAGCGCAGTGGTTAGCGTCTTAGATTACGAACGTTAGGAACTCGGGTTCAAATCCCGGCGACCGGAGTTTTTCGAATTTTCTTTCGCGGCATCAAAAATGAGAAGAAAAATGCAGCAGTACTCTCTCAGCGCAACTACATCCACAACTATACCGGTCAGACCAACTAAGAAAACTACCATAATGGCAACTAGTAATTACAACTATCACGGCCTATTCACCTCACATGTATCTCTACTACGCTGGTTAATCTATGTAGTTTAGCACATAAAAGTATACATATCTTAATAGACGGCTATCATTCGTCAGTATCTAAAATCTTTCTCCTGATTTAGATGGAAGAAGCTAAAGATAAAAAGCTGGCCGAGTAACGAAATAATTTGAACAGATTATTTATCTGTGTTTTCGTTATTAACAAACTGTTTGCGAGTAATAAACATGCGTCAACAAATGTTTCAAGTATAGCAATCTGTATTACCTTGGAGCACTAGCATAATGTTAGAACGTTATAGTGTGTGTAATGTAATAACGTGAGCTTACCAACGGTGATAAAGCTGTGGCGAAAGTGAGAAACACGACACACGTGGCTAACACCTGAGCGACTCCTCGATTCTCGAACACGTGCACCGCAAAATCTCGCAGACACCGTGGCACTCTCTAAAGAAACACAGAATATCAACGTACATCGTCTACGTAGTTGAAAGATTTGATCTCTTCAAATCTTCAGTTTTATATATATATAGTCTTTTATTCTCTTTTGAATAGATTGGCTGGAAAATCTCTGAAACGGTGTATTATCGTCGAAATAAATCGTTCTCGTTCAGTTACAAAACTCTACTATTCTCTAATTTCTAGTATTTTCTTTGATAAAAATTCTCCAACGAAATTTGGAAAATACTGTCACTGAAAATTCGTAGGAAATCTTCCACTTAATAGTGTAACCTATGGTTGTTCATTTTTGTCATGTTTTTCATTCTATTGGGCTGGCAACTGGGTGATTGCGGATTTTGTCATTAGGTGTTAATGACAAAGTCCGCAATCACTTGGTTGCCAATCCAATACCTAGAAGTAATCGCGGAACGCGTAATATTTCGAAAATACCGTGCCAGCGAAATTCCATAGAAATTTTCTCTATGCTTTCCCTTCTTTCTTTCGTCGAAATTTTTCGTTACGTGTACGGGACAAATACCGTGAATTATGTAATCGCCAGCGATGTATGTACGAGACACGATTAACGACCTCGGCATTGTGACCTGGAATCGCGCCACGAATTCAAGGTGAAGAGGAAGTGGCAAGATTCCAAAGAGCGAATGCGATCGATTTGCCCGCGATGCACGTTGCAACGCGATTCCTCAAATTCGTTTGAAGAGTTCTTTCCCCACAGATAGCAAAAAAGGACGATAGTCTGAGCGAAAGTCTCACCTCGTTCTTCTCTGCCAGTAGTATCCCATTGATTGTGGCGATGATCAACGTGCTCACTGTGACACACGTGTAAAAGTAACCACTCCTGAAAAATGATTCAATTTCGTAAACGTTATGAAAGCCTCCCCTGGAGGCTTCACTTTTGCTCGCTCAATAGAACCGTTTCTGTCGACATAGAAGCACCTCGAAATACGCGGATACAGAACCGATACGATAACAGATGGTAGAATCGTAACTGAAACCAATATCGGTCCTTTCCACAACCTTCCCCATTTCTAACTGTCATATATTTTTCTAAATGCTATTATCCTATTTCTGACGAACTATATCAACATAAGCCATGTTCGATCTTCTGTTAGTAGCTGCTCAAAACATAGCAGCGACGTGGAACTGGAAAATTTGGGAATATAGTTTGTACGGGAATATGTTTCGATTTACGTGTATCCTTGTTGAATTTCAGTGGAATCGAAATAAAATAGAATTTTCCGAAACTTCAATCGCGTTACAAACTTTTGAAAATTACTAGCTTTCAATATGAGGCAAAGGGAAACTTGGACAAAGTCTAGTTGATCGATGGTTTAATTAACAGAATGACAGTTACCCTCGTAGAGTGATCGCTATAGCAATCACGACGACCATGTAGACGAAGCCGGAGCAGACGAAATATGCCGAGAGCATTCTGTCCCTTTCGCGCGAATACTGCAACAAATGGTTTACAAATAAATGGTTTCTTCTTCTTCGAAATCTTCGCCGATACATAGCACTTTCTCAATTTTCTTGCGAACAAAACCCTCGAATGTTATTCCGTTTAAACAACGGTAGATTAGATCACTTTGATTTTGAGCGGGAACTTGATTTAATACGTTCGGGCAGCGTGCGCCACCGGTGGCTCACGTTCGAGTCTCCCATCAGGCGGCGTGTACCACCGGCGGCTCACGCTCGAGTCTCCCATCAGACGGCGTGTACCACCGGCGGCTCACGTTCGAGTCTCCCATCAGACGGCGTGTGCCACCGGCGGCTCACGCTCGAGTCTCCCATCAGACGGCGTGTACCACCGGCGGCTCACGTTCGAGTCTCCCATCAGACGGCGTGTACCACCGGCGGCTCACGTTCGAGTCTCCCACCAGACAATGTGTACCACCGGTGGCTCGCGCTCGAGTCTCCCATCAGGCGGCGTGTACCACCGGTGGCTCACGCTGGAGTCTCCCACCAGACGGCGTGTGCCGCCGGTGGCTCACGCTTGAATATTCCATCGGACGGTGCGTACCAGCGAAAATGTAGTTAGTTCAGTGAGCAGAACAAATTGCCATATAGTTGAACGTTTAAATAATGGAAATTTAACGTAGATTAATTGAAAAAAAGTAGGATTTATTTTTAAAAAAGTAACCATTCAATGTTATAAACTTATTACAAATACGAATACGAGCACAGGAATAAAATAGCAGCGCCGGCGTGAACGTGTTAAAAAATAATGACAATAATAGTAAAAGAATAAAAGGAAGCCAAAGATGAACGCAAAATGGCGTAATTTATTAGAATTATTGCACGATCTTACGGCAGTAGATTATTGAAAATCCTTCAGAGGAAAGATAAGTTGCTTTAGGAATTATAAATTTATACGAATCTTCCAAACAAATTGATCAACAGAAAGGGGACAAGAACCTGTATTTACCTTCCCTTCGACGTCAGGCAGACGAAAAGTTAGAACAAAAGGCGTACAATACTCCGCTCTTAATCGATCTATGCTCCTGGCGTCGATTGCTCTCATCAGGTACTCGTTCACCTCGTCCTCCGGATCCTTTTTCGCCTCGGTCGTCTCGCCAAACCCTAATCTGTCGCAGGATTAATAACAGGATACAGAAAGGTCCGTACAAGAGAAACTTCTTACATTGGAAAACTGAAAGCTTCATAAATCAAACATCCGTCGCGACTCGAGTCTTGAAAATTTTTCTTCCGATTTCCCAACCCTCGGAAATTATACAATCGACCATTTCACACGATAGAAATATATTATTTAATATGTAAAAAATAATAACTAAATAAATAAATAATGATATTTATTTAATGTAATAAAGTACAAAAATTAACTTTCTTATTGAAGACTCGTATTCCGAAGAAACTTACGATTTCGGAATGTACGAAGCTCAGGAAAACCCACGCGCGTTGGTCTAAAATTATTTTCACAAGCAGGGGAGAAAAAACGAAAAAGGAAGAAGAAAAATGGAAAGAAACAATGAACCAGTTACTTGTTCTGTTTGCCGTGTTGCGAACCGTGTCCCATCACTCTCATCTCTTTCGACACGTTGCCATTCGCTGGCAAACCTTTCCTCAGCCCAGACGAGGGTAAGTTACCCTTATACGTGTCTCCGGGGACAATTAGGTAGGTTTTGATATCGTGCTCCTTCAAATACGCGTTTCTCTCGCCCCCATGACCCTCTTCCACCTCATAGACACCATCAAGACAGTCCAGCGTTTCTTTCGTGATATGCACTCGTCTGCACAGAAATAATGGCAGCTCGTCATTCCCAACACGACGGTACAGTTCGTCGATCGAGACTTTTGAAAAATAAATCACAACTCTCTGTTTATCAGCTTCTTTAATTCGCCATTAATCTCGCGGATTTTAACGTTCTTAACGCATATACGTTTGTCACGTTATTAATTAATATCATTTGTGGCGGAACACGGCCATAAAGAGGGTCTCAGGGTAAAACACACGAGTGGGTCACATGGCCACGAAAGAACTAGGAAAGTAATAAAACAGGAAACTACCTGACCGAAACAATGTCCGAGGACGGACACCGAAATTAAGGAAAAACCCTGGGACCTCCTAAGAAGCACATGGGCCTCCTAGTTCCTAAACAGTTTTATTGCTCTACAAACTTCGGGTTTATCCCATCCCCACTTGGGGAGAAGACCCTCTCTACAAGGAGGAAAACGAGGAAAAAAACCCGAGGAGAGTCAGAAGCAACCGGGCAGCGCACAAGTCATCTTCGCGACGCTCTGTAAGTGCAACCAGCTCAAAATAAAATTCCTTAAAAACACCTATTCGTGAGTTATTGCTCGACACCCTTCACGTCCTTAAATCGTCTCACATTAGCAACTGAATCATCGATTTTAATTATATTAATCATACTAAAGATCTCCGATTTTTGTTAACACTTTGACTGCCACGCCGGAATCACGTGTTTCGCTCACGACGCCACGGGAGTATTTTTATTATTCAAAGCATATAATGGCAAAATAATAATAAATTGATGGTGTAAGTCAACGTTCTTCCCCAATGGACCGTTTGTCTTATTGGTGGTCAGGCGTGACCACCGTGGAGCCCTGGTAACAGTTGACAGTGACATATTGTAACAAGGCTTCGTTCGTTTCAACGCAACCATTCGCATTCGTTATGTCGTCGTAGGCAAAACGTGCAGAATATATCGTTGAAACGCGTAGAAGATATTAGTAAACGGTGTTACGATTATTTTTATGATTTCGATGGAACATTCGGCTGAAATGGTCGAGGTAAAAAGAAATTATGTTTCTGGTAAACCAACGGTAGTGGTAGATTACAAGAGAGGAAAATGTGCCGTAGATTTGTCAGATCAAACGATAGGATATTCTACGACACATAGAGGAACCCTCAAGTGGTATACAAAATTAGCTTTGGAGTTGCCGTTAAATACATCAATTTCAAACGCGACGATGCTCTATAAACAAGCGACAAAAACAAAAATCAAGGTACCAGATTTTAAAATGGCACTGGCAATGCACCTTACACTGTGCCGTTTACCAGAGCCGTGAAGTATACTTATTCGACAAAGGTTGCGACGCGAAATGCAGAGGAGAGAAGGGCAAGCGTACCTGGCACGAAGATTTTGCAGAGAGTGGTATAAAAAAATGTTAAACAGTTAGGATGAAAAATTGCTAAGAATCGGAGCAAAAAGGTGACCACCTATCGTTCAGATCGTATCGATGAGCCACGTTTATGTTCAAAGTGTTTCAACACGGTGCACCGTTAGATGCAAGATTTCTTCTCATTCTTTTTATCGATGTTCCAATAAAAATGTTTAATCGTTCAATGGTGCACTTTTTATTTCAAAGTATCTTCTATTTATCGGTTATATTGAAAATGCCCTAACTGTGAATTTTCATTCAACTTTTACAATTGTAAGAAGTTTGAGCGCTCCGGTCACCAATGTCCACCGTGGCGTCACAGGAGAAATCGTGACCAACGTGGCGGTCAAAGTGTTTTTCCTGCAGCTGATTTACATCGTCGTATCGCGATATTGAGACGAGGAAAAACAATTTTGTCTTTATATTCCCGCATTCTTTCCTTCATTCTCTATCGAGAATTTTTATTGTAAAAAGAGGCCGGAAGATTATGAAAATACGTCGTGGACCGTGTCAGAGATTCGTTTCTTCGCTGAACGTTCGCTGCAACGCGAACGAGGCTTGTCACTTGGAAATTTCGCCCCGGAAGGAAAAAGAGAATAGGAGAGAAACTCGCCCCGGTATTCCGCCGCTTTCCATGTAGTTGGCCAGGGTGACGTCATTGCTCCAAACGTCGAACTGCCACTTCCTCAGGCCAAGGACCCCGCAATGAACTCTGCCTGTGTGTATCCCTACTCTCATGTTCACGTTCACCGCACCAACCTCTCGATATAAACTGCAAAAGATTATCATCAACTATATCGAGAATATCATCATGAGCATTGGATTTCTATTAATTTTTTCAGAATAGAATATTGCCATCTCTTACTGCTAATTGAAAAAAGGAAAAAAAAAGAAATAAAACAAGCATCGTTAGTGTTGGAATACAACGATATCAATCGCATGCGGATGGGGTGATTGATCATACTGATTCTTCCCTTCGTTGCCCGACGCCATCCCCACTAGCGTGCGTTCGTGAGATGCACCACGGCGGCTAGCACGTGCATGCTCTTTAGAAAATTCGCCGGAAGAAGCGTGAGGATATGGATGGAACTTTCTAGATGGGCACGTCGAGAAGCTACTAGAAGGTTCTGTGCCACGTGTGACGCCACACAGGTCACACTCACTACTGCATAGAGAGTGGGGGTTCTAAACTTTTTTAAGGGCCATGGGTCACTAAGCCAGCCAGTCTGTGAATAACTAGCCAACTGTCTACATTCCAAAACGCACACTTACAATTTTTTATTTATTTATTTATTTATTTAATTTTACAATTTGTCCAGAAGGACATTTGGTAAAATGTTATAACTTGAAAAATATAGCACGTGGATGGTTACCCCCGGCGGGATTCCATCTTCCAGGTTATTTATTGTATTTCTATTGCGAGGACTGCGGGATGCTTCTTCTTCAGTCTTCTTTCTATTACGGTTTCATTTGTTTCTGCAACTAGCTGGTTTGGGTGGTTGCAAGTCTTTCTTTGTACTTTTTTGCGTATCTAGCGATTTCCTCTTTGACTGTTGGAATTTTTAGATCTTTTCGGATGTCCTCATTTCTGACGTACCATGGAGCGTTGACTATTGTTCTAAGAATTTTGGCTTGCACAGTCTCCATTTTGCTTATACGGCTCTTTGCTGCTGTTCCCCATGGTATTCCGTACGTCCAGATTGGTTTTATGATTGTTTTCTATATCTTTAATTTATTTTCCATGCTTGGTTTGCACTTTCGACTTGTTAGCCAATGCATTTGCTTCCTTACTGTTTGTATTTTGTCTATTACTGATTTGATATGCTGCTTCCATGTTTTTTTTTTTTAATTATTTATTTGTTTGAATTTTACAATTTGTCCAGAAGGACATTTGGTAAAATGTTATAACTTGAAAAATATAGCATGTGGATGGTTACCCCCAGCGGGGTTCCATCTTCCAGGTTGTTTATTGTCTTTCTATTGCGAGGTCTGGGGATGCATCTTCAGTCTTCTTTCTATTAGGGTTTCATTTGTTTCAGCTACAAGCTGGTTTGGGTGTGTTGCAAGTCTTTGTACTTTTTTGCGTATCTAGCGATTTCCTCTTTGACTGTTGGAATTTTTAGATCTTTTCGGATGTCCTCATTTCTGACGTACCATGGAGCGTTAACTATTGTTCTAAGAATTTTGGCTTGCACAGTCTTCATTTTGCTTATATGGCTCTTTGCTGCTGTTCCCCATGGTATTCCGTACGTCCAGATTGGTTTTATGATTGTTTTCTATATCTTTAATTTATTTTCCATGCTTGGTTTGCACTTTCGACTTGTTAGCCAATGCATTTGCTTCCTTACTGTTTGTATTTTGTCTATTACTGATTTGATATGCTGCTTCCATGTTTTTTTTTTTTAATTATTTATTTGTTTGAATTTTACAATTTGTCCAGAAGGACATTTGGTAAAATGTTATAACTTGAAAAATATAGCATGTGGATGGTTACCCCCAGCGGGGTTCCATCTTCCAGGTTGTTTATTGTCTTTCTATTGCGAGGTCTGGGGATGCATCTTCAGTCTTCTTTCTATTAGGGTTTCATTTGTTTCAGCTACAAGCTGGTTTGGGTGTGTTGCAAGTCTTTGTACTTTTTTGCGTATCTAGCGATTTCCTCTTTGACTGTTGGAATTTTTAGATCTTTTCGGATGTCCTCGTTTCTGACGTACCATGGAGCGTTGACTATTGTTCTAAAAATTTTTCCTTGTTCTGTCTCTATTTTATTTATGTGACTTATTGCTGCCGTCCCCCATAGTGGGACTCCGTATGTCCAGATTGGTTTGATTATTGTGTTGTATATATTTAGTTTATTCGTTGTGCTTAATTTAGATTTTCTATTGGTTAACCAGTACATCTTTTTCCTTATTTCACGTATTCTGTTTATTATTGATTTTATGTGATGCTTCCATGTAAGGTGTGTGTCTAAATGTATTCCTAGATATTTGACTTGCTTTGTATGTGCTATGTGGGCGCCGTTCAGTTGGATATCTGGTGTCGTTCCTTTTCTAAGTGCAAATGTTATGTGGTTGCACTTACTGGTGTTCGCTTTTATTTGTTTTCTTTGCAGCCACTTTTCTATTTTTGTAATGTGTTCTTGTAGTAGTGCTGCTGCTGTTTCTGGATTTGTGTGTCTCACTAGTTTGGCCGTATCGTCCGCGAACGTAAGTATTTTGCTGTTAACAGTTGTTGGTATGTCTGGCGTGTATAATGTGTACAGTATTGGTCCTAGTACGCTTCCCTGCGGTACTCCTGCCTTGATATTCCTGATTTCTGAATAAGCATCCTTCATTTTTACTATAAAGGTTCTATTGTTTAGGTAAGATACACTCATAATTCCAAAGATAATTGTTTAATAAATATCACATTGTATTATTTCAACACAAACATTGCGTCTTCCATAGATTGTTAATCTTAATTCCAAGATTAAATTCTAACAGTTAGAAAGGATAATTCGTTTCTTTAAGTAAACCCTGTGCAGGTTCGAATGAGAAATTATAGTATTGGGTTGGCAACTAAGTGATTGCGGGGTTTTTCAATACTACCTAATGACAAAACCCGTAATCACTTAGTTGCCAACCCCGACACATGTAGAGTGTTCAAATAGTTGTGACTTCTCTAAAATTGAAAAATACGGTCTGTTACTGTGAGTTAGAAAAGATTGTAACTAGAGAGGATGAATTGTTTCTTTGAAATTATTTATATCAGAATGTGAATGAGGAATTATACTATATACAAGGTGCTTCAAAAGTTCTCCTGTCTAGGCCAGCATGTCAGTGAAAGTTGGTTTAATGTGAAAAAGGCAGCGAATAGAATTCTGTTTGCAGCGAGGGATAAGTTAATTTTCGATGAAAAATCGTGGCACGTAGGTTGCTTAAAAAATTCTCTAAAGTCAGATCTCGTTGGAAGCTTGTTGGAAGTGAAAAGTTAATTACGTTTCTTTTCTCCAACTGCGATTGTAATTCCAGTTATAGACTTCATTTTTCCTGCAAGTGGATTAAGCGTAGATATCGTGGTAATAAATATGATAGATATGATGATAAAGATATGATGGTAAATTACGACATACAGGGTGTTTGAAAAATTCCTCGCGCGTCGAACGTACCATCAGTGATCCTGGTTGAAACTAAACAGAGCTTTCTTTGTATTTCTTAATCTCGTGACTACAGGTAGTTTCACATTATACAGGTAGCTTGCATTTTCGTAGAATTATCGTTTAATAGCGTTTCCGTCGTATGATAGAAGAAATGGCGGGGCAGAAGAAGCTGGTCGGAGAAAGCGTTGTAAGAGCCGGAAACAGAGCAAACGAGTCAAAGTAAACCGTAGACTGCCGAGACGTGGATTCTCGTTATGAGACTGAAAAACATCCAGTCTTGTCAAAGGGATGATTTCCTTGGAGAATAAAAGGTTATTCGGAGTGGTGGCCGAAGAAACGAACGTGGTCACTCTCGAGGATTCTATAATGACGATTTATAACGGAAGAGATCGTAAATACTTTTCAGAACGTAGCTCTCAAAAGAAGCTCGTATTCTATCTATTTTCCTTCTAAAATCAGTTACAGCGCAGAGATATTTCCAAGGATGTACAGCCGTGTAGTGTGTTTCGTAAGAGACGCAAGTTTTTTCCTAAGGTTTAATTGCATTTCATTGCAAAATAAATTCCCTCAACGATTTATTAACAATCTTCCCAAACATCTATTTTTCCCATCTGTTGGAAAGAGAATTTTGTTGATAATTTATGTCGGCAATTTTTCTTAACACTTTACCGACGCCGACGCTTACCGACTGATATAAATCGGTTTCCTGTCGCCGATGTTTACCGACCGATAGCCTACTAATCAGCTTTTTGTCGCCGACTATCTTTCTCATTATTTGAGCAGTAGTTTGTTATTTAATACTAAGGTACCTTGCTCAGTTGCGTCAGTAGCGTTGCTTCGTAAGTTCCCACAGCTTTATACCGATTTGAAAAACTTGCCGTTTGCGATGGACGAAAAGAATGGTATTGGAGAGTCTAAACCGAAACAGAGTCGGCGCCAGGGAGAATCTGCGCCTAAGTTGCCGGTCGGACGTGCGTGTGCTGTTGAACCGCTAGCGGTCGGTAAAGTGTTAACATTCAGTTACAATTTAAAATTGGGTTGGCAACTAAGTGATTGCGGATGTTGTCAATACCACCTGATGGCAAAATCTGCATCGCTTAGTTTCCAACCCAATATTTAATGTGCATACAGTATACAATTAATTGTATATAATATTGGGTTGGCAATGTTTAATCTATACTGTATACAATTAATTGTATATAATATTGGATTGGCAATGTTTAATCTATACTGTATACAATTAATTGTATATAATATTGGATTGGCAATGTTTAATCTATACAGTGTACAATTAATTGTATATAATATTGGATTGGCAATGTTTAATGTATACGGTCTACAATTAATTGTATATAATATTGGATTGGCAATATTTAATCTATACTGTATACAATTAATTGTATATAATATTGGATTGGCAATGTTTAATCTATACTGTATACAATTAATTGTATATAATATTGGATTGGCAATGTTTAATCTATACAGTGTACAATTAATTGTATATAATATTGGGTTAGTAATATTTAATGTATACTGTATACAATTAATTGTGTATAATATTGGATTGGCAATGTTTAATCTATACAGTGTACAATTAATAGTATATAATATTGGATTGGCAATGTTTAATGTATACGGTCTACAATTAATTGTATATAATATTGGATTGGCAATGTTTAATCTATACAGTGTACAATTAATTGTATATAATATTGGATTGGCAATGTTTAATGTATACGGTCTACAATTAATTGTATATAATATTGGATTGGCAATATTTAATCTATACTGTATACAATTAATTGTATATAATATTGGATTGGCAATGTTTAATCTATACTGTATACAATTAATTGTATATAATATTGGATTGGCAATGTTTAATCTATACTGTATACAATTAATTGTATATAATATTGGATTGGCAATGTTTAATCTATACAGTGTACAATTAATTGTATATAATATTGGGTTAGTAATATTTAATGTATACTGTATACAATTAATTGTGTATAATATTGGATTGGCAATGTTTAATCTATACAGTGTACAATTAATAGTATATAATATTGGATTGGCAATGTTTAATCTATACAGTGTACAATTAATTGTATATAATATTGGATTGGCAATGTTTAATGTATACGGTCTACAATTAATTGTATATAATATTGGATTGGCAATATTTAATCTATACTGTATACAATTAATTGTATATAATATTGGATTGGCAATGTTTAATCTATACTGTATACAATTAATTGTATATAATATTGGATTGGCAATGTTTAATCTATACAGTGTACAATTAATTGTATATAATATTGGATTGGCAATGTTTAATCTATACAGTGTACAATTAATTGTATATAATATTGGGTTAGTAATATTTAATGTATACTGTATACAATTAATTGTGTATAATATTGGATTGGCAATATTTAATCTATACTGTATACAATTAATTGTATATAATATTGGATTGGCAATGTTTAATCTATACTGTATACAATTAATTGTATATAATATTGGATTGGCAATGTTTAATCTATACAGTGTACAATTAATTGTATATAATATTAGATTGGCAATATTTAATCTATACTGTATATAATTAATTGTGTATGATATTGGATTGGCAGTGTTTAATCTATACTGTATACAATTAATTGTATATAATATTGGATTGGCAATATTTAATCTATACTGTATACAATTAATTGTATATAATATTGGATTGGCAATATTTAATCTATACTGTATACAATTAATTGTATATAATATTGGATTGGCAATATTTAATCTATACTGTATACAATTAATTGTGTATGATATTGGATTGGCAATGTTTAATGTGTACGGTATATAATTAATTGTATATAATATTGAGTTGGCAATATTTAATGTATAGAGTATACAGTTAATTGTATATAATATTGGGTTGGCAACTATGTAATTGTGGATTTTATTATTACCACCTAATGACAAAATCTGCAATCACTTAGTTGCCAGCCCAATAGCATTGAAATTGTAATATTTGTCAGTCAATGGGAAATTCGATGCTACGTTGCACTGAAAATTAAAAGAATTCCTATCGTACAATGTATCTGATTCTTAACCCTTTACACTGAATTTTATTTTAATTTCGTTACTAGCAGCTCTTAACGCTTTTAAGTGTTTTATCTGAAATTTACTTTGACCAGAAAAAAAGACAATTTAAATAAATAAAGGAAGAAAGAAATTCATTTAAATACCAGTTAAAAGAAGAATTTTCGTCGATAATTCGTTAACAGTGTCGATGAAAATAAAAGCGATTTTGGTTAGCGCTTTGCATAGGGAAAATTAGTGGTGAAAGTGTTAAGTTGATGAAAAGGAAGAAGCGAAACGGCTTGTGTGACAAGTCAATGATTAAAGCTATAAAAAAGATCGGATGTTCGTAGCAATTAATATGACAAAAGACTCACGTAATGGCGCTAATCATGTCCAAACCCATTTCCACGCAACAACGAGCGTGATCTGGTCTCGGCTCCGGAAGTCCAGAGACACAGTAATAGCAGTCGCCGAGTAGTTTGATTCGAAGACAATGGTGCTCAGCCGCCAGCGTGTCGAAACTAACGTAACAAACAGATTACAGAATTTCCATGCGAATGATTTCTCTTTTTAATTCATTATTTTTTACTCGAAAATCTACAATTTCCAAAGAAACCTAAGGCAAAGTTTCGATGGAAATGTGTTCGAAATGTAAACTCAACAACTCGCATAGTTGTTTAACGAAACAACGAAAAAATATCACCAACAGCCTTGATACAAAGTTTTTTAAATTATAGATTAATCCAATTCTAATTAAAAAAAAAATATATATATATATACATAGCATAGGAGAAATAGAAAAATGTTGAAAATAAAGGCTGAGAAAAACGATATAAAACAAACTAACCAGGCAAACAGTTTATTTAACAGCCTGACGACTTCCTCGGCGGTGCACTGATCCGACAACGAAGTAAACCCACAGATATCAGCGAACAGGATGCTAGAAAATAGAACGAATGTAATATTATATATTCTTCGGTATTATATTCTAGTCGTTATTATATCAGCATGTTAATTGGAATTCGTAGGGGTAGTATATGTCGTGAGACTTAACGAGCCTCGAGTGGCAGATACGCGTTACTGTAACGTATAACAGACGCGTGTGTAACTCTGGTGTATAATAGAGTTGGATGTTCGGCTGTTTCGCCTCACTGAATACACCCTGCCAGAATTATTCAGCCAGATACGCGTGTCTATTAATCTTCACATATTTTATTAGCAATCCGATACAGTAGCTTGTCGTATTATGGGAATTTTTATATATATGTCGGAGATGAAAGGAAAGCCGAAGCCTATTCTTGGAAATTTTGGGGATGCCCTCTAGTACTCTAGCCTAGATTTTATCATTGCTGTAATTGTTCGAGATTCGTGATAGCGAGATTGGGTTCGAGCTGACAATTGGTCGCCGAACGTAGCCACGGTCGCGGGACGAACGTTTTACCTAATAGAGGTAAATTGTATAGCTCTGTAATTCGATGAATTTGTAATGGAATACATTTAGTTAATGTATCGTACTTTAAACAAACTTACTCCTTTGGAAAGAAGGATTTAGACTCGGTAAATTGCACGTAGTATTATTTACGAAGACTTCTGTTTCCAACCTTACGACAAAATCGACCAAATTTCTTTTGGAATATCTTAATCTCCCAAGCAAGAAGTCTCAAACCTCCAAACAAAAGCTCTCAAACTTTCAAACCTTCAGATAAAAACTCTCAAACATTCAAACAAAAGCATTCAAACCTTCAAACAAAAGCATTCAGACCTTCAAACAAAAGCTCTCAAACCTTGAAACAAAATCTTTCAAATCTTGAAACAGAAGCTCTCAAACTTTGAAACAGAAGCTCTCAAACTTTGAAACAAAAGATCTCAAACTTTGAAACAAAAGATCTCAAACTTTGAAACAAAAGATCTCAAACTTTGAAACAAAAGCTCCCAAACCTCGAAACAAAAGCTCCCAAATCTCGAAGCAAAAGCTCCTAAACCTTGAAGCAAAAGCTCCCAAACCTTGAAACAAAAGCTCCCAAACCTTGAAACAAAAGCTCCCAAACCTCGAAACAAAAGCTCCCAAACCTTGAAACAAAAGCTCCCAAACCTTGAAACAAAAGCTCCCAAACCTTGAAACAAAAGCTCCCAAACCTTGAAACAAAAGCTCCCAAACCTTGAAACAAAAGCTCCCAAACCTTGAAACAAAAGATCTCAAACTTTGAAACAAAAGCTCTGGAACCTTGAAACAAAAGCTCTGGAACCTTAGAACAAGAGGTCTCGAACCTCGAAACAAAAAGTTTCAAACCTCTGACCGAACTATCTCAAACCTCCAAACGTCCAATTCGAATTTCATCGAATTTAAATGCCCATAACGACTATCCATAAAAACGATCGTCAACCACGATCAACCTAAACTTTATAACGACGCTAAATCTCTGAGATATTTTTTCTTTTTTCGTTTTTTTTTTTTTTTTTTTTTTTTGATATCTTCGCGTCTGGATACTCGAGGCAGTACTCACCTGACGTTCTCGTGCCTTTGAATGTAAATTTTGTGAAACATGGTATCTTTCGGCTTCCCTGCGATGTCTGCCTTCATCTCCATGGCTACGTGGCGTGGCAACACGCTCAATAGAAGCCGTTCCTGCAAAAAAAATCAGAGAAAATTCGTCGTCGTTCATCGCGCACAGCCTCTCGTCTACGACGTTCGAACAGCAAAGAGCAAGGGGAATGCAATTTCCTCGCACCGCACGGGAATTCACGGTCCCGTCCTCGCATACTTCGTGTAAATATCCCATGGGATTGCCAGATTAGAACCATTTTTCCCTACCATTTTCTACTTTTTCCTACCATTTTCTAATTGGAGAAATTAAAAATTATAAATATGAAGGACATAGAAAATATTCTTTGTGAAATATTGTACACTGTGTGTACCTCATAACACCTACTTTACGTCATCCTAATTGCAAGTTATTAATATTATTGGCTTGGCAACTAAGTGATTGCAGATCTTATCATTACCACCTAATGACAAAATCCGCAATCACTTAGTTGCCAACCCAATAGATATCATGACGAACGAACGATACAAATCTTTCAACGAAACTGAAAGTTTACTTCAAGAAGAGAAGAGATCAGTTGGCTGGATCGGAATATTCGCCGTTTCTATAACTTCGAGCCACCAGGCAAACGCTGTATTCTACCTATCAAGTGATTTCTGCATCTCATCTACGCTAATTGGCAGAGAGTATCAGAGAAGATGCAGCCTAGCATTTTCACGCAGCCAATTCATAGTTCTCCTTTGTCAGTGTCCTGACCATTCGATCTTGTCCCAAGACACAACACTTTTTTATGACTTTCCTGCATTCGCAAGATGCCTAAGCCTAACACATGGCTTGTGAAGCAACGACAAATTCCTCGATCGGACAATTTGAGGAATTTTTCGTTTGAAGTAAACCGGATGTTTGAGTCAAAAATTTGGATTATTCGTTCATTCGCCTAACTGATCCTACCAGGCACGGTCAAATGACCGGTTTCAAAGTTGTATTAAAAATCGTACATTCGTCGTTGCTTCTTTCGTTCGTCTAACTTTGTGTAAATTCCTATATCGTCCGACTAGTCAGTTTCTCAATCTTTGTCGATGTAAAAATCTACGTAAAATTGGGTGAACGAGAGAAACAACGATGAGTGTAGAATTTTGAGTAAAATTTTGAAACCAGTCAATCAACTGGTGAAGCTTCTGGTGAAGTTAACGCTAAATATATGTAGTAACGTACAGATGGTGTTTGTTTTATTCTCTGGAGCAAGGACAAGAAAAGATGGTTTATTGAGAGTTAAGTTCGATTATTCGTGTAAGCAATACTCAACATGAAGCTGACTACAATCGTCGTGCGTCTCAAACTCGGCTTCCAGCTTCTCAACTGACTTAACTCAAACTGCTCCACTCAACTGCTACTCCACAACTCGACTGCTCAACTGCTTAGCGTCTTCTGTTTAACTCGACTCTCTAACGTCTTCTCCACAACTGACTAACTCGACTCTTCGACTGCCTCACGTCTTCTGCCTGTCCTCGACTGCCTCACGTCTTCCGTCTGTGCTCGACTGCTTCACGTCTTCTGCCTGTCCTCGACTGCTTCACGTCTTCTGTCTGTCCTCGACTGCTTCACGTCTTCCGTCTGTCCTCGACTGCTTCACGTCTTTCGCCTGTCCTCGACTGCTTCACGTCTTTTGCCTGTCCTCGACTGCTTCACGTCTTCTGCCTGTCCTCGACTGCTTCACGTCTTCTGCCTGTCCTCGACTGCTTCACGTCTTCTGCCTGTCCTCGACTGCCTAACGTCTTCTGACTGTCCTCTACTGCCTCACGTCTTCCGTCTGTGCTCGACTGCTTCACGTCTCCTGCCTGTCCTCGACTGTTTCACGTCTTCCGTCTGTCCTCGACTGCCTCACGTCTTCCGTCTGTCCTCGACTGCCTAACGTCTTTTGCCTGTCCTCGACTGCTTCACGTCTTCTGCCTGTCCTCGACTGCTTCACGTCTTCTGTCTGTCCTCGACTGCTTCACGTCTTCCGTCTGTCCTCGACTGCTTCACGTCTTTCGCCTGTCCTCGACTGCTTCACGTCTTTTGCCTGTCCTCGACTGCTTCACGTCTTCTGCCTGTCCTCGACTGCTTCACGTCTTCTGCCTGTCCTCGACTGCCTAACGTCTTCTGCCTGTCCTCGACTGCTTTACGTCTTCTGTCTGTCTCGACTGCTTCACGTCTTCTTCTAACCCCCAGATGTGCCTGCCCCATTCCCAGGTAGATCTCCTTTAATTACCCCAATGTTGTAATGGGCCACAGGTATGACCCATTGTCAGGTAGATCCCCTTTAATTGCCCCGATGTTGCAAAGGGTCACAGGTATGACCCATTGTCAAGTAGGTCCCTTTTCTCGATACTACATATATGGCAAGGGAACTCTTGTAATTTCTAAACTGGTAGGTTGTAATAGAATTTTTGAAGTCGCAAGCATGGACAGGCCGCTAATGAAATTCCACGTATCCCAGGCTATCGAACAAATTGTTCCGGAGAATTCAGCGTTGTAACTTGATTGGCAAATGGAACACAGCTGGTTCAACGTTCCGATTTGCCGCTATTAACAGCAACTATTTTGAATTCCTCTTGGTACTGCTGCCAGCTGGTTAGTTAACCACGTTACGTGGAAACTTGCGGCGCGTCTAATAAATCTGCGCGACCCACACACCTCATCGCACGTTATTGAAACCTACAATGCGAACATTGTCAAATTCGAATTTTACTTGTCCCTACGTTCACTCTTCCATTTCCATCTGTTTCCTAAGCTCGAAATTCCTACTCTGCCATGTTTCTATTTTTCATTTCTTTGCCTTCCAGTGTACTTGATTTTCCCTATTTTCCAATTTCCTGCCCCCTTTCCTTCCATTTCGCACTTTCAGTTTCCCAATCTTCTCTCTTCCCAAATTTGCCATACCGCTGAGCTTTTTCAATGTTTCAATTCAGTTCCCTTCTTCGATTCCTCCAACCTCTGCTTATCCAGACCCAACCTTCGACTTTCTACCTTCCAATCTTTTGTCAGACTTGTCACTCGCGATAATTCAAATTTAACAGCGACAGTAATCTGTAGATTTTAGAACGTTTCCTGTTAAAAAATGCGCGCATGTATATTTATTTATTCCACCCTATGGTCTGCAGAAATTGCACTTGGTTTTACATGACTAAACGTAAGCAGAGCTAAAACTCAGATTGCCTGTCTATCTCTTTATCTGTCAATATTTTAACAAACTTTCTCCCCACTGACGACACACCACTTTCATGATCACCGACACATGTTCTCACCCTTGTCCAGGATCTCAGACTAGTTCTGTCTGTCGCGTTCCTTGCTACAGAAACTCGCATAATTTTCGCCACCGATAAATACCAAAATGAGACTGCTGATATTGTTGCAAGGAAGCCAGTCGTCGGCTGCTTTTTCCGCTAGGCGTGGTCGAACGATTCCAATGGGATGTGTACATCTACCAGGTGATCCCTCCGTTCGTCGATGTATCTCGCTCATTTCATACAAGCTATGAAATATTCAGGTCCGATTGTTATTTAGTCTGGTTTCTCTTGTTACCAAGCGCACGGATACTGTACGCGTCGTAGAATCTGAAATTACAGCGGCCCCTCATCTCGACTAATTTGACGCCGTATAAATCGATCAGCCTCTCCGCATACAACAGGTTGCGCGCACCTGTGCCGTCACGTGCGATCACCTATCGTTCGTGATCGGCCAATACACACGACCTCTTGGCCGCTATTTCCTATCGCAAGTCACGTAACGCGCTACCTTCCATTTCATTCTGACCAGGTTTCTGCTAGTTTCATTCCTTTGTCGCCTCGCTGTATTGGATTTCCTGGATTCTCATTAGACTTCTCCATTGCTTGATATTCTCAGCTGATTAGAATTTCCTGTCGAGATCAATCGTTTTGGTCCCTTTGAACGGTTTATCGAAGCAACTTGTAGCTTCGGACACCTACTCGGCCTTAACCGATCAGCTGTCTCTGACGCGTATACTCGTCATGAAGAAGTGGCAGTACTTTGCCTTATGACGAATATACTCGTCTGGAAGTGATGGCATTATTTTGTGTCACGATGAGCATACTCGTCATGAAGAAGTGGCAGTACTTTGCCTTATGACGAATATACTCGTCTGGAAGTGATGGCAGTATTCTGTGTTACGACGAGTATAGTCGTCGTGAAGTAATGATAGTATTTTGCGTCACGAGAAGTATAGTAGTCGTGAAGTGATGGCAGTATTTTATGTCACGACGAGGATACTCGTCATGAAGAAGTGGCAGTACTTTGCGTTATGACGAATATACTCGTCTGGAAGTGATGGCATTATTTTGTGTCACGACGAGGATACTCGTCATGAAGAAGTGGCAGTACTTTGTGTCACGACGAGGATACTCGTCATGAAGAAGTGGCAGTATTCTGTGTAACGACGAGCATACTCGTCATGAAGAAGTGGCAGTACTTTGCCTTATGACGAATATACTCGTCTGGAAGTGATGGCAGTATTTTGTGTTACGACGAGTATAGTCGTTGTGAAGTAATGATGATATTTTGCGTCACGAGAAGTATAGTAGTCGTGAAGTGATGGCAGTATTTTGTGTCACGACGAGGATACTCGTCATGAAGAAGTGGCAGTACTTTGTGTCACGACGAGGATACTCGTCATGAAGAAGTGGCAGTATTCTGTGTAACGACGAGCATACTCGTCATGAAGAAGTGGCAGCACTTTGCCTTATGACGAATATACTCGTCTGAAAGTGATGGCAGTATTTTGTGTTACGACGAGTATAGTCGTCGTGAAGTAATGATGATATTTTGCGTCACGAGAAGTATAGTAGTCGTGAAGTGATGGCAGTATTTTGTGTCACGACGAGGATACTCGTCATGAAGAAGTGGCAGTATTCTGTGTAACGACGAGCATACTCGTCATGAAGAAGTGGCAGCACTTTGCCTTATAACGAATATACTCGTCTGGAAGTGATGGCAGTATTCTGTGTTACGACGAGTATAGTCGTCGTGAAGTAATGATAGTATTTTGCGTCGAGGAGTATAGTAGTCGTAAAGTGGTGACAGTATTTTGTGTCACGACGAGTATACTCGTCAAGGAGGGATGACAGTACTTTTGTTGTGACGAATATATTTGTCGTAAAGTGATGGCAGTATTTTGTATTACTACGAGTATACTCGTCACGCAGAAGAAGCAGTACTTTGCGTTCTGATGAGTATACTCGTCGTGAAGTGATGGCGGTGTTTTGTACCACGACGAGTATATTCGTCATGCGTGAAAACTGGTTAGAATCTGCTGGTCAAACTCTAGTTTAGCAATTGCAGTAAATCGCGGCGATAAAACTAAATAATGATATAATTCTATGTTATAACAGCCACGCGTACTCTCTGTTTGACGTATATACTCGTCATCTGTCGTACGTAAAGTATTCGTACACTCTTTAGAATAGAACAATTTTCTTTCAAATTGGACCGAACGACAGGAGCTGTTTTTCGAAATGTCGGAGGAATCAGCTTGCTAAATTTTCTTACGCGTCGTCTGGCAAATTAACCTTTCCGACTGCTCGAAAAATGCTCGAATCGTTTGATCCAATTTTTAAAAAGTTATCCTGTTTTTAAAAGCATACGAATATCTTCTACATTCAGTGTAAATGGAACGTGTAATGAAAAACATATTTCATAGAACGTTTAGAGTCCGACTTTTTAATTTTCTCGGAAAGAAATTCCATCTTGAGCGCGATATATCTTGCTGCAAGAGTGCTATGAAAGAACTTGTCGACGATGGTTGCCAGTTTAGCAGCGTATCAGAGCATCGTGCCGAAACTGCATACCACGGAACCATAAATTCCATCGGTATACGCGAAACTCATGCAAACTGGCAGCCTTAAAATAAGAAAAATAAGGGAAACCAGGCAGTTCTAAGCTACAACGATCACGCGTTGCGCTCGTTCAGGCCAGAAATGACCCGCTGTTAGCCACGCGAAACTATGTTAAAATTCACAGAGGTGCAATTGTTTTCTTCGCGAGTCGGTTGGTCGTTCGAATAAAAATACTGTCAATTCGAAGATAAGTAGAACTTGACCTTTTCCAATGTTTTCTCGATCGTGAAATAACACCGTGACAAATTTTTCTACCTTTCTGCGGTTATTTGCTTGCAAGGCAAACTTTTGTTGCGATGGAAATTTGAGAAATTGGATATTGGATGTTTGGAAGACGCAACGTTGAAAGTTAAAGCGGGGAAAGTTGATAGGCAAAGTTGGTAAATTAAGAATCGAGAAGAATGGAAATTGAAAATTTCAATGCCAAACAGGAGGATCGACGAGTCAAAAAGTTGCAAAATCACAAGCTCGAAGCGGGAAACGCGAAAACGTAGGATCGTGTATTTGGAAATCCGAACGATAGAAATTGTGGGAAAAACAAATTCTTTCTTCGATAATTTCTAGTCGAAGTCGACCAAATTCGTATGCGTTGCAATAATATACGCACGATGTCTCTGTACTTACGTAGCTTTCTTGGCAACAATTCTCACAGTACCAGCAATCAGCCAAAAGGAAAACGGAAAGGACAATTAATGTTGCAATTAAACTTTCCAATTGAAGTATCGGAATAGGGAAAACAACCGATCTGACTTTAGTACTTTAGCAGGCGAGATTGAACAGCTTTCACTTGGTCATCGGTATTCTTTAATTTCGTGCTGATGAAAGCTCTTCGTGAACAAACAAAATTTCATCTCGTTACGAAGAAAGTAATTCGGTTCTGTTGGTGAAAATATCGCAAATTGATCTTCTAATTCATCTGTCTTCTCCGCCAGTTTTCTTATTCTGTTTGTATCATGGTAGAAGTATAAACCGAGGAAAACTCAATGTTGCACCGCAATGGTAGAGCTGTAAATACGTAACAACACTACTATCGGTAAAAATTTGTTTTTCAGGCTATTTGTTCGTTGTAGCCATTCAAATTTTGCCAATTTTTCATATTACGAAGAACGAAGGGGATATTTAGGTAGCTTCTTTTAATGGAGACACCATGTATGCTAATAGATTAGGTTCAAGTATATCAAGTTCCTTATCATTTAGTGGTATTTTCACGTGACTATAAAAAGATTGATACCGTGGAATGTGGCACCTGCCAAAGAAAGGCTTCGTTGGAAAATGAGAGCGTGTATGTACAGATACTTCTCATAGCCACTGTACGATATCTTTTAAGTTACTTTAGATACACTGTGTGTATCATGAAACTGAGGAATTGAAGGAAAGTTAGGTTAGAATGTTGCCATCTTGAAAAGATTTTTGATGAACATTTTTTGTGCAGCAGAGAATGCTACTACTTCTACAGAGAATGTTATGTTCTTTTGTAACGTTAATAAGTGTTAATAAGTAAGGTTGGAAGCACTATATGTGCCAAAGAACTCAGGAATTTTAAAGAAAACTAGGTTAGAATTTTACTATTATAGAAAATTCCTTGATAAGAAATTTGATTGTAAAAGAGAATAATAATATCACGTACATCTGTAATATTGGTAACTTTGTAAGAGGTACTATGCCTATCATAGAACTGAAGAATTTAAAAAAAAAGCTAGGTTAGGGTTTTGCTATCTTAGAAAATTCCTTGATAAAAAATCTGATTGGAAAAGAGGATAATATCACGTACATCTGTAGTATTGGTAAGTTTGAAGAAGATACTACGTCTACCATAGAAATGAAAAATGTAAGAAAAAGCTAGGTTAGGATCTTGCTACCTTAGAAAATTCCTTGATAAAGAATTTAATTGTAAAAGAGAATAATATCACGTACATTTGTAAAATTTGTAATATTGGTAAGTTTGAAGAAGATACTACGTCTATCATAGAAATGAAAAATATAAGAAAAAGCTAGGTTAGGATCTTGCTACCTTAGAAAATTCCTTGATAAAAATCTGATTGGAAAAGAGGATAATATCACGTACATCTGTAGTATTGGTAAGTTTGTAAGAGGTACTATGTCTACCATAGAAATGAAAAATATAAGAAAAAGCTAGGTTAGGATCTTGCTACTTTAGAAAATTCCTTGATAAAAAATTTAATTATAAAAGAGAATAATATCACGTACATTTGTAAAATTTGTAATATTGGTAAGTTTGAAGAAGATACTACGTCTATCATAGAAATGAAAAATTTAAGAAAAAGCTAGGTTAGGATCTTGCTACTTTAGAAAATTCCTTGATAAAGAATTTAATTGTAAAAGAGAATAATATCACGTACATTTGTAAAATTTGTAATATTGGTAAGTTTGAAGAAGATACTACGTCTACCATAGAAATGAAAAATTTAAGAAAAAGCTAGGTTAGGATCTTGCTACCTTAGAAAATTCCTTGATAAAAATCTGATTGGAAAAGAGGATAATATCACGTACATCTGTAGTATTGGTAAGTTTGAAGAAGATACTACGTCTACCATAGAAATGAAAAATTTAAGAAAAAGCTAGGTTAGGATCTTGCTACCTTAGAAAATTCCTTGATAAAGAATTTAATTGTAAAAGAGAATAATATCACGTACATTTGTAAAATTTGTAATATTGGTAAGTTTGAAGAAGATACTACGTCTATCATAGAAATGAAAAATTTAAGAAAAAGCTAGGTTAGGATCTTGCTACTTTAGAAAATTCCTTGATAAAGAATTTAATTGTAAAAGAGAATAATATCACGTACATTTGTAAAATTTGTAATATTGGTAAGTTTGAAGAAGATACTACGTCTATCATAGAAATGAAAAATATAAGAAAAAGCTAGGTTAGGATCTTGCTACTTTAGAAAATTCCTTGATAAAAATCTGATTGGAAAAGAGGATAATATCACGTACATCTGTAGTATTGGTAAGTTTGAAGAAGATACTACGTCTACCATAGAAATGAAAAATTTAAGAAAAAGCTAGGTTAGGATCTTGCTACCTTAGAAAATTCCTTGATAAAGAATTTAATTGTAAAAGAGAATAATATCACGTACATTTGTAAAATTTGTAATATTGGTAAGTTTGAAGAAGATACTACGTCTATCATAGAAATGAAAAATTTAAGAAAAAGCTAGGTTAGGATCTTGCTACTTTAGAAAATTCCTTGATAAAAATCTGATTGGAAAAGAGGATAATATCACGTACATCTGTAGTATTGGTAAGTTTGAAGAAGATACTACGTCTACCATAGAAATGAAAAATTTAAGAAAAAGCTAGGTTAGGATCTTGCTACCTTAGAAAATTCCTTGATAAAGAATTTAATTGTAAAAGAGAATAATATCACGTACATTTGTAAAATTTGTAATATTGGTAAGTTTGAAGAAGATACTACGTCTATCATAGAAATGAAAAATTTAAGAAAAAGCTAGGTTAGGATCTTGTTACTTTAGAAAATTCCTTGATAAAAATCTGATTGGAAAAGAGGATAATATCACGTACATCTGTAGTATTGGTAAGTTTGAAGAAGATACTACGTCTACCATAGAAATGAAAAATTTAAGAAAAAGCTAGGTTAGGATCTTGCTACCTTAGAAAATTCCTTGATAAAGAATTTAATTGTAAAAGAGAATAATATCACGTACATTTGTAAAATTTGTAATATTGGTAAGTTTGAAGAAGATACTACGTCTATCATAGAAATGAAAAATTTAAGAAAAAGCTAGGTTAGGATCTTGTTACTTTAGAAAATTCCTTGATAAAAATCTGATTGGAAAAGAGGATAATATCACGTACATCTGTAGTATTGGTAAGTTTGAAGAAGATACTACGTCTACCATAGAAATGAAAAATTTAAGAAAAAGCTAGGTTAGGATCTTGCTACCTTAGAAAATTCCTTGATAAAAAATCTGATTGGAAAGGAGGATAATGTTACGTACATTTGTAGTATTAGTAAGTACTACTACGTCTACATAGAATTGAAAAACTTAGAATTTAAAAAGTTAGAATTAGATTAAGAATTAGGTTAGAATTTTGATATCTGAGAAAGCTAGCGCGAACATTCTTTTTACGCAGGAAATTTCCAGCGATACAGCGTAAATTTGACAAAATTGCACAAATTCAAATTGAGAACGTGTTTGTTAGAGTCAAGATATCGAGCGAATAAAGCGAAGGACCGTGTTCTTGATAAACAAGAGAGCTACTAGGACAGTGGTGGATTATTATCGCGTCAGGTCACGGATACCTGATTAAAGCATACAATGAACCTGGTCACGGCTACAATGTCCACTGAAATTATAACCGATCTCCGATAAACCATTATCTTTAGCAGACTTCCGTCAGTTGCCAGCTATTATTTCGCCTAGCTGCTAAAAATAATCTACCTGTTGTTAGGTTAACTACCTCAGAAATTAGAACCTTCGCCTCTCCCAACGAAGGATCGCTACGTAATTTAAATTCGTGTTAAGTTAATTACTTTTAATTAAAGTTGAAACGTATCGAAGCTAAGTAGCTATTGATAACTCTTGAAATTTCGTTTAGCAGATAAAAACGACAAGTCTGATTTGAAACTAGTTACTCGTTTTAATGTTCTTTATAGAGTTCTTTAAATAGGTTTTTTCAAGTCTTTCAATTATATTCCGTTAAGACGCGAACTTGCATAAAAATCTGCAATCTACTTATCGCCATTTCGTTTAGAATTTTCATTTACTTTAAACGAAGACCAATTTACTCGGTGAATTATTGAACAATTATTTTCCTCTGGTCTAAAATCACAGTAAATTAAAAGATGTCGGGCAAATAGCTTGGTATACGTGGCTGATGATGATGATATTAATAAACAATTAGCGAAGTACATTAATTATCGAGGTGCACAGGCAGCAACGGGGCAGGTTTGATCATTAGAATTTCGTTAGTTTGCTCGATCGAACTGGCTCCGATTAAACTTGTTATATTAGCAACTAGCCGATTTTCCAACCTGGTAATTTTAATGTTCCCCTTAGAATACTATATATCGGCGTAATTAAGCAGCAATTAACGTTACTTAACGTAACGCAATTACAAACAATTATATCCCGCGTCGATACGATTTTTATTTTCATTTCTTTCTTGTCCTATCTTTTTTATCCGTTGTCGGTTCTCTAATTTTGTGTCGTGAATTTGCCGAATTTTTCGCACGGATAAATTTACAAATAGAGAAGCTTGTTTCTCGCGTAAAAAATTCGGAATTGTGTTTCGCACGATGTTCCGCGGGCGGAACGTTTAAAAATATGTAGAACAGAGATTTTATTCGCCAACATTTCCCATGGACTGCGCGTGATGCGGCTCTTTGTCGAAAAACGATTTTCGTTAAAGCAAGAGATAAAAGGTTCGCTGGCGTTATGCGAATATTGTAATAATATGGCGCATTGTGTTATGGACATTGTGTTAAATACTTCGCTGTGCTTTATTAACAAGTTAATTCTCGGTTAAATAACGTCGTTTCACAGCACATCGAAAGGTACAGTCTGTCACACAAGAGCGTGTCTGCGATATTTCTGTAAATATTTATATATTTGTAAAAAAATTTATATGAATTGAATCTACATCTAAAACACTAATACGCTATTACTTAGTAGGGTGTCCAATCTCCTCCATTAGCGATTATAGCTTGACATCGTTTCGGCATACTCTCGACTAATTTTTGAGCGTAGGATTCTGGTAACGACCTCCATATCTTTCGAATGTGATGTACAAGTGTTCTTATTTTTGTGATACGTCTTCCTCTCAGCTTGCATTTCATTAGGGACCACACATTTTCGATAGGGTTTGCATCAGGGGACTGCGATGGCCAAGGAAGTACTGTGATGGCGTTTTTCGCTTTCCATTGGGTGCAGATGCGACTTCGATGTTTAGGGTCGTTGTCTTCTTGCAATATCCATTGGTCCTCGGTTTGGTTGAACCAACGTTTCACGGATGTGAGAAGTCCCCTTTGGTACAATTTCACCATCTTTTGTGCATTCAGATTGTCTGTAAAGACGCACAAAGTCCCAAAACCGCGTGCGTTAAAGCAACCCCAAACATGCACTTTTATAGGGTGTTTTACACTTCTTTGAATCATCCTTCTTCCATGGATAGTCCAAGCACGCCTAATGGGACACCATGCCCAAAACGAAGATTCATCAGTGAATATTATATTACTCCAATCACGATCTCTGTTTTCATTCGCCCATGCCGGACGATTTTCGACGTTTCGCGTACGCGGCACTCATATTAAAAAGCTCTGTTCCTTTCACTGTTTCAAATGAAACTGAAAGGTATTCAGCAACGCGTATTAGAGAAGTTTTCGTTTGTTTACATTCTTTTTATCTCATTCTGATTAGGTGTCAGGTTTCGCAGATATCGCAGACACGCTCTTGTGTGACAGACTCTATTTGAATTTTAAAAATATACCTTCCTTGTCCGCAAAGAAAAATTTGATAACGTTTGCCTGAATGAACAATTCGGACAAAAGAATTTAAATTTGGCAAATGTCGAGGAATAGGTGAACTTAAATTAGACGTATTTGAAAGCTGAGTAGATTAAGTAAAATTAGGAATTTTTGGCCATTAGAAATGCGAAGCTCCATAATCAGAAACTCGATCAATTTCTAATTGGATAAATCAACAAATTAGGGAAACTTGCAAAATTGGGAATTTTCCCGATTAAAGAAATTACCAAGCCGAGCAAGTTTACAATTTGATAAAATTCCAATTGAATTTCTAAACTAGGTACGTCCTTAATTCAGGTAAATTTTCAAATTGGACGAGCAGATTTTGAATTTGTTAAATTCTGAAAATCTCTGCAGCCATCGACATACTAAATTCACGAGAGACTGTAGTTCCCCTTTGCCGATGGAGCTGCGATTTCTATCGTTGCGAATAAAAGTGTCGTGCTTTGTCCGCACGATGGGAGGAAGATGGAATTTCATAGAATTTCGCCTACGATACCTGTTGCTGATTTTCTCTCTGTGTAGTCAATCGAGCCTCGACGCATTGCCTGGTTTCCAGGAAGGCTTGCCTCTGTGCCAGTTCTCGGGGATGATGCGTCAAAACGCCTGCCATATTCGTCCCACCCACTACCACGATAGAGCTCAACAGCTGAAAAAGAAAATTGAACATTCCATATGTTACGTCGCGTAAGACGGTCCGTGCGACGTCCCTCGTGGTCTGGCCGCCGAGGCCCACACACCTTTACACTGACCTTCGATAAACCTAAGCAACCACCATAAACCGAATCTTCTCAGTTTAATTTCTATTCACATAAGCATTTTCGGTTTATGGATGGTCCTTAAAACGGTCCTTAGGTTCATCGCACGCTCTTATAACTTACGGAGAAGGAGGATGTTTGTCTAGCGAAATAGCAGGTTTTTCCCATTAACAAGGACGTCCATGAGTCACATCTGCAGGAGACTTTCTCCTCATATTTTCCTTTATTAACATTGGCTATTGTTACGACCGTTGGCGGAGAGACGCGATCGCCAGGAAGCACGTCAACGGGAGTCGTAAATTCCCGTTACGATTAAACAATCGACGCTACGAACTAATCGTTCCCCTTATTTCAATTGCGATAATAGGGGTGGTTTGATTGTAGTTACACTGAATTGACAAGTATAACTTGTAGTTTATTAGAACAGTTTGCTAAATATACAGAGGTACACTGATGCGTCGATGCAAATTAAGTAAGTGTTTAAGGGTAGAACGTTTTACGGACTTGTTGGCTGACTTAACGTTGAGTGACGTTTTTTACTTGAGGGTAGAACCCTTTACAGACCTTACTGTTCTGACGACGAACAACGAACTGAGACTTAAGGGTAGAACCCTTTACGGAGTGCACTGTCCTGACGACGGACGACGACAGACTCAGAAGTCACGATGCTGTGTCGGAGGAGAGCTAGTGATGGGTGTGTCTAGCGCATGGGGTCAGCTGATTTGTTCATAACATTTTTGGTTAGCAAAGTAAGGGTAGTGAACATTGTTTCTCGTTGGTTAATAAGATGACTGGTAGACTAGGAAGGGTCTTAGCCGCCCTCGGAGGAAAGTTGATAGTGGGAGGCATGGCACGTGCGAAAAGTAACTTTCCCGTAATAGACAATAAACATAAAGACAGTTGCTGAGCAGATATTACATCCGACTCGCAGGATCTTAGGCGGATTTTTGTAAGATTTATGAGGGGTCCTTGAGGCTATTGATGGTACGCGACAAGGAAGTGCGGACATGTGGCTGCCATCCTGACCGCGGTGTGTAGCCTGACCCAGGTAGAAAGTCAGCCGACGTAACAGCTATAACCAATGGGTATCGCGGATCTGTTCCGACGTGTCGAGTAGTCGAGTAATTAGAGGGTTTTGGTGGTTGTTAACTCTTGTGCTATGTCTATTGCTGAATCTGGATATTTCTTCTTTCACTGTGGGTATCTTGAGGTCTTGATGTATCGTTTCGTTGGTGACGTACCAAGGTGCATCTGTTAAGGATCTTAGCGTTTTCGATTGGAAGCGTTGAAGTATTTCGATGTTGGAATTACTTGCTGTTCCCCATAGTTGGATTCCATAGGTCCAGACAGGTTTTATTTTACGGTCTTATAGAAGGTAATTTTGTTCTGTGCGCTTAGGTTGGAAAATACCATATTTGCTATCTGAAATGTTACACTGCTAGAATCTAAAGTTTAGACATACTACGACGTTTACTTTGCTCTTCGGAAACTCTTTAGAAGAGGAATTTCTGCTTAGAGAGTTGAAAATGTAGAGAACAGTTGGAATCTCACGAAGATCTCGGCAAACTGTTGCCTGGAAAATGGAAAATTTCTATAATCCAGGTTTCAAACGCCGTCAAAATTTGACAAAGATCCCCCTAAACTTTTATCCATTCGATATTTCACAAACATGTCAAATAAACTTTCTTCATGGGAAATTTGTGCAATACAGACCATTAGACACGGTCCAAATTTCACCAGCATCTTGACAAATTGTTGTCTCGCAGGTATAAAATCTGTACGCTCTAGACGTTTCTTTAAACATTCGCAAACTTATACACCGTCGAAATACAAAAGCAAATTTGACCAGAATCTCCATAAATTTCTTCCTAATAAATTCGAAATGTCCAGTCTAAACACCATTCTAATTTCGAGGAAATTTCGCTACTCTTTTCCCTATCGTGTATGTATATGATAATAAAGGCAAGTTCACATCGAAATGGAAATCTAAAGGAAACACCACAAGTGGCCAGCGCCTGTGCCGGAGCTCTGGGATACATCAAAGAGGTAGGAGTTGCATGAGCGTCAAGTGTTTCCTGTTGCTAGGCCGGTACAGACATTTAATTAGCATGGGCTTTGCAATTGGTATAGGGGCCACGTGTATCGAACCGTTGGCAACTTTGTAAATTCAATAAACCGTCCGGCCTTTGATCGACCCTCGCTGCTTTTCGTTAGGGAAACTTTCGTCCGTCCAGAAATTGACAATTTCTACTTTTATATACAGATTGGTAAAGAAAATATATTAAACTCGTGGAAGATAATTTTATTACGTATTTGTTATCCTTTCAACATCCTTCACGATGTGATTATTTTCTTCGAATCAGCCGACGACACAGAGATTTAATTCGAAATCGAAATGGAAGAAAAATGATGGAATTGCAGAAGAGCTAATACGAACGTAATATTTTCCAACAACGAATGCATTTTTGTAATACGTATTTTATTATCACAGTACAAGTATGTACATATTTTCATAGTGTTCATATATGTAGTATCGGGAATAGGGGGGTATACACTGGGTCTGTTGTAAAAAGATAAAGGAAGAATCGTTAAGACTGCTGGGGGAAGAGAGAATGAGAGAGAGGGTGTAATTAAGAGGGTATGTTTTGGTGGCATCAAAGCTAAATGAGTGAGGGAGTGGGAGATCCGGATGGGCCATACCTGTGGCCCTTTACAACATTGGGTAATTGAAAGGGATGTACCTTACAATAGGTCAGGCATATCTGTAGAATATAAGGAGGAATAGGAAAATCGTGGGAAGGAAGACGTTAGTCAGTTGGGTGGAGTAGTTGAGTTGAGCAGTTGGGTTGTAGCAGTTGAGTTGGGCAGTTGAGTTTCAGCAGTTGAGTGGAGCAGTTGGGTTGTAGCAGTTGAGGTTAGTCAGTTGAGTTTGAGCAGTTGAGTGGAGCAGTTGGGTTGTAGCAGTTGAGGTTAGTCAGTTGAGTTTGAGCAGTTGAGTGGAGCAGTTGGGTTGTAGCAGTTGAGGTTAGTCAGTTGAGTTTGAGCAGTTGAGTGGAGCAGTTGGGTTGTAGCAGTTGAGGTTAGTCAGTTGAGTTTGAGCAGTTGAGTGGAGCAGTTGGGTTGTAGCAGTTGGGTTGTAGCAGTTGAGGTTAGTGAGTTGAGTTTGAGCAGTTGGGTTGTAGCAGTTGAGTGGAGCAGTTGAGTGGAGCAGTTGGGTTGTAGCAGTTGAGGTTAGTCAGTTGAGTTTGAGCAGTTGAGTGGAGCAGTTGGGTTGTAGCAGTTGAGGTTAGTCAGTTGAGTTTCAGCAGTTGAGTTTCAGCAGTTGAGTGGAGCAGTTGGGTTGTAGCAGTTGGGTTGTAGCAGTTGGGTTGTAGCAGTTGAGGTTAGTCAGTTGAGTTTGAGCAGTTGGGTTGTAGCAGTTGAGTGGAGCAGTTGAGTGGAGCAGTTGAGTGGAGCAGTTGAGTGGAGCAGTTGGGTTGTAGCAGTTGAGGTTAGTCAGTTGAGTTTGAGCAGTTGAGTGGAGCAGTTGAGGTATGACCCTTTGTCAGGCACGTCCCTTTTCCCGATACTATATTCAGTTGCCAATAAGGTGCAGAAAAAGAATAGCAACGCACCCGAACTGGCTGCCAGTGGAAACGATCAACACATCAAACATAGAAAGAAGACTAAAAAGGAAACACCCAACGGATCTCACAAAGGATATAACCTAGCAAACACGAAGATGGTACCCCGCTGGGGGTAGCCACCCACATGATAATTATACAGCTAAAAAATTCTACCAAATGTCCAAATTGGACAAATTGTGAATGGAAAATATTAAATAAAAAAAAAAAAAAACTTAGTTGCCAACCCAATATATGAACACTATGAAAATATGTACTCGATACAATGTTTTTTATTTCTTTATTTTTTTATTCCATCCGGTGAATTTCGATGAAGTGAATCGAGTTTGAAAAATGAAAAGTGATATTTGTTAGAAATAGATAGAAAGTAAACGTAACTGTTATCGCTGAAGGCGTCTGCCACTGTCATTGTATTTTTTAAATTACTCATCGTCGCTCTCGCTATAGTTTCTCAGTGCAAAACTAACGATCGATGAAATTCAAAATCGTAGGATTAAAAGGTTGGAAAGAGCGGTAAGTTAAGCTAAAACGTTACGATTCGAGGTGAAAGTACAGCTGACTTTATTTTTGTGTTATCGAAGTTTTCTACGAATTGAAGTTTCTCGCAGAGTGAATATGAAATATAATACGGTCGAAACTGGTATTATAGAAGTTTCCTGATGGCGAAACTTATTTCAGACCATCGCTGGTCAGACGAATCGATCCGCAACAACCACCTGTAGCATCGCTGCAATCTCTTACATGTGCTGTCTGCTTCGCTTTCCAACAAATTTCACCGCTTTCTTCTTCCCTCTTTTTCACGTTTTTAGATTTTTTTTTTTTTTTTTTTTTACGCATAAAAGCAACCTGTACCGTGCATGTCCCATTTAAACACACAGTTTACTCGCTGTTTTCAGTTTCCAACAAATAAAAGCAGCAATTCTCGCTCGTACCTCCTAAACGCCCAAAGAAGTAAATCGGTTTATCTGTTTTATCGCGCTGCGTGAAATTGATGGAACGGTCGAGTGTAAAAAAATATCGTAGAATTTTTCGAGCAATATTTCTCTACATATTTACAGAATGCTTTTTTTTCGCACGATTCCACGCTTTCTCGTGAGATATTTACACGAACGAATTTCATCTTGCAAATGGAAAGCTTTCACGCTGTTATGTTGTGTTATACGCAACTTGTCAAAGACTAATCATCGGTGTTACGACCCTTCGCGAAGAGGCGATCGCGAGGAAGCACGTCAACGGGAGTCGTAAATTCCCTTTACGATTAAACAGTCGACGCCACAAACTGATCGATCCCCTTATTTCTATTATGATAATAGGGGTGGTTTGATTGAATTTACACTGATTTAACAAGTATAAATTATAGTTTATTCCAGCAGCTTACTAAATAGAAGGAATTGCACTGATGCGTCGGTGCGTGTTAAGTAAATGTTTAAGGGTTGAACCTTTTACAGACTTGTTGACTGATTTAAGGTTCAGTGACGACTTTGACTTAAGAGTAGAACCCTTTACAGACTTGTTGACTGATTTAAGGTTGAGTAACGATTTTTACTTAAGAGTAGAACCCTTTACAGACTTGTTGACTGATTTAAGGTTGAGTGACGACTTTGACTTAAGAGTAGAACCCTTTACAAACTTGTTGACTGATTTAAGGTTGAGTGACGACTTTGACTTAAGAGTAGAACCCTTTATAGACTTGTTGACTGATTTAACGTTGAGTAACGATTTTTACTTGAGGGTAGAACCCTTTGCAGACTTGTTGACTGATTTAAGGTTGAGTGACGATTTTTACTTGAGGGTAGAGCCCTTTGCAGACTTGTTGACTGATTTAAGGTTGAGTGGCGGCTTTGACTTAAGAGTAAAACCCTTTACAGACTTGTTGACTGATTTAAGGTTGAGTGGCGGCTTTGACTTAAGAGTAAAACTCTTTACAGACTTGTTGACTGATTTAAGGTTGAGTGGCGGCTTTGACTTAAGAGTAAAACCCTTTACAGACTTGTTGACTGATTTAAGGTTGAGTGACGACTTTGACTTGAGGGTAGAACCCTTTACAGACTTGTTGACTGATTTAACGTTGAGTAACGATTTTTACTTGAGGGTAGAACCCTTTGCAGACTTGTTGACTGATTTAACGTTGAGTGGCGGCTTTGACTTAAGAGTAAAACCCTTTACAGACTTGTTGACTGATTTAAGGTTGAGTGACGACTTTGACTTGAGGGTAGAACCCTTTACAGACTTGTTGACTGATTTAAGGTTGAGTGACGATTTTTACTTGAGGGTAGAACCCTTTACAGACTTGTTGACTGATTGAAGGTTGAGTGGCGGCTTTGACTTAACACGTTCGTCGCCACGTAAAATCAAAAGGAAACAAAATCCAAGTTTCAAGAATTTCAAAGTAAAATAATTTCAAAGTAAAAAGCTTTCAAGATAACAACATATTCCTCATGAAAAATGCTTCAAACGAACCAATCAACCAGCCAGAAATCTTCTTAAAACCGAAAGCAACAAAATTTCTAATGGACAATATTTCGATAAAATAATTTCCTGGTGGAAATTTTCCGGTGGAATAAAATTGCAAAATAAAATAGAGAAGATATAATTAAAAAATAAAAAAGCGAAAGATATTTCACTGAGAAATGCATTAACTCGTTAGCATAGAAAGGGTCGAACAATCCTGCGGAATTTTTGCAAATGGATTGACAAAAACAAGTTTTTTCTCCGACAAATTGATCCATTCAATGGATCCATTAAATCGTGTTCAGTCGTAACGTTTTAATAAAGTCGGTAATATTTCATTAAATCGGCCGATTGAATTACAGCGGTGGAGCTTGGGCCGGAGATGAAGCTGGAAATTGCGTGGCAAAGTGTTTGCACGATTTTAGGGCTGTGTGAAATTAGTCGCCCACCTCACGGGACTAACCAACTCGGTGTTAACTATAAACGGGCGTTTAATGTCATAAAAATGTCGTTTATCGCGTCGTCAAGCATCTACAGCTGGTTATTAATCGGACCAGATACGATACGTACGTACTTGCCGATAATAACGATTTTCCGATAAACTAGAGTTAGTTATAATGTTATAAAAGTTAGAATGAAATGGAGCACAAGATATTGATCGCAGCAAATTACTATTTGAATAATTCGATCTTATCATGGGGTTCGTCGGTAACAAATTTTGCGAAATATTACGAAATATTTGACGTGATTTTTTTTTTTTTGCCATTGTCGTGGAATTTTTGTATCATAAAAGAGAATTGGTTTGCGTAGAAATAAACAGACGTGGGATGAAACGATTCGAATAATCCGAGCGAGCGTAATAATTGTACGAAGCGGATGAAAAAGGTAAAGGTATTTTTAATTATCCCTGCAATGTAGCTGGTAATGATATTAACATTTATCGGAAACAGCGTGTCACTGGATTTTCGAAAATTCCCGGCAAACAGAGAACTTTTCTGTTTTATCGTTGAAACGAATATTCCCCCACTGTCGAGAACGATTTCCGAAGTTTTAGGTTGGCAACTAAGTGATTGCGGATTTTGTCATTAGGTGGTATTGGCAAATCCGCAATCACTTAGTTGCCAACCCAATAAAGTCGAGGGAAACGTTTCGGAGGAAAGTCCGAGACGAATTGTCGGAAATAAATTCTCAGAGAAAATATCGACAAGGAGAAAAAAAAAAAAAAAAAAAAAAAAATGTTGGCAAAGTTGGAGAGAGAAGATTTGGGTAATATTCGAAGGGAAATGGAAATGTTAAAAACGAAAATTTAATGTAAATTGCTGGGACAAAAATTCGGGGCGGAATAGCCAGAAAAAAATACTAAACGTATTTTGAAATAAAAAATAAAAAATTCAACCTGACGATATAAAATTTGTTGATTTTATAAAAGTAATAAATAATTAAATATAATTCTCTTTCGTACGAGTATAAAATTAATTCTTCAAAATATTTGTAGAATTTTTACGAAGATTACGATCAGATAGCGGAAGTTAAATTTCCTGGTAACCCTGTGGCTCTGTCAACTTCCTTCCCGACCATATTTCCGGCTAGGCTCGACCAATAGAAATGCTGTGCTGAAAACGGTAATTGAATTTTCCGGTTCAAGCGGCCGACGATGTCACGATTTTCCCTTTTCACCACTTCTTCTACGAAAACTTTTCCCTCCTCCTCGTTTACATTTCTCCATGAAAAATTCCATAGGAAAACACCGTTCACTTGCTCGAATTGAAACATTCGAGAAATTCCGTTTTTCAAATAATACACGCATGTCGGGAAAATTGAGAATCGTTCAAAATTGAAAGTGGAAATGTTTTATAGTTTACGAAATATTAAACTCATTTTATATTCATTTTATATCTTCCAAATGTTTAAGCTGTTTTATATTCCTGTTTATATTTTTATATTCCGATATATTTAAAATATGTTGTATTCATTTTATAGTTTACAAAATAATGAAATTATTTTATCTTCAATTCTTATTCCGTAATATATTAAAAATATTTTGTGTTCGATTTATACTTTAGAAAATATTTCAACTATTTTACATTCAGTTTACGTTTGGCAAAATCTTTGAGATATTTTATATTCATTTTATACGTTTCAAAATATTTAAGCTGCTATACAATTCGTTTCGTGTTTTCAAAATATTCATACTATTTTATATTCACGTGACATTTTCCAATATAATAAAAATATTTTTCAGTGATTTTATAGCCTGCGAAATATTTAAAATGTTTTATATACATTCTTCACTTTATATCCCATGTTCATTGTACGATACTGTTTATTAGAATTGTCGACGATATAGAGATTTTCATTCTATCGTTTCCTCCCCGATTAATTCTCCTTCAATAATCTCAAAAGGAATTCCAAAACGTCGAAATACGCGCAAGCTTCACAGTGGTAGTTACGCGAAACGCCATGTCCTATTTTAATATCAACTCGCGATACGAAATCCGAAAGGCTGTTTGCAACAACAACAGCAACATATTGAATTTCGCGTTAATTAAAGGAACGATTTGTTGTGGTTTCCTATCTATCGCTGCTGTTGATTAATCATCGTATATCATCGAGTAGCAGAGTGCCAATAACCACTACAAACTCAAATATATCATTCTGCCTCGTTTTCATTAAAACGTTCCATCTAGTAACTTCCCTTCACTAGAGAGAAGAATTCTAGTTATTTACGTCGGTCACTGGCGGCCATGTCAAACGCTTGCCGCGGGTTAGCTAACTTCTCATTCAAACATCAATATGCCAATTTGCTTTTATCATAATTACTTGGTCTTTTTCTTTTTTTTTTTTTTTTTTTTTTTTTTTATTCCATTCTTCTCTTTTGAATGTAGAAAATTTTCACGCGATGGATAAAATTCAGAGATTAAAACCGCGTTATTATTATCGTTATCGATGTTTCGAAGTATGTACGAGGGAAATTTGAATCGAGCGGTAATCGCATTGTTCGTTTCTGTATACCTTTTTTCCATTTAGAAAGTTTCCAATTCCACGATAATTTCGAGATGAAAATAGTATTATTGTTGTTATTATTAACATTTGAAAGGACGACGATTTAAATCGAGCGATGATGGAATATTTATTTATTCCTATGCGTTGCTTCTTTTTATCTGGAATATTTCAATCAAACGATAATTGAGAAATCGAGTCAGCGTTCTTCTTGCTTTCTTTATTATTAACGTTTGAAAGGCTGGATTACAATCGAACGAGAATATATCGTGAATTTTTCGAAATTCAAAAATTTCAATCCGCCGTTAATTGCAAAAACCGTGGAAACGAGCGTTGTTATTAAAAAAAAAAAAAAAAAATTTTTAATGGAACGATAATGGCGAATTCGCGAAATAACCGAACGCTGTCGTTAATTTTTCAGTTGCGATAAAATTGCAACGAAACGCAAAACTGGGATTTGGCCGAGAGCGAACGTCCGTCGATAATCTTTCGAATATTGGCAATTTCAATGTTCTACGCTCGTTGAAAATTTCATCTTACGAAAATCACTGTCGTCGTAAATCAGACAAACGATCAATCGCCAAAGCCGCGACAATTCGGACAAAACAACAACAGAGATTCCTGCGTTTAATTAATTCAATTAATTCTCGAAATTAATTCTTGAAAGGACGAGAATTCAAATTTACGAGAAACACAGTCGCCGTTCCTTCGTCGCAACTCACGCATCATCGCGAAATCGCGTTTGACGATTTCTTCGAACTTCTCAAATCGACCGAATAATACGCACCTCGTGGACAAACAACCTTCTTTTATCGTCGATTTCGTTTCTTTTTCAACACCCATGAAGATTCAATCGAACGATAATCGCGGGATCGTGAAGAGGAATAGTTGCACGTTACGAAACGATAATTCTGCGATTGTGTTTGCCAGAGGGTCGCAAACCTCCTCGTCCAATAGCAATGGCCATCCATTTTTCATCGCCTTAAAATTCATTCTGCCTCAGTTTCTCCACGATTTTCCCCCTTGTTTGACCGTGGTTTGCTTTAGCAATTTAAACTCACGCTGATCCTTTCTCCTTCGTTCTAGCGTTATACAACACTTGGTATTATCTTCCCTCGTTTTTCCCTTCTCTCTTTTTCTCTTTGCGCAACTCTTTCTCCCGTAATTGCTGCAGCCTTGAACGTTTCACAGAACTCCAGCGTTTCATCCTTTGTATTTCGTGGAATACTTTGTGCCCTGGCGTTGCATATTCTCTGTGCTGGAGTTTCTTTCTCTTCAATTTTCCTACCAATTTTTCTACTCGCCAAATTTTCCACCCGTCGACACGCTGTCCTTTTTTCAATGTCGAAAGGCAAAAGGTGAATTTTTTCTCAAGAAACGTCGGCAAGTGGCGAGCGAATGAAGCTGAGAATATTTGATCTGCTGACGCGATTCTGTAGTCTCTTTACACGCGAGCTGCGAGTACCCGGCTTATCTACAGGCGTTGAAATATTCCCGAGAAACGCGGATCATATGACAAAATATTTCACATAGGAATATGTATATGTCGGAGATGAAAGGACATCGGAGCCTTCCTTTCCCAATGTTTGAGAAAGTCCCAAATACTTTAGTCCAGACTTTTTACTATAGCCCTACTTAAACGATAAAACTGAGAAATAGCTGTTTATGAGCTAAGTCAATTATAATTATCCGAGATTGATGACAGTGGGCTTGGGCTCCAAGTGACATAATGGGTCACTGAACGTAGCCGCGGTCACGGGAGGGACGTGTACCTAACAGAGGTATCAAGTAATTAAATTACTCTCATTAAAAACAGGGATTGACCCGAGGGATACAGAGAGGTACGAAGAGGAGTGTATAAGGGCAGTTCCACTTGGACCGAGGATCAACCCGATAAGTTCGACTAGTACAGGGAACGCGTGTGTCAAGTTCAATATGGCATTTGTCATCCCGCTGACCGTGGATTCGTTATCGAGTCTAAGATCATTGCTACTCATATTCCCAGTATCCAATTACCATGGTTACTTGTCAAATTCCTTCACAATCATAATTGGACTAGTAAATATCTTCGCTCGTGTCTAACAACAATGTCTAATCCAAAGAAAAATTCGTTACACTCCCCTAATTCAAATGATAACCCGACATATATACAGTGCTGGACAAAAGTATTGGCACAGCATGATTGTTATGATAGAAATGCTTATAACTACTAAACAAATTGATTTAAACAAAAAACTTTTTGACGTATTTATTTATTATCTATTCTAGTTTATTACATAACAAGAGCAACAATATAAATAAAATAATACGCAAAATAATAACAAAAATATATTTTTTGAACATTTTATGGGTGGACAAAACTATTGGCACAGTAGAATATTTACGCTTATAACTAATTACATAATAAACTTCTAATATTTTGTTGGCAGTCCTTTTCTTTTAAGGACTTCCTTTAATCTTCTGGGCATCGAGTGGACTAATTTTTTAGTGAATTCAGGTACAATATTGCTCCATTCCTGCAGAAGAACTTTCTTCAGTTCAGACTTGCTTGTGATATTATGTTTCCTAATTCTTTTTTCCAATTCGTTCCACACGTGCTCAATGGGATTCATATCGGGACTTTGAGGTGGTGTGTTTAATGTGTGGGCAGTATTATATATTATCCACTGACGAACAATATACGCCATATGTTTAGGATCTCGATCCTGCTGAAAATAGAAATCCCTGGGGAGGTTTAATTTTTGAGTACTTTTCAAAAGATTTTGCTTGAGTATATTTAAATATACATATTCATCCATTATCTCATCAATGAATATAAGTTCTCCTACACCCGATGATGCCATACATCCCCACACCATTAAACCACCACCCCCATGTTTCATGGTGGCTTGCAGATTCAGTTCGTCCATCTCTGTGTTGGGTTTTCGCCATACTAATATTCTGCCGTCAGATTTAAAAATATTAAACTTACTTTCATCTGAAAACATGATCTTTTCCCAAAAATCAGTATCTTTCGTAACAAACTCTTTCGCGAATTCCACTCTTTTCTTTTGGTTTATTTTACTGATGTAGGGCTTTCTTCGTGCTGCACGGGCAGAATAACCGGCATCCTTCAATACCCTACGTACAGTTTTGGTACTTACTTCTTTTTCACACTCAGCTTTTAACATCGAAGCAATTTCAGTCGAATTAGTTTTTGGATCCTTCTTTACAATATTTACGATTTTCCTTTTTTCTCGAATTGTTACCTTAGAAGGGCGACCACTCCTAATTTGATTCTCTAGATTTTCTTCACTTTTAAAGCGTTTTATGACTGAACGCACAGTAAAACGACTTCTGTTTATGATTTGTGCAATTTCGTTGTAAGATTTATTCATCTTATATAAATTTAATATTATTTTTCTTTCTTCAATTGTGGTTTCTTTCGTTTTTCTAGACATTATTACTCTTTCTTGGTTTTTTGTTGTTTAATAACTGAAGTCTCCAGTTTCACTGATCGAGTGTTATAATAAAAGACTAACGGGGGATTTCCCTTCGCTACTTCCAAATGACGATCGGAAATCGTTGAAAACGGCGACGATACATTGTTTGTTCCATGCTGTGCCAATACTTTTGTCCACCCATAAAATGTTCAAAAAATATATTTTTGTTATTATTTTGCGTATTATTTTATTTATATTGTTGCTCTTGTTATGTAATAAACTAGGATAGATAATAAATAAATACGTCAAAAAGTTTTTTGTTTAAATCAATTTGTTTAGTAGTTATAAGCATTTCTATCATAACAATCATGCTGTGCCAATACTTTTGTCCAGCACTGTATATATTATACTGTCGTGTGTGTGCGTGACTTTGCGGCGATAGTTCGATTTAAACAACGCGTTTCGAACGTTTGCGTCAGTTACGTATGGGGCGAGAATTTTATCGAAATGGGTTGATCGCGATAGCAAGCAACGATTTTGGAGCGAAATTCATGGAAAATGTAATTTGCGACGCTTTCTAACCGTTCGTAGCAACGCTAGCCGATTCCGATCAAATTTTCACCGTGCATATGAACATAAATAATGTACAGAAATCCACCTACTCAAATAATATAAATCTGCAAAATACTCGATTAAATTTTCATTGGAAGGTAGAAAGGTGGCTTTCCTGCAGTTTTTTCTAAAGAAAAAAAAAACTTTTTCTATGACATCTAGCGAACTACTCCTCCCAATTTCAAAAAAAAAAAAAAAAAAAAAAATAAAAAAAAATAAAAAGATAAAAATGTGACACTGTTGTCCTGTTCGATTATAAAACAAAAATTGTTTCAAGGGATCCTGTAATAGTCTGGCAATTTAGTGTCCGCTGTAACATAATACGAAACCTGAGTGTCGACTGCGTTTCAACGTAAATCGAGCGTAGAAAATATTTCAACGTAAACCAAATAATCGCCCGATATTTCGGCGGAAACTAAAATACGTAAAACGAGTGTCGTCTGTCCGATAGGGACAGAAGACACACGAACAGGGATTTCTTTGGATAACAGACGACACGCTTGCGGATTTCTCCCTATGGTAATAACTGTTATGTTAATGGGGCAAGAGAAACAGTGTAGTTTCCTTGGCAGATGGGCTTCCTTCAGGGCTGAACCCACCGAGTGTCTGTAAAGCGTTTTGGCTCTGGCTATTTTCTCTTTCCTTTTGCTCTGTTCTTGCGAACGGACGAATATATGAATAAGAAATGGCGATGCAAATAAAAGGATGGCGAGTAGGAAACGTTTAAAATTCTAGGGAATTTGTTTTTACTTTCTGAGTTTCTTTCGATGGCGCGGGGAGGTGCCTGGGGAGAAAATTCTTTCTTCTTGCAGCGAATAAGAAATAAGAAAAAAAAAAAAAAAAGAAAATAAAGAAATAAGTGAAACGAAGAATGTAAAAGTAGAAGGCTTCGAGAAAGAAAGAAGAAACGGGACAAAGAAAGAGGGAAGAATGTTTGTATTGAATTTAACCTGAATAAAATCTCTCGACCTTTTAGCAAGTTCCTTCGATCTCTCTACGAGAACCGCCATAGGCAAATAAAGAAATAAATGGAAGGTTATGGGAATAATAGCGCGTGAAATGTGAGCGGCAAGTGGATTTAACCGTTTTCAGGACCCGTAGCTAATAATCATTTCGGTGTTACTCAAATTGAAGTAAATTTAACAAAGTTTCGCCTGGTTAAATCGACGTTTGTTAATTATACAATGGGAAATTCCCCTTCGCAACATCTTTTCTTCTTTTCTTATTTATTTACGTTCAGAGGTCCCTTGGCTCGTTTCTCGGCTCGTGGTATTCGCTTGGACCAGGCAATGACAACTTTTCGTGCTTCTCAGACCACATTATTATTCCTTGTCCGAGTCCAGCGCCGAACCATTGGGTTGGCAACTAAGTGATTGCGGGTTTTGTCAATACCACTTAATGAGAAAACCCGCAATCACTTAGTTGCCAACGCAATAGATGAATTTAAATAATTTGAAGCGATAGAACGGACATGGAACAAGAGCCACCAGATGGCAGGTGTTGCAACGTCGTGTATGGACAAAGGAGAATGAGAAGAAATTGCAAGTGATATAGTCGAGACTATAGCCAATCGTTACAGTCGCTTCTATTGAATGGCAACTATGTGATTGCGGGTTTTGTCAATACTACCTAATGAGAAAACCCGCAATCACTTAGTTGCCAACCTAATAAACCACTTTTTTTATTGTTACGCCATGTGGTTTACTTTAGACCGTATTCCTAACCGTCGCTCGCGGTACTACAGTGACACAGACAGATCGTCTTATTTGCCCGACGGGAAATATACAATGTAGCGACGAGCGTGTCACGTAAAATAAAAAAGAGAAATCGAAGACGAAAAATAAAGGATAAAAATAAAGTAATAGAAAGAGAGAATTTATTTCTTTACGCTTGGTTTACACTAACTACAATTCACTTCCGAACTCCAGCCGCGACTTTTCAAAACTGAAACTCTTGTAACTACTTGACTTTCGGACGAATCCGATTCTTTTTCTTTGTCATTCCTCGATATCCCCACTGTCCACGCGTTTGTTAGGCGTTCTCGAACATTCGGCGAAAGGACCGTTGGGATATCGAGGGTTCATTAGGCACCTCGCTTCGGCGACATATATTGTGACGTGGATTGAGATGTGGTTGATGTTACAAGCGCATAGATGTCACCAAGCAGCGAGTTCCAGAAACGTCGATTTCGGTCCGTTGTTTTATCCACGCAAAAAAGATGGCGAACGGTGGCGTGACTCGAGCGTAGTGGGGGTCGTCTCCCAGAGAAGACAAAGAAATGACCGAAGGGCATTCAGTCTCATTTGAAGATTCTAACGGCATACGTCGAGAGGTCTGACGAATAAAATTAAAGTCGTTGAGTCTAACGAATATATCGAGAGATATCACAAAGTCGAGTGGAATTTCTGTAACACATTAACTGCATTTATCGCTAAATAATTTGTGATGCTTTAATTATTATGTGAATTATTGTTAAATATACAAGCTGTATTAACCTGTTAATACAGTGTTAAATTCATTGAACCATCTCTGTTATCTTAATCGAAACAGTCGTAACATTCATTTTTAAACCACTACGTTTAAAAAGCAAGGACACGTAACGATAGGATAAATGACGATAAACGCAGAGTGTGGATGCTGCACGCACGCTACTAGGATTTCCAGTCATCCAAATGATAGACTCATGAAGCGGATAAAAAATAAACAAACAAACAAATAAATAAATAAACAAACAAATAGAAAAAGACAAGACAAGAGGTAGAAAATATCGAAAGAAATCGAATCAGGTGGACGAAAGGAAGAAACTCTCCTCGTGTAGCTCGTTGCACGAACGAAGCAAGAGACAAATGACTTTTCCAAGTATCGACCTGGCTTCTATGGAACAAAAGAGCGAACGAAAGCCAGCGGATGACGATGAAATCGTTCTGTCCCCCAGCGAGAAACTTGCAAATTCAATTACGGCCACGGTCGCTTGGCCTAATGGCCGCCTGGACTCGGAGGAGCCACTGGCAGGACCAGGGGAAAACAAGCAACCGGAAGTTAAAGAATCCTGCGCAGGTAAAAAAGACGTTCTCTTCCAAGCGACGAGAAACTTCTACACGCGAAACGACCGCAACTGAATATTTCATTACACTTTGTGTGTATCTTGCCGCGTCACGACGCCAAGGGAAACGATATTTAAGAATTCCATGGAATCGTTCGATATGGGGCGAGTCGTGGGAAACTCCTCTGCTTCTGTCTGCTTCCTATCTTTACATTTGTCACATACAGAGCGACTTTCTTTTGTTTTACGGACAACCATTTTGAGAGGCACTCATTTCCCAAACGGACGGACAGAGAGCAACATCAGAGATAGACAAGATCGCAGAATAATTATTTAAAATATTGAAGATCGACGGAGAAAGATTTTCAGGTAGACATTGCACAAAACTTGTTATTTATTGTTTATGTAATTTATTGTTATTTATTGTTATAGATTGATATTAATTGTTGTTTAATTATTTTCATAATAAACTCGACTTTCAGAATTCAAAATCGATATCCTGAATTATCTCGAGAAAAACGATATTACATATTGTTGAGATATGTGTAATTTTATGTGCTAAATTGACTGCGTAGTATGTGAGTATGGGTATGTGTGCGCGCGGCGTCTCGAAAACAAAAGAATGTAAACTGTTCCGTAGTCAGTCGTGCGTGGAATCGATTAATATCATTGGAATCGTTCACTAAATAAATGCGTAATTATTTTATTATGAATATTAAATGTATATTTAGTGTCTCTATACCTTTATTTCGCCAATTAAGATCCAAAATCATCAACACATATATATGTAGTAACTTAGGTGATGTGGTGTTTGTTTTAGTTTCTAGAGCAAGGACAAGGAATGATGGTTATTGAGAGTTAAGTTCGTTTATTCGTGTAAGCAATGCTCAACATATAGCTGACTATAATCGTCGTGCGTCTTCTACTCGGCTTCCAGCTTCTCAACTCACTTAACTCAACTGCTTAGCGTCTTCTGTACAACTTGACTCTACAACTTCACGTCTTCACGTCTTCGCCTCGACTTCCCAACTGCAACTGCACGTCTTCACGTCTTCTCCTCGACTTCCCAACTCCAACTCCACGTCTTCACGTCTTCTCCTCGCCTTTCCAACTCCAACTCCACGTCTTCACGTCTTCTCCTCGACTTCCCGACTCCAACTCCACGTCTTCACGTCTTCGCCTCGACTTCCCAACTGCAACTGCACGTCTTCACGCCTTCTCCTCGACTTCCCGACTCCAACTCCACGTCTTCACGTCTTCTCCTCGACTTCCCGACTCCAACTCCACGTCTTCACGTCTTCTCCTCGACTTCCCGACTCCAACTCTCTCGACTCCTTAATGTACTCTCCTTTTATCCCCAGATGTGCCTGACCCATTTTCAGGTAGATCCCCGTTAATTATCCCGATGTTGTAAAGGGCCTCAGGCACGTCTCTTTTCCCGATACTACATATATGACAAAATATGCGATCATTCAGTTGCCAATCCAACAAATAGCAATCGGTCAGGCTCAACCCATATCGCGAACCTTGGATGATTTAACGCTCGAGGTGGAGGTAAATTGAATATACCGGGTGTTAGTATAGTTTGGTAGCTTATTTGCACTGTTAGTATACACGAAGAGTTTGACGTTCTGATCGCAATGGTTGTATTATACGATCTTGTTGAGACTAAATACGGTGTAGTGCGACTCTCTGATCAAGACTGTCGTAGGATATTGTTGCTACTCCCACCAGAAGCTTCGTCTCCTCCTGACTTTCCATCTTTTCCCTAGTTCAATTGTACTCTCGTGCATATCCTGTCATTGCCAGCTGTTTATCTTTGTCCTGACCCATCTGTACTTAAGGTATCTTTTAGCCTCCTAATGATGTCTGCATCATAAGTTTTACAGCTTGGGAGGTAGACAATTAGGACTTTCCCAAAAAAGGGACATGTGTTGTCCGAGTGAGAAACTGACGGCCACTCCAAATCCGGAACAGTAAATAAATAAATAAATTGGTTGGCAAGATAAGAAAAGAGCGGTGTTGCGTGAGTCTCCCATTGAACATGCGTTGCATCGATCATGGGATTTCGGTATGATAACGCGGCGGTCGTTGTGCCTGGTCAGCTTCGTAGCTCGTTAGCTCGGTCGTGCGTTAGTGGCAACGGAAGACGGATTTGCTGGGAAATTCGATGAAAACAGGACTCGCTGCGTCAACAACCATCGAAACGTGACCTGTGCCGGTAATTAGAAGCTTTGCATCCTCTCTTCCATCCTACTCTTCAGTTCAGAATGTTGCTCAGATTGCCCCGGTTGAACGTCAGCGTGACGTATTTAATCGTGAAACTTCAGTTATTGAATTAGGTTGGATTAGCTCGTGAAAGTATGCGGGAAGTATTATAACGCGCTGGACCAACTTCAGAAATACACAGCAAACAGGCAAACGACGAAAGAAGTTCGTGCGAACGAGTGTTCCCTTTACCTGCACTCGTTTCAAGGTCGTAAACATTTTTGCGTTTCCATAATCCGAAGCCGCTCAAAATGCCTGTATTATTAGCGTTATCGACATAATTTTATATTACTGATATAAATAATAAATTACTAACACGATACATTAAACTGTATCGTTGGACGTCGGAGCTGGAATTTTCGAAAGATCGCGAGATTCTTCGACGCGGCGACTGCGAGGCTCGCGCAGAGACCGAGGCCATCGTTGTCTCATGTTTCACGGTTGATTCTTCGATTTCTTCATTTCTATAGAATTCATTCGGAGTTCTTATGTTTCTCACGTTTGATGTAATTTTGTTCTTGCGCTTGTACTTGGTTCTTATAACACACACCAGAGTATTACAATAGTCGTAGACGCTTTTTAAGAACATGTTACACGTCAATATTACGTCAGACGGAATATTTGGAAATTTCATTTGATACTGCTGCGAAACTCGACTAGTGTCTTTCGTCTTCCACTTGCGTAACATGAGTTTTGTAAAGTAAAAATTAAGGGCTTTTGAATATTAGTAGATCGATGATTCTTTATGGAGAATCTGGATCTGCGTCAATTATGCTACAGAAATACGATTCCCTTTAAAAAGACAAAGCTGACCTACACGTGATTTTTACGCGCCCACCTACGGAAAAGCTAATAATATCGAAACACGCTGCCCCCGAAGCCATTCAACTTTTATCTGAAACATTTCCCGATATAATCGATAGCGTCGAAAATATTTCCACTTAAACTCTTAGGTGACTCACCCTATATGCGTATACGTACGTATGCGACGCTTTCATCATTTCTTCCATGACTAGGTTAAGTATCAATTCGAATGACGAAAGACACAAGAAACATTCTTGCTTTTCGCAGGTCGGTACTTCAGAACATAGGACACAAAGTGCCATTTAATATCACGCTTATCCTGTGTCTTTAGTCAGTGCTCGAAATCGGCGTTTCCCTCGGTTACCGACCGAGTAGACTATTAGTTGGATCTAACCTAACCTCAACCTAACCTCAATCCACTAAAGGCGATAGTAGAAAAATTACTAGACGTATACGCACTTGTGCTGTTAGGAAAAAACAGTATTTTACTTGCTTTTCCAAAGCTTTGCAATTTCGACCCAGCAAAATGAATCTGAACGACGCAAGTGAGGAATTTCCGGCTCGTTGGTAGCGACATTTTTCTAGTTGTTCGTTGAACGATGACGACAACGATAAGAGTGACATTCAAAGATTCATCTACCTAAATTACTCGCCTAATTGGACAATTTCATACAATTTTATATAGTTAAATAAGAAAGTAATCAGGAATCTTGCAACACGTCGAGGTATTAATTATTTCCCTGAGTCATATTTTCCAGGGCAGTGGAAATAGTTGGTCAGTGAAGCCAGGGTGAACGCACCCTCGAAATTCCCTAGTATGAAAGTTGCTCGGGGCCCGTACGACCAGAGTCTATTATTAACGTGAAACTTTCATAGTGTGTCGTGATGCCGGGGCGTGTTTTCGCGCGTATCTCGATCTAACGCGCATCGATTGCGGCGTTTCGGTTAATAATCGCGTCGTTACCGCCACTAGCTCTTGTTCCTCGGTTCCTCGAACCGGCTGCCTCCTTCAAATTCCCGTGTTGCCGGTGTCACGCGACTTTTCCCGAAAATTGCACCGTAATTTGCGACACACTTCGACAACTTGCAAGTGGGTGTTTTTGCCAACGCTCTTGCCAACTGTTGCCAAATAAAACGACGATTCGCCACACGAACACCTTTCAGCTGAGCGTTTAATTCGCCGCTAACGTTCGTCGATAAAACTGAGACTCGCTATTTTACTATTTTTTCAGGCTTTGCGTCGTCGAGTCTCGACCCTAGCCACAAATGAACATTCGCCAGACCGTGCGAATTTACTTTTAGAATTTCACCGAACAGAAATTAATTCCCCTAAATCCTTAAGTCAATCTTCGAAGGATTTCGAAGAAGTTTTCCGTGAAATGTTTGAAAATAGATGGAAGTGTTGTTGTGCAACCGTATTGCACGGTACACCGGTCGAAGGAAAAAAAGTAGACGACTGAAGAATCCATCGAAGAGACTGTTTCCTCACGCGTTGATAGAACTGAACGATGCATTCTGTGCTTTCAGTGTAATAGAAGCTAAATAAATTGGCTAGAAGAGGGTGGGGATTGAGCAAGCAAGGGGACTTGATGGATGAAGATACCAAGCTCGAAAGAAATCCAATAACAACGAACTGTTTCCATGAGATTTCCTAGTAGAGTCCGTGTCAGCTTTATGCTTTCGCGTCATCGATCTGTTTTTCTTATCTCTTATCAGTGGTCGCATATGTTGCCGGCGTGATCGTGTGTAACAGAGCGGCAAATCGACGAGAACATTCTCCAATAATTTTACTATTTTGCTATTGCTAGTCGTTCGATAATCTTCATGGACAAATAATGTTCACCTAACAGGTGGAATATTTCGGCGTATGGATTAACACGTGAAGCGACAAATTTTGCAGCTATCGAATTTTTGAAATAATGCCGATATATTGGAAAATTTTGACACGTCCAAGTTCAAAAATATTGGGGAGAAATTGGTCATTTAGAAGTTTAAAATTGTACTTTATAATGAAGAGAAATTATTAATTCAATGAAATTTAATTATTAATTAAGTAGAATCTTGTTTGGAAAGATTGTATGAAAATATTGGCACGTCCTGAAAGATTTATATGTATTGAATGATATAGGTGGCATTTTGTTCCACGAATTTTCTCTATTTTTCGCGCAACTCGAATGTTCCATGCTTCTCTCTCAGGTTTTTTGGCGAGAAACATTGCAACATGATCCTTCAAGGCGACCAAATTACCTAAAAATCGGAACCAACTTTCCGGGCAACGCAATATTCTCCTCTTTGAAATTATATCCGAGTTGTTTGGCCAGGAAAGCGCGTCTCAAGTTTCTCGAATAAATTAATTAACTGGTAGGTTGTCTTAATCTGGAAGGTCTTATTGTCTGGCGAGATAAACAGCGTAGTTAATTTGCAGCGTCAGGAAAATAATAAGCTGGATCGTGAAACCGGGAAACAAGAGCAAAGAGGATCAAAAGAAGATCCTCGTAGATCGAAAAGGCTATCTATCTTGCAGAAACTCCTGTTCACCACGACAGGGGCTCATCTCGTGTTATCCATAATGAAAACAGGAAGCCTGAAAAATTGTTAAAAGGAAGCGGTTCCCTCTTGATCTCCTATTCAATTTCAGTTTCATTTTCGCGAATAGTAGGAATTTGATAAATTCCATAGACCCAATGCGCGAAGTAAGTTTCACAAAAGATCTGACGTGCATCGAAGCTGAAACACACGCGTAAGTTAAAGTTGAGAAGGGTCCATGGAAAGATACCTAGTCAGGAGAAAAATGGAGGTTCAAAAATTCCCGAAGAAGAGGGAAGCTAGTAAATTTAATAGATGCAATCCCTGAACTAAATTTCACAAAAGATCTCACGTGCATCGAAGCTGAAACACATACGTAAGTTAGGGTTAAAAAGGGTCTATGAAAAGTACTGAGTCACGAAGAAAATCCCAAACTTCCCCACAAGCTAAAGGCAAATTTCTAAGGAAGAGAAAGATAGACAAACCTAACCTCTAAATCAGATTTGGGTTACCTTCGAAAGTGACTGTTTTACACGAAAAGAGAAAAAGAGTCTTGCTATGTTTAGGTTCAAAGAATAGGAGTTTGGTAAATTTAGCACACACATTCCCTAAACTAATTTCTCCAAGAGACTCGGTGTGCATCGAATCTGAAACAGACACGTAGGTTAGACTTAACAAAGTAGCGAGTCGTAAGAAAAATCCCAAACTTCCTCGCAAGCTAAAGGCAAATTTCTAAGGAAGAGAAAGATAGACAAACCTAACCTCTAAATCAGATTTGGGTTACCTTCGAAAGTGACTGTTTTACACGAAAAGAGAAAAAGAGTCTTGCTATGTTTAGGTTCAAAGAATAGGAGTTTGGTAAATTTAGCACACACATTCCCTAAACTAATTTCTCCAAGAGACTCGGTGTGCATCGAATCTGAAACAGACACGTAGATTAGACTTAACAAAGTAGCGAGTCGTAAGAAAAATCCCAAACTTCCTCGCAAGCTAAAGGCAAATTTCTAAGGAAGAGAAAGATAGACAAACCTAACCTCTAAATCAGATTTGGGTTACCTTCGAAAGTGACTGTTTTACACGAAAAGAGAAAAAGAGTCTTGCTATGTCTAGGTTCAAAGAATAGGAGTTTGGTAAATTTGGCACACACATTCCCTAAACTAATTTCTCCAAGAGACTCGGTGTGCATCGAATCTGAAACAGACACGTAGGTTAGACTTAACAAAGTAGCGAGTCGTAAGAAAAATCCCAAACTTCCTCGCAAGCTAAAGGCAAATTTCTAAGGAAGAGAAAGATAGACAAACCTAACCTCTAAATCAGATTTGGGTTACCTTCGAAAGTGACTGTTTTACACGAAAAGAGAAAAAGAGTCTTGCTATGTTTAGGTTCAAAGAATAGGAGTTTGGTAAATTTGGCACACACATTCCCTAAACTAATTTCTCCAAGAGACTCGGTGTGCATCGAATCTGAAACAGACACGTAGATTAGACTTAACAAAGTAGCGAGTCGTAAGAAAAATCCCAAACTTCCTCGCAAGCTAAAGGCAAATTTCTAAGGAAGAGAAAGATAGACAAACCTAACCTCTAAATCAGATTTGGGTTACCTTCGAAAGTGACTGTTTTACACGAAAAGAGAAAAAGAGTCTTGCTATGTCTAGGTTCAAAGAATAGGAGTTTGGTAAATTTGGCACACACATTCCCTAAACTAATTTCTCCAAGAGACTCGGTGTGCATCGAATCTGAAACAGACACGTAGGTTAGACTTAACAAAGTAGCGAGTCGTAAGAAAAATCCCAAACTTCCTCGCAAGCTAAAGGCAAATTTCTAAGGAAGAGAAAGATAGACAAACCTAACCTCTAAATCAGATTTGGGTTACCTTCGAAAGTGACTGTTTTACACGAAAAGAGAAAAAGAGTCTTGCTATGTTTAGGTTCAAAGAATAGGAGTTTGGTAAATTTGGCACACACATTCCCTAAACTAATTTCTCCAAGAGACTCGGTGTGCATCGAATCTGAAACAGACACGTAGGTTAGACTTAACAAAGTAGCGAGTCGTAAGAAAAATCCCAAACTTCCTCGCAAGCTAAAGGCAAATTTCTAAGGAAGAGAAAGATAGACAAACCTAACCTCTAAATCAGATTTGGGTTACCTTCGAAAGTGACTGTCTTACACGAAAAGAGAAAAAGAGTCTTGCTATGTCTAAGTTTAAAGAATAGGAGTTTGGTAAATTTAGCACACACATTCCCTAAACTAATTTCTCCAAGAGACTCGGTGTGCATCGAATCTGAAACAGACACGTAGGTTAGACTTAACAAAGTAGCGAGTCGTAAGAAAAATCCCAAACTTCCTCGCAAGCTAAAGGCAAATTTCTAAGGAAGAGAAAGATAGACAAACCTAACCTCTAAATCAGATTTGGGTTACCTTCGAAAGTGACTGTTTTACACGAAAAGAGAAAAAGAGTCTTGCTATGTTTAGGTTCAAAGAATAGGAGTTTGGTAAATTTGGCACACACATTCCCTAAACTAATTTCTCCAAGAGACTCGGTGTGCATCGAATCTGAAACAGACACGTAGGTTAGACTTAACAAAGTAGCGAGTCGTAAGAAAAATCCCAAACTTCCTCGCAAGCTAAAGGCAAATTTCTAAGGAAGAGAAAGATAGACAAACCTAACCTCTAAATCAGATTTGGGTTACCTTCGAAAGTGACTGTCTTACACGAAAAGAGAAAAAGAGTCTTGCTATGTCTAAGTTTAAAGAATAGGAGTTTGGTAAATTTAGCACACACATTCCCTAAACTAATTTCTCCAAGAGACTCGGTGTGCATCGAATCTGAAACAGACACGTAGGTTAGACTTAACAAAGTAGCGAGTCGTAAGAAAAATCCCAAACTTCCTCGCAAGCTAAAGGCAAATTTCTAAGGAAGAGAAAGATAGACAAACCTAACCTCTAAATCAGATTTGGGTTACCTTCGAAAGTCACTGCTTTACCCAAAAGGAGAAGAAGAGTTTTGCGATGTCTAGGTTCAAAGAGGAAGGATTAGGTAAATTTGATTCGCATATTCCTCCAACTAAGTTCTGCAAGAAATTCAGTGTACGTCGGAATCAGGACAGCACGTGCAAATGCACCACTGTCCAGAACCTGAAGTTTAGCTTTATTAGGGTTAGGTAGCGTCTTCTGTGAGCCGTGTTCAGCGTCCTTTGAGCGGGAGACTATTCAATTCCAACGACTTCCAGTGGTTGCTGGTACTCGTCAAAGCAGTGCCAGGCGTGTTAACATGGAACACGACGAAACTACTGACGAAAGGAATTTATCCTTAGAGGATAGAGTGAGAATTTGTAGATGTGTTCCTAGATACGGTCCAACAGCATGTGCTGTGTATTTAAGAGAAGTCCGATAACACCACAACGATGATCCGCTTTTAGCATCCTCCAGACGTTTTACATTGGAACAACGCAGATTCACAGTTGACGTTACATTTTCCTGTAAAACTGTAAACAGCTGTGTACGTAAACCATCTACAAGTTCTGCGGCTTTTTCAGCTTAATGCTCCGTCTGTGGCTGTCAGCAAGTTTCCATTAGTCCACGCATCTCTAAAACTTACTAAGCCACATCCAGCATATTTGTAAATACACCAATTCGTTCGTCCATCTACTTCACTTCTTTTTTGTATCTTCGTTTAAACCGTTTGTGCGTTAAAAAACGTGTGAGAAAACCTAATGTACCTAATTCGTCTCTATTTCTGCATAATCTGTCACTTACTATCAATCGTTGAATATTTGTTCACTTATATCTATCTTTGTCTATAGCAAAGAATGTTACCCGTATAATGCACACGAATGAATAAATAAACAAAATAAAAATTCTGTGATATTCCTTGGAATTGAAAAAGCAGGATGATGATAATGGAAGTTGATTATTGGTATACGCCAAACATAAGCTTCTCTATTTTGGTCCCCACCTATGGTAACAGTAGACGGATATTGCTATAGTATGAAAAATACAAATGAAAGAAATATTTCAAAGGAACAAATTTTATCTACTTTATGAAGTTGAATTTGAAATCGAAAGCGACACTTTGTTGGGGAAAATTCATTTCATTTTCTATTGGGTTGTCAATTAAGTGATTGCGGATTTTGTTATTAGATGGTAACGACAAAATCTGCAATCGCTTAATTGCCGACCCAATATATAGTCATCGCAACCGCAATACTAAAGTGGTTAATTATATGCTGACGGTAATAATTAGCAGTTTTCGTGATAGTTAATTTTTTTTATGACCCAGCAATTACTATTTGAGTCTAAATGAAATTGATGGGTGGATGTGAGAAATTCTAATTCTACTTGATGATATTAATCCTTCCACAAGCAAATGTCTTTTAAACAGTGCAAAAGTGTTTATCTGTCAAGTATTAGTAAAAATACATTTTCTATTTTACATCTAATTGCAAGGAAATCTAATAACATTTTAAAACAGAATTTTAGTTATGAGCAACATACTGGCAATGACCTGCAATTATTAGGCGCAGCTGAGATTTCTTATTTTACACTTTACCGACTGATAGTCGGTTAATCGGTTTCTGTCTTCGATGCTTACCGATCGATAGCCGATTAATCGGTTTCTGTCGCTAATGTTACCGATCGATGGCCGATTAATCGGGTTTTTGTCACCGATAATCTTCCTCATTATTTGAGCAGTAATTTGTTATTTAGTACCAAGATACCTTGCTCAGTTGCGTCAGTTGCGTTGCTTCGTAAGCTCCCACGGTTTTAGACCAATTTGAAAAACGTAGCGTTCGCGATGAACGAAAAGAATGGTATTGGAGCTGCCGATCGGACGTGCGTATGCCGTTGAACCGCTAGCCGTCGGTAAAGTGTTAAGTTTAGATTGGAACTCTTTTATCGGTTCTACGTGGAAAGTGGAAGGAACGTAACAGATACGGAATTTCGCACATTCTGATGGAATTTACGGGCTTGAAAATGGCCAGATCAATGTTTCCCTAGGTTTTACCAATAAAGTTTGCCCTCCGCAAACTTCCCTCGTATCAATATTTTCGATACAGTATGCTTCCGGATTTCAGCAACGAGAATGAAAGCTAATTGACCGAGAGCGCCGACCAATTTCGAAAATTGCCTGCGGCTTACCATTCGAATACACTAAATTCTAACCGCACGGAAAACCATCTTTCACCTCCGATCAATTTTTCATCCATTTTAATAAATAGTGCAGTTTTTAGCGAAAGACTATCAACGTCTACGTCTTTCTATTCCATTTACTTAGGTAGATGAAAGTACTGAGAATGAAACGAGTACTTATGATCTCAACTTTTAATGTTTCTAATTTTATAATATAATATTCTGGATTTCTAACATATCTTACTGCCACAGTATTTGCAAATTTTATTGCTTTTAATTTTAGAAATATTTCTTGATTTTGGTACTCCATTTTTTTCAAATTTTGTAGAATTTCTATAACTTTATGTAATTCAGTTTAGAAAATTTTATAATATTTTCACCTTTTAACATATCTGGCTGCCACACCATTTGCAAATTTTATTGCTTTCAGTTTAATAAAATTTTCTTGGCTCCGGTATTCAATTTTTTCAATGTTTCTAGAATTTTTATAACTTTATATTATCTAATTTGGTAATTTTGTAATATTCCTACCTTTTAACATATCTGGTTGCCACACTATTTGCAAATTTTATTGCTTTTAATTTTAGAAATATTTCTTGATTTTGGTACTCCATTTTTTTCAAATTTTGTAGAATTTCTATAACTTTATGTAATTCAGTTTAGAAAATTTTATAATATTTTCACCTTTTAACATATCTGGCTGCCACACCATTTGCAAATTTTATTGCTTTCAGTTTAATAAAATTTTCTTGGCTCCGGTATTCAATTTTTTCAATGTTTCTAGAATTTTTATAACTTTATATTATCTAATTTGGTAATTTTGTAATATTCCCACCTTTTAACATATCTGGTTGCCACACTATTTGCAAATTTTATTGCTTTCAGTTTAACAAATATTTCTTGATTTTGGTACTCTATTTTTTCAAAGTTTCTAGAATTTGTATAACTTTATATTATCTAATTTGGTAATTTTGTAATATTCCTACCTTTTAACATATCTGGTTGCCACACTATTTGCAAATTTTATTGCTTTTAATTTTAGAAATATTTCTTGATTTTGGTACTCCATTTTTTTCAAATTTTGTAGAATTTCTATAACTTTATGTAATTCAGTTTAGAAAATTTTATAATATTTTCACCTTTTAACATATCTGGCTGCCACACCATTTGCAAATTTTATTGCTTTCAGTTTAATAAAATTTTCTTGGCTCTGGTATTCAATTTTTTCAATGTTTCTAGAATTTTTATAACTTTATATTATCTAATTTGGTAATTTTGTAATATTCCCACCTTTTAACATATCTGGCTGCCACAGTATTTGCAAATTTTATTTCTTCCAGTTTAATAAAATTTTCTTGACTTTGATATTCAATTTTTTCAAAGTTTCTAGAATTTGTACACTTTATATTATTCAATTTAGGAAATTTTATAATATCCCCACCTTTTAACATATCTGGCTGCCACACCATTTGCAAATTTTATTGCTTTCAAATTTAGAAATATTTCTTGACTTTGGTACTCTATTTTTTCAAAGTTTCTAGAATTTGTATAACTTTATATAATGCAATTTAGGAAATTTTATAATATTCTCACCTTTTGACATATCTGGCTGCCACACCATTTGCAAATTTTATTGCTTTCAGTTTAATAAAATTTTCTTGGCTCTGGTATTCAATTTTTTCAATGTTTCTAGAATTTGTATAACTTTATATTATCTAATTTGGTAATTTTGTAATATTCCCACCTTTTAACATATCTGGTTGCCACACTATTTGCAAATTTTATTGCTTTTAATTTTAGAAATATTTCTTGATTTTGGTACTCTATTTTTTCAAAGTTTCTAGAATTTGTATAACTTTATATTATCTAATTTGGTAATTTTGTAATATTCCTACCTTTTAACATATCTGGCTGCCACACCATTTGCAAATTTTATTGCTTTCAAATTTAGAAATATTTCTTGACTTTGGTACTCTATTTTTTCAAAGTTTCTAGAATTTGTATAACTTTATATAATGCAATTTAGGAAATTTTATAATATCCCCACCTTTTAACATATCTGACTGCCACAGTATTTGCAAATTTTATTGCCTACAGCTTTAAAATACTTTAGAAATATATTTCAATATTTCTAAAATCACATTGACCCCGATTTTTATTAATATTTCCACATTTCAATATGCGATTTCGTTCGACTCTAATAAAATTGCAACGTCTTCGATTTTATCGATATTCAACATTTCAATATCTCCAGCTACTGCAATATTTCCACAAATTTTCTTCTTTCCAATTTCATCAATATTCCGGAAAATTCCAACCTTTTCCTATCTGCTTCGATACTTCCAACTTTCTCCAAATATTTCCAAAATTTCTCAACGTCTCCGAAGACTCGCTTCTAATTACCAAAAGTAAAAATAATTGCACACACGTGAAAATACAAAAGACCAAAAATTTCATACGTCTTTTGCCCATTTCTTCTATCGTTTTATTCAATCGCGATAAAACCTGTGAAAAAGGGACAAGCGGAATGAAATTCACAGCAGAGGCAGAGCTTAAGTGCAGAGCGAAAGTGCAATAGCTCGAAGGTTCAAACATTTGCCAAGACTTTTTCGTGAAACGACAGTCTGGACAATTTGGCAAATTGCAGCGAACGTGTGAAAGGAAAGGGCGAGGAAAAGGCGATTTCCCACCACGCCAGCGATACAATAATTTTGTTTCCAGATGAAGACTATGTGGCAACTCCAATCGCCGGAAGGAACCTTTCACCTAACGACAAATATTTCGTCGCGATCCAACGTCCTTTTGTATTTTCACCCACTTGCTCCTTTCCCTTTCTTTGTTTTATCGAGACTCGTGGCTAGGACCAATAAGCCTATCAGCATGATTTATCATAGTTTAGCGTAATGTGTCATCCAAAAAAGTAGGTCAAAGAGCGGGGAAATTGTACCACTTGCGTTGAATAAAGTTGCCAGTGTCGAAAGAAAAATTGAAACTTTCCCACTTGAAGCGGTCGTAAGTTCGAAATGAATGCACGAAATGCAAAAGCAAGCAAATGTGATAAATAAATAAATGTATAGAAACGTTCTGACGTTTCTTTCGTTGGCGCTCGAAATCGAAGTAAAATTGCAACGTGTTTGGAATATCAGTTTGTTTGAGCGAAGTTAAAAGTTACGACGAAAGGGGAACGAATGAAGCTGATAAGCTTTTATATTTCAAACTGTGGATAATAATGAAAAGAAAAAAAAAAAAAAAAAAAAAAAGAATATGTGAAACTCTGGTCTAATTAATAAAAATAACACGAAGCAGGGATTTTGTTACGGTGCGGGTAGCTTGGAATTGCGGTGTTGCAATTTTCCTTCGTTATATAAAATCACTAAGCTAGTAGATAATAACATTATTTTCTCTTGTGATTTAATCAGACAGAAAAATCAGCGCTGAACTGTCTATTCTATGTCTTAAAAGTTACTCTCAGTAGACTTTCCCTCGTATTATCGACGTGACGTTAAAACCTAACGTTCTATGTTACAACGATTGAGCACGAGTTAAAAAAATCAAGAGAAGCGTATCTCGAGTAGAAAGAGTGGCAGGTATACTAATATTAGGTCTAGTAAAAGAGTGCTTGGATTTCTCGATAATGTGAAATTAAATCAGATTACATGAAATGATATTTCACTAAATTTCCTCCATGAAATAATTCCCTCGCTGTCTTTCTCCTTTATTTAATAAGAGATTATTAACTAGCAAAGGGTCGATACTTGGCCAAAAATTTCTACCAACTTTATGCTTGTTGTGATCGTAGCGTTTCCTACGCTGAATCCATTTAGTACGTTCGCTTCAAGATTTGCCCATAAACCCGAGCCATTTTTCCATGAAGAAAACGCGTGTAAACGTTCGCTTCGTCTTCGAAAGCTTCTCAACTTTTTTATAGTCGACGTATATGTACAGATATGTATGTAAATTCTATAGAGTTCAAGCTACCCGCCAACCGATATTTTTACTTTTGCTCTGTTTTACCGGCAGTCGTTTTGAGGAATAGGTTAGATCACGAGAGAAGATCGGTAATTTAGGATTCTCGATTTTCCAGCTGAAACTTGCACTAGATTTCTTATTATCTCTTACTGTATTTAATTTCATTATTCCCAAAATAAGCTCGATTTTACAGAATCGATCGTCGATATATATATGGAATAACGTAAATCGGATGACACAAAGGCAGTCGTGCTATCCGTAAACATAGAAAGTCCCTATCACACGTGAACTCTAGAGAATTTACCTATATATATATATATATATATATATATATATATATAATTTGTAGTAGATTTCTTATTAACTCTTACTGTATTTAATTTCATTGTTGCAAAAGTAAGCTCGATTTTACAGAATCGATCGTCGATATATATATGTAATAACGTAAATCGGACGATCGATTCTGTAAAATCGATCTTACTTTTGCAACAATGAAATTAAATACAGTAAGAGTTAATAAGAAACCTACTACAAATTTTATATATATAGGTAAACTCTCTAGAGTTCACGTGTGATAGGGACTTTCTATGTTTACGGATAGCACGACTGCCTTTTTGTCACGGACAGAGCCATCTTCTTTTGTTCTGAAAGACACTGAGTTACCAAACGGACGCACAGAGAGCAACATCAGAGACAGACAAGATCGTAGATTAATTATTTAAAATATTGAAGATCGTCGGAGAAAGATCGGTAGCTGAGGACGTTGAAAATCGATTCTCGATTTTCAGGTAGACATTGCACAAAACTTGTTATTTATTGTTTATGTAATTTATTGTTATTTATTGTTGTAGATTGATATTAATTGTTGTTTAATTATTTTCACAATAAACTCGATTTTCGGACTTCAGAATCGATCTGCTGAATTATCACAAGAAAAACGATATTACATACATAAATTAAATAAATAAAGTAAAGTAAATAAATATAACGAGGAAATGCGCAGTCACTTAGTTGCCAACCAAAGTTGAGAATTCGCAACGATCGTTTCGAGCGAATATCCCACGAGAAACTTATTTCAATCGCTAAGCATTAAAACGTATAGTTTTAGTGTTCGAGTGTTTGGTACGTTTGCAAATATCACGTGGATTGTTAGGATTTCGAATTTCCTATAAAACCTTCGAACTATCCGCGTAAAAATCCGCAGTGAAGAATATTCCGAGAGAATCGGAAAATCTAACGCGATGATTTATCATATTTCGTTATATTCGACGAATGGTGAGAATGGACATTTTCCAGCAACTGTCTGATGCAATTCAATAGTCTAGTTAACGTATGCAATTTACATGCTGAATATTATACAGAAGAGGAAATATTATACGAAGAAGGTCGGAGGAAAATCCTCGCGCACCTGGGTCAACGTTCTTTTACGAAAGCTTTTAACCTTCGTTGTAATGGGTTGAAAGTTCGTCGTAAAAAACTGCCTAAGTAGCTTAAGGGAGAAATAGGAGAAATTAAACTTTGTCGTGCTTGGAATTGTTGCGATATTTCTCCCATTAAATGTGCAAGTTGAGTGCGTAGAAAATTCGCCACTTGCAGCATTTCATAAAATTACGGTGGATATTGTTATATTACGTTAACATTCGTTGACGGTCTTTTTAAGATATAAAAATATGCAAGAATAGGGTCATGAGGCAGAAACTCGTCAAGAGAATTGCATCGCGCGACCCAATCATCACATGACGTCTCAATTTGCTGTGATTCTTTTTGCCCGATAGAAGCATTAGCCAGGCGTATGTAAAATAGCAATTGCACGGGATTTACAAGGCTACAGAATGTCACTCACGTGTTCCATCATGGCAGGATATTGCGAAGGGTAGAGGACGAATGCTCCGATCAGATGCGCCAGCGAGAAAATGAAACCAGCGATGCACGCGTGCCGCAGCCTTATGGGCAGAAGTGCGTACGCCATGTATATGAAGAAGCACACAGCCCACACTGCAGCCAAAGGACCTCCGCTCCGATGCTCCTTTGATCCGAGCGCCAGATGTATATTCAAAGCCACTTGCAGCGCGAGTAGAGTCACCAGGACTATTCCACTCACGCCGGCTAACCAGATTTCGTTCATCCCAGGCCTGGATATCGCTGCTACCAAGGCTGCAATTTAAGGAAACTCGCCAAGTCGCTAGAACTCCAGAGGACAGTTTGTCTGTGCGTTGTATGCAACGTTTAACCGCTACGATTTAACCGTTTGAGTCACAAGCAACGCGTTGTTTAGATTTTGTGTGAAAAAGTGCCAGTGCATTTGAACGCTACAGACAACTCACGCTTTTTTGTATTTCATTGTTATCTTCTTAACACTTTACCGATCGAGAGCCGATTAGTCGGTTTTCGTTGCCGACAATTACCGATCGAGAGCCGATTAGTCGGTTTTCGTTGCCAACACTTACCGATCGAGAGCCGATTAATCGGTTTTCGTTGCCGACACTTACCGATCGAGAGCCGATTAATCGGTTTTCGTTGCCGACACTTACCGATCGAGAGCCGATTAATCGGTTTTCGTTGCCGACGCTTACCGATCGATAGACGGTATTAATCGGCCTTTTGGCCCGAAAGACGTATCACGAGTGTAGCTCGACGTTGTATTGGGTTGGCAACTAAGTGATTGCGAATTTTGTTATTAGCAACTAATGACAAAATCCGCAATCACTTAGTTGCCACAGCGATTAAAATGGTCTGCAAAATTCAAAACGATTGAGACGATTGTGAGGATTTTGTCAGGACGCGTCGATGGGGTTCGTCGTCTACCACGCTGAGATCTCTGCAAGAGGCTGTTCCGTTTGATATACCGAGTACTACGACGCGACGAGTATACTCGTCAGAAACAGCTCACTGGTTTGAGAGCTTTTCCCGTATGAGGTGCGAGAACGTGTAGCAGATAAGTTTTCCGATGAAGTTAGCGGTGGCCGTTTCGCTCGCTTTGGAACTTTGTGAACGGGAACAGCCGCTTTCAGAGGCGAAGGGTTGCGAAAGCAGATGGAAAAAAACTTCCTCGGGGAGAACCGCTTTGAGAATCTGATGCGCCGCTCGACCTTTGATGTCAGCAACGCTGCACACGTGCTTCGTACGACTATTACGACGCACGTACGCGCTGTCGTAAGAGGACGCAATGGCATTCTGATATTTTTATACTTTTTTTTCTCCCCCACCTTTTCTCGCAACCCTCTTTGGTTTTGTTGCCTCTTTGCTGGAACTATGCGCGGATTACACACGGGCAAAACGTTTGCCGAGGAAATTTTAATTAACATTGAGGCGGCGCAAGTGGGTCAACCGAGGCTGAAACGAAAGCGACCGAAAACGTGGAAAACGATCTCGTTGATCCTTCGGATAAAATTCAGACTCGATCGTTCGTCTCGAAGAAAATCGCTGTCCTGCGGCGGCGGTTGCAGAGGTTTCGCGCTTTCGTTCGCATCAGCGGATTCTATTTTCGTACGATCTATGTGAAATATGAGTCATATTTCGACAACGACAATTTGGCAGTAAAATTTGACCAAGTTGAATTTCGAGATTTTGTTTGCGCGATACTCGCGGAGGTTTTGCGCTTTGTTTTTGGATTTTGTTTGCGGAGAAGTCCTCGCACGGTTGGCGAATCTCTCGTGCCAAAGATTTGTCCAGTAATTCGGTGGTAGATTGTTGGTGGGTTTTATAGTCTGTTTCTTAATTTTCCGATACTTACCAGCATAAATTGCGACGCAGACGACCAGCGTCACTGCTAGCGACAGGTTTTCTGGCCTCTCTAAAGTGGCAAGGAATTGTTGGCTGTCTTCTACAACGAGTCTCAGCATCAGAAGCATACCTAGGGCAAACGCCAACCCCGCTAGTAAGCCGAGAACGTGCGTCATGTTGCTTTGGTTCATCCTGAGAAAGTAGCGTTGATACAGCATTTCCACCTAAAAAGTAAAAACAAACAGGAACAAGTAATCTTCTTTCAACGTTTCTCAAACATTTACCTGACACATTTACTTTCTGAAAAGTTTAGGAACTAGAAGCAACCTTTCCTACAGAAAATTTGTCAAAGATTGTTTATAATCTTCTATTGCTAATATTACATATCATATTGTGGTATCGTGGACAAATAGCCTAAAAAATATCAGGCGAATTATAAACAATATTGCGGGATAGCCTAAGTGCCGTTGGGCCTGGCAGTTTTATCGGATAGTCATCACCTAAAGAGTCGAGTGGGAAGTTGAGTTATGAGTAGTCGTGAGTGAAGAGTCGAGTTGTCAGGAGTCAAGTCGTGAGTTGACAATCGAGTTGAGTAGCCGTAAGTTGAATAGTCGTGAATTGAGAGTCGAATTGGGTAGTCGTGAGTTGAATAGTCGTGATTTGAGAGTCGAGTGGAGTAGTCGTGAGTTGAATAGTCATGAGTTGAATAGTCGTGAGTTGAATAGTCGTAAGTTGAATAGTTGTGATTTAAGAGTTGAGTGGAGTAGTCGCGAGTTGAATAGTCGTGTGTTGAGTAGTCGTGTGTTGAGTAGTCGCGTGTTGAATAGTTGTGAATTGAGAGTCGAATTGAGTAGTCGTGAGTTGAATAGTCGTGAGTTGAATAGTCGTGAGTTGAATAGTCGTGAGTTGAATAGTCGTGAGTTGAATAGTCGTGAGTTGAATAGTCGCGAATTGAGAGTCGAATTGAGAGTCGAATTGAGTAGTCGTGAGTTGAATAGTCGTGAGTTGAATAGTTGTGAGTTGAATAGTCGTGAGTTGAATAGTCGTGAGTTGAATAGTCGTGAGTTGAATAGTCATGAGTTAAATAGTCGTGAGTTGAGAATCGAGTTGAGTAGTCGAGAATTGAGAGTCGAGTTGCACGTGCCACTCGTGTTCAGTAATTTTCACATATTCCGAGCTGTCTTTATGCCGCGTACGGAAAATCGTCACGGGCTTTCCGGACAACGTCTACTCCGCAACCGTTGCAATACTTCGCCACGTTTGCGACAGACGTTGCTTCGAGTGAACCTCCTAAAACAACGTCGACAGTCAAATGTGCAGCTAATTTAACAGTTCGTTTGGAAAATATTTCTCGCGAAGATGTACATCCCTCGATGGCCAGGAAAATGTTCCCAGTTGGACGATCGTTCGCGAGAGTTGGAAAGCTTGCGAAGCATCGGAGCGTGAGACGATCGATTTATTCGATCGAGATGGAATCGAGTTCTGGTTGGAGTTCGGTAAAAAAAAAAAAAAAAAAAAAAAAAGGCCGGACAGGATTAAAGAATTACTTGAAACCGTTGGCTGAATTAGAGATGCGTGAAATCAAAGGAAGCACGGAAGTATCGAGAGAGGGAGAAGCTGGATGGCGAGCCATTGAAAGGCGAAATAAACCAGTGGAACGCCGCGCCATTGTCGTTCCTCCTTTTCCATTTTCTTTGTTTCATTCGTTTGCCTCGCCGTTAATCCCGCGGTATTGCTTTTTATATTTTATTTCTTCTTTAATTTCCACGGTTTTTAGTAGCGTTTCCCCGAATCAGTTCCATAGGTTCGGACAAATTTACTTGGAAAGCGATTTCAAGCGAACGCCGTGGCCTTTGTTCTCGGAAGAAACACTGTTTAATCGCGAAATCGCATCGATTGTTCGAAAGGACATGTTACAAAATTCACCAAGATATTTCAAAGTATTCTTCGATCTGTTTAAGAGAAAAAGCAGACCTAGTAGCTTCTAACGCGAGTCAATTTTCCTGCTTTTTAAATTATCCATCAGCGAGCTTCCGACCAGAATGGAAGATCGCGACGATGGACAACAGTCGTCCCATTCTCGTTCGTTCCAGACGACCAATCCGTTGAGAATTCACAGCAATTTTTTAATCTTTCCCTGATTCATCCTTTTTAACTTTTATATAAATATAATTCCTGGTGTGCCCTTTTCAACGTTTTATTGGGTTGGCAACTAAGTGATTGCGGATTTTATCATTTGATTGTAATGACAAAATTCGCAATCGCTAGAAGTTGCCAACCCAACATATAGAAAAGACCTCTATTATAGCACAAAGATACGAATGGAATATCGTTGCTGCTAAAAACTTTCACGCGATACAGGTGGTGGGTTTCTAAGCGTTTGGTTTCTTGTACCTGTCGGGTAAAGGGATTTGGTATACGCGAAGAATTAAAGGAGGAAGAGAATCTTTGCTGCAAGAGCTTGCCACCTAACGTCAGACTTGCTTAAGTCGAAGAAGATAGCTGCGGGGCTGTTGGTGTTCATTTAACGAAAAACACAGACTTCTTCGTTGATTAATCGTCTATCGAATTGAAACTCTTCTTGTGCCCCAAAGGCTGCGCTAATTTCTACCAGAATACATGACCAAATTTAATTAAACCTAAGATTTACTAAACAGAAGATCGTTGTAAGACTACGCAAGAAGTCGTAAGAACTGGTATAATTCAAGCAAACGTTAGTATCACGTTAACGTAATTGTGCAAAGAGGAACCCCGCCAGTTACCTTGTCAATTTCTGTCGTCTAAAGGTGTCAAGAACACATCGTCCTATTTTACTAATTGCCCAAGTGTATTGAAATTCTGCTTGATTTAGACTGTAAAATATCGTACCCTAGGAACATATTTGGCTTGGTAACTAAGTGATTGCGGATTTTGTCATTAGGTGGTATTGACAAAATCCGCAATAACTTAGTTGTCGATCCAATAGCTTCGTATTATTAATTTTCGACTGAGAAAACCTTCGATGTTATTCGAAGGCTGAGATGGATAATATTTGTTTGTTGCTGCCTGGCCGGAATTAGTTTAGTGTTCTGGTGATAAGTACGTTACTTGCTCGTGTGTAGAGTAAGTCAGGGTTCTTCTACGAGTCGCCGGTGTCGCTGCATTTTTTTTCTAATTTAGATGCGTGGAAGAAAAATCAGACTCCGGTCGCCGGGATTCGAACCCGAGTTCCGAACGTTCGTAACCTAAGGCGCTGACCACTGCGCTACTGTCGTCCGACGCTAGTTAATGTCGAGTAGTGGTATTTTGCTGTCGAGTGCCACCACATGGCAATCGAAACAGCGCCCAGTTCTTTTCCAAAACACACAACGTGGGTCAAACGTAGATCAGCTTTCAGATCTATCTATCCCTAAATTCGTTTTCAGTCAAATTTATGTCGCATCATAGGGATCCTTCCATTTATGCGAAAATCGATATTAGAATAAATTAGATATAAAGTAGAACAGTGTCCAGTTGTCTTTGTTGCTTAGTTTTCTTGAAATCTGACGTGAAAATTGCACGTCGGTGTTATCCATTGGAGTTCTATCGCACGACAGAACGAAGATTTATTATGGAACAGGAAGCTGGCTCTAGTCAAACGTAAGCTGTACGCGTCAAGCATCGAGAGCTCTCGGGCCTCGAGGATCAGCTGCGATCTCAAGCTCGGATTAAGCAGGCGTAACCGAAGGAAATGGATTGCTAGGGACGTGTGGTAAGGTTTCGGGTTAGTTTGACCCGAGTAGCGTTGACGCGACGTTGCATGCCCGAGAAACTTTGGAAATGTTCGAGCATCGGCGTGACGCCACGTTCTCGACACTTTTGACAAACAGGAAATATCAACGCGTTTGTAACATTGAGAATATTCGATAGCATCAACGAGTGCTAGTAACACGACGTGCTACTGCAGTAGAATCGCATAGTGTTCAACCTAACGCAATTTCTTTAGATGTGCAATTGTCCTTTGACTCGAGACGATCCACGTCAGAGGTCAATTCAATTCAATACACATCAAATAAATAATGTTTTATTGATAAATTATTAATACGTATATTAATGTGTAACGAAAATGATGTTTCATTCGCTGATGTAACCGAAAGCTATTCGGTTGACAACTAAGTGATTGCGGGTTTTGTCATTAGACAGTAATGACAAAAGCCGCAATCAGTTAGCTGCCAACCTAATATTTGAAATGTAACTTAGACGAGGCAGAAATCGAGTTTGGAAGAAGGTTAGGTAGCTGCGTGACGCGGATCAAATTTCAGTCAGACGTAACCTAAATGGCGATAAATATCAGCTTGCATGGTAACTAGTTATCGTTTTGATCGACCGTCGGAATATAAAGAAGAGAAGTATACAAGTAAAAGGTGTGCACCATAATCGGATTCATCGTTCTGTGACGAAGCAGAAGCTAAAACGGCGTTATAGAACGTAACGCGAGGTTCACAGTCATCGGACAATATTTGCAGAGAGGAATTACGCGGATGTTTCATAATGCAGCGATTTCAACCGGATTATCTGGTTCGATGCTGGTGGTGAACACACCGGCGGGCAAACAGCGATTTTTAGCCGCGAGCTACAAACGCGAACAGTAACATGAAAGAGCGGGGCCATCCACAAGAATAAACAATTTTGTAATTCGCGGAACCGGTGATCATCGATGCTTATAATTTGAAACGACGTGCTACGCGTATTTTCCATTATCCCGGCCCGCTGGAACTAATTCCCCCCTCGATCCACAAATGGAAAAATTGAAACGTCACGGGTTGATAATCGATCGATTCGACGTCCACCATCTGTTTCGCTCGCGAGGTTATTTTTTTGCCAACTGTGTGACGCTTAGAAACCGATCGCGCAACGTTTCATCATCGAATGTTCGTCGAAAAGCAACGCGGAAATATTGGGTTGGCAACTAAGTGATTACGGATTTTGTCAACACCATCTAATGGCAAAACCCGCAATCACTTAGTTGCCAACCCAATAGCATTGAAATTGTAATATTTGTCAGTCAATGGGAAATTCGATGATATGTAGCACTGAAAATTAAAAGAATTCCTATCGTACAATGTATCTGATTCTTAACCCTTTGCACTCTGAAATTTATTTTAATTTCGTTACTAGCAGCTCCTAACGCTTTTTAGCGTTTTATTTGAAATTTACTTTAATTAAGAAATAAAACAATTTAAATAAATAAAGGAAGAAAGAAATTCATTTAAATACCAGCTTTATTCGCACTATCGTTGTATTTTGTAATTTTTAAGTGTATGATATATCTTGGAACAATTTCCAGGATGCAGAATTCCTGCGTTTCTTTCGCACGTTTCACAAAAAAAAAAAAAAGTGGGTGTGAAAGAATGTCAAGCTCGACAAAGGAGCTCCTCAGATAAAAACTGATGACACGCTCGACATACGAGTGTAATGGGTTAAGTCTCAACCAGTGACGATTCTATTCTATCGAGTGTTTTTTAAATACAAGAAAACTGTTACAAAGTAGACGTGTGTATATCTGAATTATACGAGCGAGGAATGAAAGAAAGGAAGAGAAAACGAACGAATGGATGTGCAATAAAACAAATTGATTCCTGTTTGATATGTACAAGAGAATAATACTTTAAGTTATTATGTTACATATAAAATAGTTATTCTGTTCTATACAAATGTTGTATTTAATAAAACGTTATATAGTATTAGTTTAAGAAAAACAAAGACTAAAATTCGACGAAACACCGTTGAAATAGCAAAAAATAATGAAACGATAGAAATTCGAACGACCGTTCTGAAAATTAACACTTTACCGACCGCTTGCCGATTAATCGGTTTCTGTCGCCGACATTACCGACTGATAGCCGATTAATCGGTTTCTGTCGCTGATATTACCGACCGATAGTCTATTAATCGGGTTTTTGTCACCGACAATCTTTCTTATTATTTGAGCAGTAATTTGTTATTTAGTACCAAGATACCTTGCTCAGTTGCGTCAGTTGCGTTGCTTCGTAAGCTCCCACAGTTTTATACCAATTTGAAAAACTTACCGTTCGCGATGAACGAAAAGAATGGTATTGAAGAGTCTAAACCAAAACAGAGCCGGCGCCAGGGAGAATCTGTGCCTGAGATGCGAGTCGGACGTGCGTATGCTGTTGAATCGCTAGCGGTCGGTAAAGTGTTAAGAAATCCTATACTATCAACGACACGGAACATAGCACTGACTGTAGTCGTTATGAAGCGTAGCATAACCGAAATGGCATAGTGTTGCGTGTCTATATTCAGACAGTTTCATCGACGAATTTTCTCCGGAAAAAAAAAAAAACGAGATAACAATACAAAAACAACTTGAAACGTGATAATTGTCAATTAATTCGATTTCCAGTGGCTATCGAGAATTAGAAATTGGAAATTAAAAATTAAAGAATCAAAAATTAAAGATTCTCAACAATTACACGCAAGCTATTTCTCACTGACTTTCTAATATCTAAATGGCATCGGATCTTCCCTGAAGAAACATCAAATACCGATCTTAAAAATCTGAATAATCATCGTGCAATGGCAAAATGAATTTTAATTATTTTGTATTTCGACTGAAAAATGCTTCAAAGCGTAAAACTCTTCGTCGTAGTGTCGCGTCTATATATTTTAGCTATCGATAATTTCATCGTTGCAGCTTCGTCGAAAGGAGGAAAGAAGCCAAGGCTATTGAAATCTTCGATCAACGCGAATTCAATTCGCGGCTGTGAAACCACATCGTCAAACTTTTCGCCATTTTCACAGCTATTCTACTCAAGTTGCCAATTTATGGCAACTCGATCGCTCGCCACAGATTCGGTTCCAAATGGCAGGAAGGAAGAGGAACGACCACTGGAGTTGCGCAACTGTCTGCGAACAGCCCCGTACAGTTTCAGATTCTCTGGCCGCGCAAACTTGTTGCGCGATTTCATGTTTTTCTATTTAGGTGACTGTAGCATTGCTATAATGGTTGAAATTTAGTCAGAAAACAACCAAACCTTGTCACGATCGTCTCTATATCGCGAGCAACGCTTCACTCCTGTTTCCTATATTTCCTCCGACAATTTTCGCAATCCCAACAATTTTCTAATTGTCTTTACTTTTTTAGCTGTTTCATTGGTAGTTTTATTTGAACGTTCGAAATTCGTTCGATCTAGTGGTTTCAACTATCGCAGCTATTGTAGTTCATTGTTATTTGTCTTCCCTTTTTTTTTTTTTTTTTTTTTTTTGCACTTTTATTTATTTAGCAGATTGGGAAAAAGTTCGATGTACAGGATGCTTCAAAAGGTTCTGGCAACCAACGAAAATACCCTGATTCCTTATTTCTGCTGTAATTCGGCTTTCACTTACTCGCACTATCGATGCGGTCGTGGAAGTAGCACGCAAATCGTATTACATCGATACCGCGTTACACCTGTCTTTAGCATAATTCTATAGCCCCGTAATACCTAATTTTCCTAACTTTGCGCTACCTACAGCCTCGTGTTTCCCTCTCCCACTATCGTTTCCTTACTATTGGGTTGGCGACTAAGTGATTGCGGATCTTGTCATTAGGTGGTATTGACAAAATCCGCAATCACTTAGTTGCCAACCCAATATTCCAGTCGTAGCTCTGTCTACCTCGCTTAATTCCATATCAGAAGCTACTTTTGTAAATTTGTGTACGTTTTACGCGCAGATTTTCTGCAACGTCCGATACAGCTGTACTTTCCTTCCAATAACACGAGAGAGAGAGGGAGAGAGAGAGAGAGAGGGAGAGCGAGGGGGAGAGAGAGAGGGAGAGAGAGAGAGAGGGAGAGCGAGGGGGAGAGAGAGAGGGAGAGAGAGCGAGGGCGAGAGAGAGCGAGGGCGAGAGAGAGAGGGAGAGGCGAATTTCGAAACAAGGTTGGAGGTTGGATTTTCCCCGGCAGAAGGAAAAACGACGGCCAAAAAGGATACTTCGTTATTCCAATTGCCTTTTCACTCTGTCCATCCAGGTATTTACCTGCAAGTTTTTGAAGCGGTGAGAGGCGCACAGCGACTTCAGAAAACGGCAGAGCGCACATTTCCTCGCTGGCTGAGTTATCGTCGCGTTAACGCTCGGCTCCTGCGTCTGTTCTTTCCCGGTTCTAAGCCCAACTCCCACCTCTGATCCCCTGCTCATCTGTCGGCAAAAAGCAGGGTACAATTTATTGTAGTACATCCCTTCCCAATACCACAACGTGGATACAAATTGGGTTCCTGGAATTAGACAGTGTTGTTAGTTTGGGAGAAATAGTCACTGAAAAAGGAAAAAATGGATATGGATATAGATATGTATGTTGAAGTAATTACTTGAAGAAAAACTGTACATCTTATCTTTTGCATATCTGTGATCTGAAGACAGTTGTTACAAAGAGAATAGAATTTAGTGAAAGAAAAAATTGAAAATAAAGAGAGGTCCATATTATTCTGCCTTTGAATGTAAATTTTGTTTTGGGTTACAAGGTCTAGAAAGAAAAGCTATAATAGGTTTCTATTGCTGCTTTTTGTAGTCCTCAGCTACAGCTACAATGTCAGATTTTTGGTAATGTCCCTTGCTATAAACATATGAATGTGATCCCAACCATTCTTCTTCTATTGTATTGTAAGAGTGAGGATCTGCATTAGCATACATTATAGGTAGTATACAGATTGTTAGTATAATAATACGTATAATAGTTAACCCCTTGGCCTACACGCTATCTGCCGATCGCACAAGCCATAGTAAGCAAGAAGTTCGGTCACGCGCCGTGCCATTCATCTGATCATCTTGTGGTGCAAGATGTATACATCTTATGACATGCATATTTAGGGGCTACAAAAGGAATTGTGAAATAATAAACAACCTTTGAGGACAAATAGTGTTTTTAAGACATGTTTAAGAGACATGTTTATAGACTCGTGGTTATAGACCAAGGGATTAACAGTCAGGTAGTGTTTCTAATTATGAAACTTTGTGGAATCTGTATATTCAAATCTCTTAATCAAAGATTCAGTCCAAGGCTAGCATCTACACAAGTTATAGTTATACTTATTTCAATATATTTTTCTATTACAAATTCATCCTCTTGTTCCTCTATCAGTCAACCTTACAATACACAAAAAAGAAAAGAAATGTATATAATAGTTAGTGTAACAATACATATAATAGTTAATAGTCAGATAATGTTTCTAATTATGAAACTTTGTGGAATCTGTATATTCAAATCTCTTAATCAAAGATTCAGTCCAAGGCTAACATCTATACAAGTTGTACTTATAACTTTACTTATTTCAATATATTTTTCTGTTACAAATTCATCCACTTGTTCCTCTATCAGTCAACCTCAACAATAGACAGAAAAGAAGAAAATGTATATAATAGTTAGTGTAACAATACATATAATACTTATCAGTCAGATAGTGTTTCTAATTATGAAACTTTGTGAAATCTGTATATTCAAATCTCTTAATCAAAGATTCAGTCTAAGGCTAACATCTATAAAAGTTGTACTTATAACTTTACTTATTTCAATATATTTTTCTGTTACAAATTCATCCACTTGTTCCTCTATCAGTCAACCTCAACAATAGACAGAAAAGAAGAAAATGTATATAATAGTTAGTGTAACAATACATATAATACTTATCAGTCAGATAGTGTTTCTAATTATGAAACTTTGTGGAATCTGTATATTCAAATCTCTTAATCAAAGATTCAGTCCAAGGCTAACATCTATACAAGTTGTACTTATAACTTTACTTATTTCAATATATTTTTCTGTTACAAATTCATCCACTTGTTCCTCTATCAGTCAACCTCAACAATAGACAGAAAAGAAGAAAATGTATATAATAGTTAGTGTAACAATACATATAATACTTATCAGTCAGATAGTGTTTCTAATTATGAAACTTTGTGAAATCTGTATATTCAAATCTCTTAATCAAAGATTCAGTCTAAGGCTAACATCTATAAAAGTTGTACTTATAACTTTACTTATTTCAATATATTTTTCTGTTACAAATTCATCCACTTGTTCCTCTATCAGTCAACCTCAACAATAGACAGAAAAGAAGAAAATGTATATAATAGTTAGTGTAACAATACATATAATACTTATCAGTCAGATAGTGTTTCTAATTATGAAACTTTGTGGAATCTGTATATTCAAATCTCTTAATCAAAGATTCAGTCCAAGGCTAACATCTATACAAGTTGTACTTATAACTTTACTTATTTCAATATATTTTTCTGTTACAAATTCATCCACTTGTTCCTCTATCAGTCAACCTCAACAATAGACAGAAAAGAAGAAAATGTATATAATAGTTAGTGTAACAATACATATAATACTTATCAGTCAGATAGTGTTTCTAATTATGAAACTTTGTGAAATCTGTATATTCAAATCTCTTAATCAAAGATTCAGTCTAAGGCTAACATCTATAAAAGTTGTACTTATAACTTTACTTATTTCAATATATTTTTCTGTTACAAATTCATCCACTTGTTCCTCTATCAGTCAACCTCAACAATAGACAGAAAAGAAGAAAATGTATATAATAGTTAGTGTAACAATACATATAATACTTATCAGTCAGATAGTGTTTCTAATTATGAAACTTTGTGGAATCTGTATATTCAAATCTCTTAATCAAAGATTCAGTCCAAGGCTAACATCTATACAAGTTGTACTTATAACTTTACTTATTTCAATATATTTTTCTGTTACAAATTCATCCACTTGTTCCTCTATCAGTCAACCTCAACAATAGACAGAAAAGAAGAAAATGTATATAATAGTTAGTGTAACAATACATATAATACTTATCAGTCAGATAGTGTTTCTAATTATGAAACTTTGTGGAATCTGTATATTCAAATCTCTTAATCAAAGATTCAGTCCAAGGCTAACATCTATACAAGTTGTACTTATAACTTTACTTATTTCAATATATTTTTCTGTTACAAATTCATCCACTTGTTCCTCTATCAGCCAACCTTACAGTACACAAAAAAGAAAAGAAATGTATATAATAGTATCAGAATACATATAATAGTTAACAGTCAGATAGTGTTTCTAATTATGAAACTTTGTGAAATCTGTATATTCAAATCTCTTAATCACAGACCCAGTCCAAGGCTAACATCTATACAGGTGATGTAAATGTAGGTTGGATTAGGTTTGAGATAGAAAATGGGGATTAAATAAGGTTGGGTTTGTGAGTGTATATGTAAATGCACATGTATATGTATATGGATCAATGAGAATGCAGGGCAATAGGAAGATGAACTATGCTAAGTTATATCAAACTGTATGTATTTATATTGACCTGTTGAAGGAGTAACGTCGGATTTTTATTTATAAAATACTAGTCTTCTTCTTTTAGATAGAAATTCCTTTAGATTCCAACTCGCACTACTATTATCAGATGACACATTTCTAATCTTTCAGATTTCAACCATATTCTGAACAACGCGCATTAACTGATCGATTGCACTCGAGTCTGTTCTATTATTATCGACGTTAGGAACGAAAGAATTCATTTCAAATAGAAGCAGAATCTTCTGAATTAATATTTTCCATATGGAAGAATCTCTACCTTTCGTAACAAACAAAAAAGAAAAAAGAAGAAACAAGAGGAAACTTTATTTACTACCTTAGGTCTCACTTAAAACATGGCTTGAACGTACCAGTTAAATTATTTTGAAATATACAAAAAACAAAAAAAAAAAAAAAAAAAAGAAAAAAGGAAAAGAAAAGGGAAAATAACAGCAACATGTGTCACTGAAGGACTTCTCATTGAACCTGTTAAGCTACCTTTTTAGGTATATTTCCAGTTGTACAAGGGCTCACCGTGATGATGGAGGGACGTGGCGCGCCAGTGAAGTGCTCGATCACTTCCCAGTTGGATTTCCTCAGCGGTGTGTGGGGAGTTCGAGGGGTGTTGGGTGTATGCGGTTGAGAAGATGGTGTCGAGGACTTGGATCCCGGGGGATCGAGCAACAGCTCCACCTTCGGCCTGCCACCGTCGCTGTTGCTCACGTGCTGTCGTAAGCTGGCCCATCTTCGCGTGCTTCTCACGGACCCGGTTACAGACCTGGTAGCCACCTCGCCCTGTAAATCAAATCGTTCCACTAGATTACCGTTTGCGGATGAAGAACATGATGGGATTGGAGATGATGAACACGATGCTGTGGATGAAGAATGGTTGAAGTAATGGGGGCTAGAAGGGTCTAATACCTTTGGATCTTCTATAACTTAAGACCAAACAGAGAAGACCACGCTTAAATTGAATCTTATTTGTGGTAAAAAGTTATGTTCACGTGGAAAGGCAGATTTGTTTTGGAATTAGAAAGGATGGTGAATTAGGATGCGATGCTGTTGATGAATGATAGGATGGTTTAAAGTCTTTGAATCTTCTATTTTGTTAATCTGCACAAGTATTTGTATTATTTTAATAATTTAGTAATTAGTAAATTTTAGTAATTAGTAAATTTTAATAATTTGCACAAGGAAGAAATGCATAGATTGAATCTCATTTATGTTGAAGAGTTATATTCATATGCAGAAGTGTGTTTCTAGTTAGTGGAATTACCCTGTTACGTCATTTAATTGATTCTGGCTACTTTATTTGTTAATCCATCGCTTTATAATTAGAGTATATGGTTGTTGAAGTAATTACTTCAGGATAAACCCCCTTTTCATTTATATATCTATGACCTGGAGACTGTTGTTACCAAGAGAATAGAATTTAGTGAAAAAAATTGAAGATAAAGAGAGGTCCATATTATTCTGAATATAAATTTTGTTTTAGGTTACAGGGTCTAGAAAGAGAAGAGCTATAAGTAGATTTCTATTGCTGTTTCTTGTGGCCCTCAGCTACAGCTACAATGTTAATTTTTTAGTAATGTCCTTTGCTACAAATATATGAACCTGTTCACTACCATAGTTTCTTCTATTGTATTGTAACACTGTAAGAGTGAGGATCTGCATCAGCACACACTATACTTATACCTTTACTTATTCCAATATATTTTTCTGTTACAAATTCATCCACTCGTTCCTCTATCAGTCAACCTCAACAATAGACAAAAAAGAGAAAAAATGTATATAATAGTTAGTGTAACAATACATATAATAGTTAACAATCAGATAGTGTTTCTAATTATGAAACTTTGTGGAATCTGTATATTCAAATCTCTTAATCAAAGACTCAGTCCAAGGCTAGCATCTACACAAGTTATAGTTATACTTATTTCAATATATTTTTCTATTACAAATTCATCCACTTGTTCCTCTATCAGCCAACCTCAACAATAAACAGAAAAGAACAAAAATGTATATAATAGTTAGTGTAACAATACATATAATAGTTAATAGTCAGATAGTGTTTCTAATTATGAAACTTTGTGGAATCTGTATATTCAAATCTCTTAATCAAAGACTCAGTCCAAGGCTAGCATCTATACAAGCTATAGTTATACTTATTTCAATATATTTTTCTATTACAAATTCATCCACTTGTTCCTCTATCAATCAAACCTTACAATACACAAAAAAGAAAAAAAATGTATATAATAGTATAATAATACATATAATAGTTAATAGTCAGATAATGTTTCTAATTATGAAACTTTGTGAAATCTGTATATTCAAATCTCTTAATCAAAGATTCAATCCAAGGCTGGCATCTATACAAGTTATAGTTATACTTATTTCAATATATTTTTCTATTACAAATTCATCCACTCCTCTATCAGTCAACCTCAATAATTGTGATGTATAGCAAATGACCGTCTACAGTCTGTCATGCAGCCTGTCGACAAATTAAATTTCATTTATTGAAAATCTGAACAGTTAATGAATGAAATTGAAAAATACACTGGGAAACTCGTAGTACTACGTTCCAAGTGAACCTCGATGACGACCAACAATACAAATATATGATAAGTAACTATTGGCTTGGCAATCCAATATAAATAGCGAAATATGTAACATTAACGAATAATACAAACTTTGAGAGCAAACTATTGAACACAGAAAAGAGGAAATAAAGTCGAAACACCGAAATTTCCGATTCTTCTCGGGCAAACACAATTTCTAAATAGTCCAATCGCCAACTGAACACACCAAGTCCCAAAAAATTGATACGAAACCATCTGGATTTCTAGCAGCAGATCATAGTTGAGGAAAAAGAATTGCAGCCGAAGAGTATCGTATAAAGAATTTAAATCTCCTCTTAAATCCGGGGAAGAGGAGAACTCAGTCTCCAAGCTTTCCAATCTCTGAGACATGGTGGGTGCTAGGACCAGGGTTCGTGAGAGATACCAGTTTGTCTTTCAGGAGAGACGAAAGAGATAAAAAAAAAAAAAAAAAAAGAAGGAGGAAATATGTGAAAGATAAGAAAGACGTGCGAGGGGTAGCAAAGACAGAGGAGGCAGAGTAATAAAATTCTTAAATGTATTACATTTGTTTCGAGCCCCTGTGGAGAAGAGGAATAACACTTTCCGTTGTTGCTTGTTTCTTCGACGCTCCAGTTTGTTTTCACTTCGCCAGGGGAATGTTGAAGACGAACTTTCATAAGCTGCGTGCTGCTGCTCTTCGAACACCGTATCGCGCGAAGAGAGAAAATTGTTTCATGGGAAACCGTGCCAACTCTTCTAGTTAAATGGAGTTATCGCGTGAGCTTTGTTGAAACGTGACTGCAAGTTGTCAGTCTAATGGACAGGTGGTCGTGAACTTTCACGTGACAAGACATTTTACACGTGTTTGGTTCGTCTTGGCCTTCGGAAGTTCGCCTAACATCACCTTCTCTTAACATGGGTCTCCATGGCTGCTACTCCTCCTTACGATCAGTTAATCGACTCTGTTAGTACGTGGCGTATCCAGAAATGAAGTTTCCATTAGCTACGGAGAAAAAGCGGAAATTTATTTCCGAAATCTTTCGTCTTCGTCCCATTCTCGGACCTAAAGCTGCGTTTACATTAGTCCAGTCGCTGAAGCATGCGATTACGTTACAGTAGTCCTGGATCGTTCAGTGTCTGTCACGCGATTTTTGAAGAAGCCCTTGCTCGGGTTTGTAGCGCGAGCAGATGCCCTTTCGCTTCCTTTCCATTGCCACTTTGATTTGTTTTTGACCATTTTTAGCGCGTCGTTCAAGCTCGCTTTGCTGCGTTCAATCGACGGAATCTCTCAGATGTTTAACATTTTCCCTCGTAATCGATTTTGCTACAAATCCTTTTGTATTACCAAAAGCTGTTAGAACTTGTTTGTATCTCGTTGTATTTGTTTTTGGAAAGCTGAGAGCTCACAAAATTGGACTGGTCTCTGCGTCATTGGATATCTTTGACCATCCAGTAAATGGTAAATCTAGAGACACGTGAATAATTTTGTCTCCGTGTCAGTGGTAACGGTAGAAGTATGTTACTGTGTGACAGACAAAGTAGGATGGCAGAGCCAGCTGAAAGCTTTCCAATGTATCAGTTGAAATCAATGCACGCTGGAAGACGAAGGACGAAGGACGTCCGAGTCGTATTAAATTTCTATTACCTAATCAGCCATGGAAGCCTCATCTATTCACTTCTGCTCCTTTCAACGTGTCTTATCCCAGGCTTTATCGATCCTGCTGCTAACGATTCTCTTTCGTCGAAATCTCTCTACAAAATGCTCGAATCAAAGGAAGAAGATTTTTTGTCCAATCGAATAGCAAAAATCTTGTGCGCTTTATCCTTCGAAGGCGAATTTCGGAAATTTTTAAAAGGCCGTTTGAGATATCGAAGATCGTTTCCAGGCTGACGATTAATAATTTGAAATGTGTGTAACCAGCTATATGAACGTAGCCAAAATTTTGTTGAAATAAGCATAAACACGTTGGTGATTGATTGGGAATGTATAATTTCGATGGAATAATTATGTGACCGATTTATCCGCTTTATTTAAGTGAGCATAAAGTAAATTGCAAAGCTTTGTAATTCGAAACAAAATTAATTATAAACGCATGACCTAATTCGAAATAAATCTGGATCAACTGAGCATGGAATAGGCGATGTTGTTATCGATCTCTGTATTAAATTATGTTGAGGTTATTAGATGTATAGGAATGCGAAGAGACGCGTGGATAAATTGTAAGATAGAAAATATATATATTGTAAGCTGAAGTGTAAATACAAAGAAGGAGTACAATATATACGAGCTGGTCCAGATCCGCACGCTAGCAGTGTTACTCTATAACTGAAAAACCCTGTAGCCAACGCCGCACGTGCACCGCTTCTGATTTGTCCTCGACAGTCCCTTGTCTATGCGCTGTCGATGGTGTCACGTAATAAATAACGAGGAATTGTACAAAAGGGCGAACACTTTATTAGCACGACAATCTTACGGATTAATTGTAGAGTACAGACTGACTTACTGGCTAAAGGACAGGGTTTTTTATATCTTCATTGTGGTTACGGGTGGGAGTTCGGTTATTGTTTTAGTCCAGAGGTCGGCTCTGTTGTGTTGTTCAGGGTTCGGCAGATGACCAAGTGTTGTTCAAGGTTCGGCAGATGATTATTGTTATCGCTTTGTTTTGGTCAGATTTTGTTTGTGACAATGGCTTCAGTGCTTGAGAAAACTAAAGACCAGATGTAGAGGTTTCTTAGAAGTGGCGACCACTTCAACAAATTACCAATAATAGCAATAAATATTTACATCGTCGACAGAACAGCCACTTGTCGTCATCGGCGAATATAATTTGGTCATTTAAAAATGGAGCTCCCCCTTTGGATTAAGATCAAATTACAGTTACAATCGATTAGAGTCATTCCTATGATCATTTTGGCATTTTGTAATTTTTAAGCAAAGTATTTCTACATTCAGTTCAATTTATTTATGTCCAGAGTTTCCCTCTAATTTTGAATAAGTTAGTTTTAACTGGTTGTTTAGATCTTCGCGTAGGATGCAGCGTTAAAAAATTAATACAGCGGAAGTTACATACCTCGTGGTCTTTCCGCATGAATATATGATCATTCGGTTCTAATATGATTTTAATTATGTATCTGTAAACCTGGGGATCTTTAAATGAATGAATTATTAATCTTTAACTGGGGTCGTTGGTATAGGGTAAAGGTAGGTTGTTTCCGTAGATTACTCAATTTTTCATTTTCTAGTCTGTATTATAGCATTAACGATATAAACAATTATATTTACGTAAAATACTACCAGCTACGAAATTACATGATTCAATTCCATTTGCTACACGCACCTGCCGATATTAATAACACGAATTAAAAATTAAATCTTCCTTCCAAGGTTATTAAAGAGAGTTATCCATTATTATAACCTATAATTTTCTGGTATCGATTTTTTTTCCTCGTATTAATTCACTATCCTTCATTCAGGTATTACAAGCCTATCTACAAAGCTGAAAACCAAAGAAACTTCTAATTTCTTTAAAAGAAGAAAGAAAAGTACTTCGGAAGATGATTGATTTTTAGGTTATGTTTGGTTAAATGTGTTTTTCCTCGTATTAATTCACTATCCTTTAGCCAGATACTACACGTCTATCTAGAAAACTGGAAACCAAAGAAACTTGTAGTTTGTTTAAGAAAAGGAAGAAGGGAAAACTTTGGAAGATGATCGATTTTTAGGTTATGTTTGGTTAAATGTGTTTTTCCTCGTATTAATTCACTATCCTTTAGCCAGATACTACACGTCTATCTAGAAAACTGGAAACCAAAGAAACTTGTAGTTTGTTTAAGAAAAGGAAGAAGGGAAAACTTTGGAAGATGATCGATTTTTAGGTTATGTTTGGTTAAATGTCTTTTTCCTCGTAACAATTCACTATCCTTTAGCCAGATACTACACGTCTATCTAGAAAACTGGAAACCAAAGAAACTTGTAGTTTGTTTAAGAAAAGGAAGAAGGGAATACTTTGGAAGATGATCGATTTTTAGGTTATGTTTGGTTAAATGTCTTTTTCCTCGTAACAATTCACTATCCTTCATTCAGGTATTACAAGCCTATCTACAAAGCTGAAAACCAAAGAAACTTCTAATTTGTTTAAAAAATGAAGAAAGAAAAGTACTTCGAAAGATGATTGATTTTTAGGTTATGTTTGGTTAAATGTGTTTTTCCTCGTAACAATTCACTATCCTTCATTCAGGTACTACAAGCCTATCTACAAAGCTGAAAACCAAAGAAACTTCTAATTTCTTTAAAAGAAGAAAGAAAAGTACTTAGAAAGATGATTGATTTTTAGGTTATGTTTGGTTAAATATTCATCTTGAAATCGTCAAACGTTATATCGGAAATGAAATGGGTGAGCAAACCAACGGGTGGCTTGAAACAACATGGAGGGGTCGTTTGTTGAATTAACATCGTCGAGTCTCGTTTTATCATCCCGGAAAACTTCTCGACGTAATTAAGATCTCCCTTAGGGTGAATAGTTCTTTAGGAGGAATTTATCGACTTGTTAAAGGAAATGAAGATTTTTAAACTCCACTCTCCCACGAGTTAGTCACTTTCATGAAATTACTCTGTTTTATTGACTGATTAAGGTTTCTAAATACAGTGTGACACGGTCTATGCTCGTTTAAACATGTGCTAAATTTTACCATTTTCCTAAAGATTCAGGATAATACACCTAATTGCATCACTTGGAATATCTCGCTTGCTTTTCATAATATTAAAAAATGCTTTGGATACAAGTTGAATTTGACACAGTTTGACATTATTAACTCTCATTGTAGATGGACGCGTAGAGGACACACGAAGGTCAGCGATGTGTCTTTCTAACGAAATTATGCGTCTTTTAATACATTAGTCGATCCATCTCGGTTTTCCCTATGAAAAACGTATTGATTTATTCTATGTCGAAGAACTATTAGTTTGACAGATATTTTAACTTCAATTCGTGAAATTTAAAATTAAATTTACTTTATCTTTGTCTTTCACACCTTAAATTTCACAAATTGAAGGTAAAGTGTCTGTTAAGCTAATAATTTTTCGACATTAAATAGGTGAATACTCTTTTTTCTAATGTCCAACTGGGTCGACTAATATATTAAACGACATATGGTTCTATTTAAAAAGACAACAGTGACCTTCGTATACCTCCCTACTCATCCACCTACGAAAAATGTAGTCGTGTCAAATTATAGCGTTCTCAAAATTATTTAACTTGTGCCTGAAACATTTTTAAATATTATCAAAAAAAAAAAAAAAAAAAAAAATTGATATTCCAGGTGATGGACCACCCTGTATATGTATACTGTATATATAGTATAGTATAAATTTTAATACATAAATTTAATATTTAATTTATTATTATATAATATACATAAATTTTATCCGGATATCGGCAAATTTCTTTTATATTAGCATGATTTTAATAGTCAATTTTGGAGAATATTTGCGATAAATTTCGATAGCTGTCGGTTGATTTAATATTTCGTATTAGAAATTTAATTTTTTATTTAATATTTGATATTAGAAGTTCTATATGCAGCATTTAAAATAGGCTTATTTAAATATTTATCCCGCTTTGATATTCTACAATTTGCTTAAAAATTCCAAAATAAAAATTCAGAAGGGGAAAAAAAGAAATTACGATTTCAACCTCCAGGGGGCCTACCGTAATTGGTAGGTACGGGCTTTGCAACCCCGGGGCCCCGAGCAAAATTAAAATCTTGAAATTTAATTTAGAAGATAAAACGTAGAAGAAACAGATAAATAGCACTTTCATAGCACTAACAACCATAGCATTAACCTCAGACTGATAAATATCCATTTTGATAGAAAATGTAATTTTTTCTTCATTCTTCTTTTCTATCACAAAGGATATAACCTAGCAAACACTAAGATGGTACCCCACTGGGGGTAGCCACCCACATGATAATTATACAGCTAAAAAATTCTACCAAATGTCCAAATTCTGAAGAAGAAGCATCCCGCAGACCTCGCAATAGAAATACAATAAACAACCTGGAAGATGGAACCCCGCTGGGGGTAACCATCCACACGCTATATTTTTCAAGTTATAACATTTTACCAAATGTCCTTCTGAACAAATTGTAAAATTCAAATAAATAAATAAATAAAAATTTCGCTAGACAAAAAAAAAAAAATTTCTCGGTGTTACAGAAATTTATATCGAAATCCAAAGTTTTATTCTTCACTCGTGAAACAGATTTTAATATAACGAAATACAAATTTCTCCTTTTTCCCTGTATGTAAAAATTCAAATTTCCACCGTTTTTTTTTTTTTTTTTTTTTTTGGAAAAAACTTTTTAATATTCCAAAATGGAAAGCTCTCTATTGTTCATACGAAAACTCAGATTTCTAAAACTTTTTCGCGAAACTCCTTTCAACGTGACAAAATACCAAAAATTCCACGATTTTTCCTACGAAAATTCAGGTTTCTAGCATTTTTAGAAAATTCCAATTTCTACCATTCGCTTGTGAAGCATATTTCAAAGTAAGAAAATAGGAATTTCTAGATTTTGTTGGGGAAGCAAAAGGAATTGTATGGAGCAGTTCGCAACAGGGACTCGTTAATCTTGCCTGGACTGGTCGATAAACTTCCATAAAGCTTGTTATTTCCGTTCGGCTGCTCGAATTAAGCCGCCACTTCGTCAGCCATTCTCCTAGTCGCTACATAGAGGAATTTTGTTAATTCGATTGGCCTCACCGTTCTTTTGTTACCATCCATCGTTTCGACCATCTCGTCGCTGGCCATTAAACCATCTTTATCTGTCGTTCTTGCGCAGTAAAACTCCCCTATCGGTCATCGATTGAAAACGAAACGGACAGGCGAAAATTTCGTGACTTTTCCCCTTATTTTTTTCGAGATTGACAGCGATATTCGCTCGGCAGGATATGAAAGCACAGAGATGTTCGAAAAATGTATTATTTTTTCCTGCCAGCCGATACGTTTTGTTTTGGATTTGACGAGATTCAACGAGGATTAGCTCTGTTTGAACACATTGCACTTTTCATACGAAAATGACACGAAGTAGGGAAACCTGTTTTGGAACATTTTTCGTTCGAGATTTGTTTTTTTTTCTTTTTTCTTTTCTTTTTTTTCCTTCTCCAGAAAATTCAATTTACATACGTTTGATCAGGAATTAGTCAGATCCATGAATTTTTATATTCGACTTTTCAAATACAGAGCTTCGAACGAAATAAATTCTGTTCTATATTTTTTATTTATTTTAACTTGGAACAGAGACCAGTTCGCTTTATATTTATTCTTTGTCTCTTGTGCGATGTTCTTTTCGCAGATTAAGAAGGATAATTTCTCTTGATTCCTGGACAAACGTCGTCCAACAGTTGAAAATCAAACATGGCGGTAATCGTAGCAACTGGGCCAGGCCGTATCTTTGTTCCAAAAGAGGTTAGAAAATTTTCTCGAAAAGTTTGCACTCTGTAATTAGCTGCCTTATATCTTTGCTACATTGTACAATACAATGAAGTCTTAGTTGTCCGAGTCTCGTTTAACCAAAGTTTCGCATTATTCGATGTATTTTAAACTCTATCGTAACTTCTCTCGAAAGTTTAACATAAAGAGTACGAAAAATAATCAGGTATTGTTAAGACGGTTAATCAAACTTTCCATCAATTAAATACTTAAACAAACTTAAATACATGTACGTTAATTACATTATCAAAATATTTTTGTACTATCTTAATGCGCGACTCATTAACAGTCACCGAATCTTTCCTATTATTTTTCCATTTTCTGATTATCGTTTTCGATTATCCGAGATAGGTTAGGTTCACGTCAGATCGGATTATCGAAACTCTACCGTACTGTAACTATAAACTCTCGAAGCTTTCGATTCTTTCTTTGCAACACCCTGTATATTTCTTATGTTCTCAAAACGCGTTACATTTATTGGTTAGGTTTGCCATTATACGTGAAGCAGAGTGGCAGGTCTATTTTCGATTTTTATTATCCAGATTGCACACTACTGAAAATTGAATCGACAGCCAGTGATAAGAGAATCTACACATATGCAGCCTTCTAATAGTCTGTTATCGTTTCACGGTGAAGCCCCGATGAAATTTACCGCGCTCGAAACATTCGTTGAATTCGTCGACCACGCGTGCACGATTGCACGCGTGGAAACCTCGATAACGTATCAGTCGGCAGGAATTTCCAGACAATTCATGGAAAGCTGAACACACGCTGCTGCCGCGTGACAAAAAGTTTCCTATCGCATTTCCCCTGTCTTCGACCTTCTATTTCCCTAGATATTCGCCGATGCTTCTCTAGGGACATTTTATCATCTCTCTTATTCCCCCATTTCTGACGTACAGGCTGTGAATGTTTTATACGAAAGATGAGTTTTAAGATCAGACAGTCGATTTGCATCCTAACAACGTGGATCGATTGCCACGTTCCGCGCAAGTTCAACAACTGTGCAAATATTTATGAACAGCGGTGTAGATTATATATAATTGGTATTTCGCTTGAGAAGCGATTTACTGAGAGTTTTCAAAAGCACGCGCAATCATTTTTTTTTCTTTTTTAATTATTTATTTATTTGAATTTTACAATTTGTCCAGAAGGACATTTGGTAAAATGTTATAACTTGAAAAATATAGCACGTGGATGGTTACCCCCAGCAGGGTTCCATCTTCCAGGTTGTTTATTGTATTTCTGTTGCGAGGTCTGCGGGATGCTTCTTCTTCAGTCTTCTTTTTATTACGGTTTCTTTTGTTTCTGCAACTAGCTGGTTTGGGTGGTTGCAAGTCTTTCTTTGTACTTTTTTGCGTATCTAGCGATTTCCTCTTTGACTGTTGGAATTTTTAGATCTTTTCGTATATCTTCATTTCTGACGTACCATGGAGCGTTAACTATTGTTCTAAGAATTTTGGCTTGCACAGTCTCCATTTTGCTTATATGGCTCTTTGCTGCTGTTCCCCATGGTATTCCGTACGTCCAGATTGGTTTTATGATTGTTTTCTATATCTTTAATTTATTTTCCATGCTTGGTTTGCACTTTCGACTTGTTAGCCAATGCATCTGCCTCCTTACTGTTTGTATTTTGTCTATTACTGATTTGATATGCTGCTTCCATGTTTTTTTTTTTTTAATTATTTATTTATTTAATTTTACAATTTGTCCAGAAGGACATTTGGTAAAATGTTATAACTTGAAAAATATAGCATGTGGATGGTTACCCCCGGCGGGGTTCCATCTTCCAGGTTGTTTATTGTATTTCTATTGCGAGGTCTGCGGGATGCTTCTCTTCAGTCTTCTTTCTATTACGGTTTCATTTGTTTCAGCAACTAGCTGGTTTGGGTGGTTGCAAGTCTTTCTTTGTACTTTTTTGCGTATCTAGCGATTTCCTCTTTGACTGTTGGAATTTTTAGATCTTTTCGTATATCTTCATTTCTGACGTACCATGGAGCGTTGTGCAATCATTAACCGTGAAATTCGTTGAATGGAAATTCCATGTTACGTAGGACCCTCGAAACGGTTGAATTTTCGTTGTATCCTCTATTAACGCGTTGTAATGTCACATACGATCACCATGATCGCGTGTCAATTATAAATTTCGTTCTCGTTAAAATAATATCCTATGATAACAAGTTTGGTCGGAGATTATCTGGTGTCGCGATAAATCGCGATGATCGATCGAATCCCCAGATGAATAATTAACGAGCATCGGGCCGAAATATTAATAAAGCAGAGGAGAGGGGGATTTCCAAACCGAAAGAAGACGGTTGCCATCCCTTCAGGCGTGAAACAACTTTGCGAATTCGATTAATTATATGCGATGAATTATTCATCGGCTGCGGTTGAACACGTTCGAATTTTCTCATAGTCTCGAATCGATCTGGAATTTCAAATTTTATTTCTACCAGTCGTGAATAACGTTCGCGATGTAATTTGACACAAAGTGTTATAAATTCGAACAAAAGTATAGTTGCTGTTTCGCTCACTCGCCGAGAGACGCGATCGCGAAGAAGCACGTCAACGGGAGTCGTAAATTCCCCTTACGATTTGATAAACAACGCCGCGAAATGACCGATCCCCTATTTCGTTTAGGATAACAGGGGTAGTTAAGTGAATGCGACACGGATATGATAATGTATGATTCACAGTTTATTCCAACAACTTTGTTATAAATAGTTACGCTGTTGCGTGTGTACAAGTTGAGTATGTGACTGATCTAATGGTAGAAACTGGGTCAAAGATGTTGATCGCTCGAAAGTTGGTAAATCAGTGGCGTTTGGCAATGATGCGGTGGCGGAGGAAAGCTAGTGATGGGTGTGTCTAGCGCATGGGATCAGCGGATTTGTTCATAACATTTTTGGTTAGAACCTTTATAGTAAAAATAAAGGATACATATTCAGAAATCAGGAATATCAAGGCAGGAGTACCGCAGGGAAGCGTACTAGGACCAATACTGTACACATTATACACGCCAGACATACAATCTGTCACACAAGAGCGTGTCTGCGATATTTCTGTAAATATTTATATAATTGTAAAAAAATTTATATGAATTGAATCTACATCTAAAACACTAATACGCTATTACTTAGTAGGGTGTCCAATCTCCTCCATTAGCGATTATAGCTTGACATCGTTTCGGCATACTCTCGACTAATTTTTGAGCGTAGGATTCTGGTAACGACCTCCATATCTTTCGAATGTGATGTACAAGTGTTCTTATTTTTGTGATACGTCTTCCTCTCAGCTTGCATTTCATTAGGGACCACACATTTTCGATAGGGTTTGCATCAGGGGACTGCGATGGCCAAGGAAGTACTGTGATGGCGTTTTTCGCTTTCCATTGGGTGCAGATGCGACTTCGATGTTTAGGGTCGTTGTCTTCTTGCAATATCCATTGGTCCTCGGTTTGGTTGAACCAACGTTTCACGGATGTGAGAAGTCCCCTTTGGTACAATTTCACCATCTTTTGTGCATTCAGATTGTCTGTAAAGACGCACAAAGTCCCAAAACCGCGTGCGTTAAAGCAACCCCAAACATGCACTTTTATAGGGTGTTTTACACTTCTTTGAATCATCCTTCTTCCATGGATAGTCCAAGCACGCCTAATAGGACACCATGCCCAAAACGAAGATTCATCAGTGAATATTATATTACTCCAATCACGATCTCTGTTTTCATTCGCCCATGCCAGACGATTTTCGACGTTTCGCGTACGCGGCACTCATATTAAAAAGCTCTGTTCCTTTCACTGTTTCAAATGAAACTGAAAGGTATTCAGCAACGCGTATTAGAGAAGTTTTCGTTTGTTTACATTCTTTTTATCTCATTCTGATTAGGTGTCAGGTTTCGCAGATATCGCAGACACGCTCTTGTGTGACAGACTGTACCAACAACTGTTAACAGCAAAATACTTAGGTTCGCGGACGATACGGCCATACTAGTGAGACACACAAATCCAGAAACAGCAGCAGCACTACTACAAGAACACATTACAAAAATAGAAAAGTGGCTGCAAAGAAAACAAATAAAAGCGAACACCAGTAAGTGCAACCACATAACATTTGCACTTAGAAAAGGAACGACACCAGATATCCAACTGAACGGCGCCCACATAGCACATACAAAGCAAGTCAAATATCTAGGAATACATTTAGACACACACCTTACATGGAAGCATCACATAAAATCTATAATAAACAGAATACGTGAAATAAGGAAAAAGATGTACTGGTTAACCAATAAAAAATCTAAATTAAGCACAACGAATAAACTAAATATATACAACACAATAATCAAACCAATCTGGACATACGGAGTCCCACTATGGGGGACGGCAGCAATGAGTCGCATAAATAAAATAGAGACAGAACAAGCAAAAATTTTAAGAACACTAGTTAACGCTCCATGGTACGTCAGAAACGAGGACATCCGAAAAGATCTAAAAATTCCAACAGTTAAAGAGGAAATCGCTAGATACGCAAAAAAGTACAAAGAAAGGCTTGCAATACACCCAAACCAGCTAGTTGCAGAAACAAAAGAAACCGTAATAGAAAGAAGACTGAAGAAGAAGCATCCCGCAGACCTCGCAATAGAAAAACAATAAACAACCTGGAAGATGGAACCCCGCTGGGGGTAACCATCCACATGCTATATTTTTCAAGTTATAACATTTTACCAAATGTCCTTCTGGACAAATTGTAAAATTAAATAAATAAATAAAAAAAAAAAACATTTTTGGTTAGCAAAGTGAGGGTAGTGAACATTGTTTCTCATTGGTTAATAAGATGACCGGTAGACTAGGAAGGGTCTTAGCTGCCCTCGGAGGAAAGTTGATAGTGGGAGGCGTCGCACGTGCAAAAAACTAACTTTCTCCTAATAGACAAGTGAACATTTGCTAAGCAGATGCTACATCCGGCTCGTAGGATCTTAGACAGATTTTTGTGAGATTTATGAGGGGTCCTTGAGGCTATTGAGGGTACGCGACAAGGATGTGCGGACATGTGGCTGCAGTCCTGCTCGCGGTGTGTAGCCTGGCCCAGGTATAGAGTCGACCGTCGTAACAGTTGCATTTATTTCGTTGTACAGGCAATAAATATTAATAACTACGTCACCATGAATTATCGATTAAATGTCACGTTAAAGTAACACAAGATCGTACGTACTGGTACGTAAGCGGTGGATTAAAAACAACATAGCACTACGCGAAGGGTGTTAGATTTAAAAAGGGTCTTCGTACTATACGAAACATGTTGCATTTTAAAAAGGTTTTGATACTACGTAAGATAGCCGAAATTTAATGAAAAATTTTGTAGTGGGTAAAACTACCCAAGTCAAGAAAATCTCACTAATATTGTACTGCGCGAAATGCTTGAAATTTGAAAGACCCTGGTACTGTACTATGTTTAATTTAACATTAAATTAAATCTTATTATGTGATCTGTATTATGCGAAATGACATAATTTTTAAAAAACCTTGGTGGCATATTACGTGAAACGCATTAAATTTACGAAACCTAATATTACGTGGAGTATAAAAAAAAAAAAAAAAAAAAAAAAAGAGAGAAAGAAAAGCAGAAAAACTAAAACAAAACGTACTACCTCGTATTGGCCAAAAATAGTAAAATAAACGCATTCTGAAAACCTTCCTCTATCCAGCTCGTGTTTGCATAAATCGGCGAAAAATTGCTCGACGTTTCGTAACCTAGTTAAATAACCGCAGGCGAAATAATAAAGTTTAATGGTTAAACAATATCGTGGCGAAACGAAAGCTCGGGTATGTGGTGGCTACGCGGTAGATACTGCGGTGGAGCTGCTGTGATAATCGCTCGTTGAAATAGTCGCCGTGTTTGGCAAACGCGGACATCCTTCAATGCTTTTTGTCGCCACTGTAAAATACCAGCCGAATATTTTCATGCAGATGAATCATTCGGATCACTGTGACGGACGGAGTCACTCGAATCTCTCACGGCACTTCTCGTTCGATAGGCAAAGCAATTAATTTATCACTTGCCACCCGAGCAATTTTTCCACTGCTTCGCATCTGGCGGCGACAGTCGTGCCACTTTTTCATCTTTTAACGCGAAAAGGCAGCCAGGGCAGACCGATTGTAGCCACTTTCACGATTAATCGGTGAATGAACAAACGCCATTAAGCAAATTGTCTCTGTGTCGTCTTTTTCTTTCCTTTTTTTTTTTTTTTTTTGTCGTTGCTTCTCTTCTTTGTGAAGTCAGTGGAATTTTTCAATTGCACGAGAAACACCGCGCCTTTTATGCTGCGGGTTATCCTCGGTCGAAGTCTCATCTAGCGAGAATCGTTTCGGTCGCATTGGTTCGCAAATTTTTCTGACGAAATTCATCAATTTCCAGGTCCCAAATGAGGCTCTCTTTTACAAGATACGTCATCTTTTACAATTCATTAAATCAGAGGTATATACATAATCTTGTTCATAAGGATTGGGCTGATTTCTTGGTTTTATATGAGATATCATGATTGGCTCACTGTACATGTACTAGGTTTTCATCGATTCTTCACTAGCTGAGGAATCTTCCTTTGAGTTCTCAAAGAACAGAGTACTATATCGATGGAGATTCATATTAAATTATCGCGCCTTTAGCTGCATACGATTTCCAAGCTTCACAAAGCCAAGAAACGTAGCGCCATATCTCAATCGAATCTTCCTAACCTAACCTAACTTAACCTAAGGTAGCCTAAGGTAACCTAACCTAACTTACCATAAGGTAGCTTAAGGTAACCTAACCTTAATGCTAACCCTAATCAAATAACCTAATACTTCATCAATGAAAAGAATCACTACAGAAGCGCTGTAGGTTAAGAAGTGAAAATTCAGTGGCACTCGCAGGATCTTTCATTTGCGTAAAAATAAAAAAAAACATATTACTAGTTTTTTATGGATCTTTCATCGTCTAATGAAAGGACAGAGCACTATATCGATAAACGTGGTGATACAAGTAGTGTCTACCTAAATGTTCGCATTTTTGTTCCCCGTAATTGACAGTTCGTCTCCGCCATTACCGGAGGGAGTTCCCCTAATGTTCCCTTCGACGGAACATGAAGTTCGACGATTGAGTAGTGTAACCTGATCCGAATTCAATTGTCCATGAAGAAAGTATTAGCTATCCACGAGACAACGATGATGCTTTTCTATTTTTGATTTTTCTTCCATTCAAGTTTTATCGAGGTATTCGTGACATTTTTCTGATTAAAACGAGACCAAACGCGATGTAGTTTTGTTGATTTTGAATCTTAATTTCCGAAATAAAGGTATAGGAACACCAAATATACATTTAATATTCACAATAAAACAATTATACATTTATTTAGTGAACGATTCCAAAGATATTAATCGATACATTCTTGCACGTGTCTCAGCACTTCCTTCTCTCACTACCTTCCATACCAGATGCCTTTCCACACACGACTGACTACGGAACAGTTTACGTTTCTCTATTTTCGAGACGCAGCGCACACACATACCCATACTCACATACTACGCAGTTGTCATACGCCACATCTGTTGAAACAATAACAAGGCCCCCTCCAAAGGGACTAGACCCTCGGTACAAGGACCTTTCAAAAACCAGCGCTAGGACAGTCCGTTGTAACATCTCGAGTCAGTCTGTCCTGATATTCCAAACCACAATATTGTTGTTGAGATATGTGTAATTTTATATGCTAAATTAACTATGTGAGTATGTGAGTATGTGAGTATGTGTATGTGTGTCCGCGGTGTCTCGAAAACAAAAGTATGTAAACTGTTGTGTCCTCAGTCGTGTATGGAAAGACATCTGGTATGGAAGGTCGTGTAGACAAGAAAGTGCTGAGACACGCGCAAGATTGTATCGTTTAATATTGTTGGAATCGTTCACTAAATAAATACCTTTATTTTAACGATAAAGATCCATAATTATTAACAATTGTAACCGTCACTCAGTTGGATTTCTGCGATAAACGTCATTGTCGCATACGAAGTTCTAGTTTCTTCACCCCATTCGTGAAAGAATCATTTCGTTCGAACCGCGACGCGAGGAAATCACCGGCGATCCGTTAATTTCGTGATCTCTTGTGTCTCCGACGTGACACAGTCAATCTAGCACATAAAATCACACATATCTCAACAAGTTTAAATCACGTTTACACGTATACTTGATATATGGTAAAAACAGTAAGATAATGTCACTGGATGAGCAAATATGCCGCAAGTTGCAACATGTTTGGTCTTGTTTTAATCAGAAATGCCTCGCAATCACATTGGCGAAAGTTTTGCTCAACAACAATCGAAAATAAAATAGTTCCGTTGTTGCATTAACATCTTCCAGCCGGTATGTTTCACTTCATCAAGCCGACTCTCGGACCTGTCTCTCTTTCACTCGCGCAGCCTTTCTCTAGATTCGACAAAATGACGGATCGTATCGATTTCATATAATCGAGTCCCCTACACGATGATTCATCGCCGAGGAGTCTCGGCTTCGGTCAACTGTAGTGCAGACAACGAGACCGAAACTGATATACCGTGTCCCTTACTGGACACGATATCCAAGCTTCTCAAACGCAAGAAGCGTGGTGCTTGTACTCGCCAACCATAATCGACGCGAGAATCGCCAACATGATTCCAATGGGTATAAACGAACCTCTACGCGCTTTAAAAATAAATCAGCGTCAGTTTGCAAGAACAAATTCAGCGATAAACAACGAACAGCCATACCGTAGCCAGGTTATCGCCGCCGTAATAGAGTAACCCTGTTTTCTGTCGTTCTAAAGAGCGCAACACGCTTCGTTGGCTCATCCATTATTCACTAGTTTATTCGCTCGCCTTGTGAAACGCATTGTCGCGCGTTATTACATCGCGTTCGCGAGCCTCGAATCCCGTTAAGGAAAAACGAAAATTGAACCTGGCTCTTATTGTCGACACGGACCAGTGGAATTAATCAATCGATCTAAGCCGATTATCTCTGTCCTCGATTAATCTTAACCTCGCGTCCGACCGTTTCGCAAAATCATCGTTCTTCGTTACAAGAGTAGACTCTGCATCAGGAAAAATAACTAGTCTAGGGATTTTCCAACGTCTTCGCGAATTACCATATTGCAAAGGCACTGACGCGTCGTTTTTCTTCTCCCTTTAATCAGTTTCCTACATCGTGTTGGAATTGTTTTTAAATTTATGGCGAAGTCTCATGTTTTTACGAATAATTTCATTTCTCTTAACCTATATACTACCACGTATTCGTTTCTGGCTTACAATTAGTTTTGTACATACTACATGTACTAATATTACGAATTGAACATATTTGTTTATTTATTTCTTCTAATCTATATACTTAACCTATCTTATTCTGTACTTAACCTATACAGATACATTATCCTATAATTAATGTGTATACTATCACATATCTATCTTTGGCTCACAATTAGTTCACTATCTATATTCTTACGCTTTTTTTCTTCTTCAAAACTCTTAACCAGCTTATCGCCACTTCATTTATCCTACCTTCTACGATATCTTCCTTTCTTGGTACCCTACAATGTAGCCTACGACAGTCTCCATCTTGTTTATATACATATTGTATAGGGACTTTTGTTAATGTCTCAACCAGTTCTGAAACTAGTGTTATTCGTATTTTCTACTCTCCTCGTTTAATTTCAAATTTCAGCTCGGTTTTTAAGGAAACTTGTCCGAGCTTCGCATAAGACTCATAAAATCTACTTCGAGATTTATGATTTATGTTACGTCTAAAATTCGCCCCCCCCCCTGAGATTTAGTTTAGGGAATTATCGTGACTAGCATCTACATTATTAGAATTTTCCAGGAATTCATAGTCATGTAATAGTACACGTTACGAAACGTGGCGGAAGGTACCTAATATTACACGGTAACCGTCCGAAATAGGATGTTTCCTTGGAAAAAGGTAAACAAGAAGTTTAAAGGTAAAGTGGGTGGGGACAGTAAAGTCGTTTGTCAATCAAAGAGCAAATGTAACTTTCCGCCGCTTGAATGTTCCATGCGGTCGGACGAAGAATCGTTCTCAGCCAACTTTCTTAATATGAACCTTCGATTCTGAGAAACTTTTCCGCCACATTAAGCGTTTCTACAAATCTTTCTGCTTTGAGAACACTCGGAGATCTCTTTCCTCGCTTGGAAAAACGAAATAAAATAAAAAAAAAAAGAAAAGAAAAAAGAGACAGGAAAGAAGTCGTAAAAGGAACCGGGACGAAGACTTTGGAAAGTAAACGCGGATGTTATTTATGATTTACCTGGTGACTTCTTCGACTAGCGCGAAGGCTGAGGCGGTGGCTCCACTCGTGCCTCGGGAACTCGACACCGTATTTCTCCATATCGTCCCTTTCTCTGCCTCTGTCGGTCGAAAAACTCTTCCGACCAATTCGACACCGTCCTCCGCTACTCCATCTTGCTCCTGTCAACCAGAAAAATATTTTCATCTCTCGTACGTTGCATTCCAACTCAAACATTTCTTTATCTTTTTCTCTTTTTTTTTTTTTTGTCTTTCGCTAGGTTCTCGAGGAAATTATGATTTCGCTGTAAATATTATGCTTGAAAGCTTTCTGCTGTTTTTCCCCTAGATAAATGTGCAATGTAACTAGACGTGATAGATCTAATTATTCTGCGAGTTCATTAATGGTTTTTGTTAGTTTGAATGATGTAACGTCAGATACCGCATTGATGAATCAATATTTCTGTGTTAACAGTGAAATAAATTAATAACAAATTATGCTAATTAAGCTCCTTCCTGCTTTTCTTCACATGAAAGTGTGAAATGTTACTAGATGCATTACTTATGACCATTTCCTGTGTTTATTCATGGCTTTTGGTAGTTTTGGTGATGTGATAAGAATATTTTATATATTATTAGAAATTTTAGAGCGCTCATGCGTTAGTCATAGCAGTCGACTAGCTCAGAGCCAATTAATTTCCCATTCTTCTGAATTGTTCCACTTCGTCGAAACGCTGTTCGTTCACGGTGCCACGTTCGACGTAGGAAACGGGATGAAGCGAAGAGGTAAATCCGCGCCATAGCGTGGGTGATTAATCAGTGTACCGATTTTCCAGCTACAAATTGCAAGGCAATCAACGATTATAGTCTGCAGGAGCATCGCCATGCAGAAGAGACCATTCTCGCTCTTGTTACGTGTCCCGCCTGACTCTACGAATTCCTTTCAAAAGTCATCGAGTACTTTTGTATCAAATGATCCAGTTACAGTCTTGTCGAGTGGCTCGAGTTCGTAGCGAACCAGTGACCTTGAATAAAAATATACGACCAACATCCTTCCCGTTTCTGATTTTCTGACCGTCATTTTCATCGGTCTCACATCTCCTGGATCTCACCACTCACCTATTTGACACTTGGTCGATGGGCTGCCTGAGACCCAGCTGACTGCCCGGATTTCGCTGACTTCTGCTGACTTCTTCCTCAGCCAAAGATGGCACCGAAAGAGCAGCCTTCTGACGATGCAGAAACGATTCAGAAGAACATGACGGCTGTTTTAAATACAATCTCAGAGGAACTTCTGCAACTCTAGTCATTCGTTGTCGTACCGTGTTTAGGTGGCTGTAGTGGTTTCACCAGATGTTCTATCAGGTGGTTCCACCAATCCACCTGTTACATCGGCTGACTTTCTACCTGGGCCAGGCTACACACCGCGGTCAGGATGGCAGCCACATGTCCGCACTTCCTTGTCGCGTACCCTCAATAGCCTCAAGGACCCGTCATAAATCTTACAAAAATCCGCCTAAGATCCTGCGAGTCGGATGTAATATCTGCTCAGCAACTGTCTTTATGTTTATTCTCTATTACGGGAAAGTTACTTTTCGCACGTGCCATGCCTCCCACTATCAACTTTCCTCCGAGGGCGGCTAAGACCCTTCCTAGTCTACCAGTCATCTTATTAACCAACGAGAAACAATGTTCACTACCCTCACTTTGCTAACCAAAAATGTTATGAACAAATCAGCTGACCCCATGCGCTAGACACACCCATCACTAGCTCTCCTCCGACACAGCATCGTGACTTCTGAGTCTGTCGTCGTCCGTCGTCAGGACAGTGCACTCCGTAAAGGGTTCTACCCTTAAGTCTCAGTTCGTTGTTCGTCGTCAGAACAGTAAGGTCTGTAAAGGGTTCTACCCTCAAGTAAAAAACGTCACTCAGCGTTAAATCAGCCAACAAGTCCGTAAAAGGTTCTACCCTTAAACACTTACTTAATTTGCATCGAAGCATCAGTGTACCTCTGTATATTTAGCAAACTGTTCTAATAAACTACAAGTTATACTTGTCAATTCAGTGTAACTTCAATCAAACCACCCCTATTATCGCAATTGAAATAAGGGGAACGATCATTTCGTGGCGTCGATCGTTTAATCGTAACGGGAATTTACGACTCCCGTTGACGTGCTTCCTGGCGATCGCGTCTCTCCGCCAACGGTCGTAACACCACCTAAAACTGCATAAGCCCGTCTCTTCGCCATTCTTCTCATACAGTCTGTCACACAAGAGCGTGTCTGCGATATTTCTGTAAATATTTATATATTTGTAAAAAAATTTATATGAATTGAATCTACATCTAAAACACTAATACGCTATTACTTAGTAGGGTGTCCAATCTCCTCCATTAGCGATTATAGCTTGACATCGTTTCGGCATACTCTCGACTAATTTTTGAGCGTAGGATTCTGGTAACGACCTCCATATCTTTCGAATGTGATGTACAAGTGTTCTTATTTTTGTGATACGTCTTCCTCTCAGCTTGCATTTCATTAGGGACCACACATTTTCGATAGGGTTTGCATCAGGGGACTGCGATGGCCAAGGAAGTACTGTGATGGCGTTTTTCGCTTTCCATTGGGTGCAGATGCGACTTCGATGTTTAGGGTCGTTGTCTTCTTGCAATATCCATTGGTCCTCGGTTTGGTTGAACCAACGTTTCACGGATGTGAGAAGTCCCCTTTGGTACAATTTCACCATCTTTTGTGCATTCAGATTGTCTGTAAAGACGCACAAAGTCCCAAAACCGCGTGCGTTAAAGCAACCCCAAACATGCACTTTTATAGGGTGTTTTACACTTCTTTGAATCATCCTTCTTCCATGGATAGTCCAAGCACGCCTAATAGGACACCATGCCCAAAACGAAGATTCATCAGTGAATATTATATTACTCCAATCACGATCTCTGTTTTCATTCGCCCATGCCAGACGATTTTCGACGTTTCGCGTACACGGCACTCATATTAAAAAGCTCTGTTCCTTTCACTGTTTCAAATGAAACTGAAAGGTATTCAGCAACGCGTATTAGAGAAGTTTTCGTTTGTTTACATTCTTTTTATCTCATTCTGATTAGGTGTCAGGTTTCGCAGATATCGCAGACACGCTCTTGTGTGGCAGACTGTAGTTCTCGCGTATAAAGTATCTCATGATCCACAGCATCGTACCTCTGTCGCTGATCACCTTGCAGTCCATACGACTTAAGACGATAACAAAGAAACTAACGAAGAGAAAAGACAATTTCAAAAGAGGACAACGCGCACATTCAACGCTACATGAGCAGTTACGTACAAGATTCGTATACACAGAGAGGTAGAACATTCGTGTAGGAAGAGACATATGTTGAATAGCAGGTAATAAAATTTCATTTACCTTGAAAGCTGTGTTGCTAATGACATTAGTCCCGGAACTTTTTCAATCTACTTTGTTTTCAATGTTCACTGCGTACGTGCTATAAAACTTCCGAACCGGTCAAAAGCAGGCTAACAGGTTTTTCAAAGAATCGACAGATCCATCGGTGCTGTTTCCACGTATCGAATGCCCAATCGGACTGGCAGTACTTTGCGTCCAAACAATAGCGCACGTAAACATGCAATTGGATTTTCATCGTTGACGTGAAATTTGGAAAGGGGGGAAGAAAAAGAGGATTTTTCGTTGAATTTCCATGAAAATCCTGAAATCTTCCAGGCAACGAGATTGAGAATGATTTCGCAGGATGGGTCGACTGTGACCCTTCGCTTTCGGAAATTCGCAATGTTCGCCGGAAATGGGTCGGCCGATTTTTCCCGCCAATTCTCACTATCCCTCCCCCCGAGCAGAAACAAATTTGCCAGAGCAATTTCACGCGCGATTGCTTCCCGCCAGCGGCAGCTACTTCTGCAAACGAATGAAAATGGCCAACGTGTGTTTCGCTCTGTGAACTGTTTCAAGCGTTAAAAGGGAACAATGAAAATACAAAGGAAAACGTAAAAAGCTGCAGGGCTGCTAAACCAGTTTTTCAGTTTTTCATTGTTTGTCAATTCTGTACGCGAACTGTTGTTAGAAAGGTTATTATATGGACCATAAATGTTCGACAATCTGATCAAGCGATCGAATGGTTGACTCAATGTGATTGCACGTTAAGGCGCGTTCACACTGACAGACATTGCACCTAAAGTGTGTATGGACTGTCTACAGGCGATGTCGTTAGGTTGAGACAAAAAGTAATTGCGCTAAATCTGGCGAATAGGCCGAGAGGTGGAACATTGTGATCTGTTTTAGAGAAAAGCATTTGCAGTAGCCGAGTGATGGGCCAACGTATTATCGTGCGACGGTATCAGATTTTTCGACGCGTGAACAAAATCCGCTCTGACGTTGATCGTTACAACTTTCCTTCCAATGGCATGACCGCCATAAAGATTTGACACCGCCATAACGAAGGATGTCGTACTGATGTTGCCGTTGGTTTTTTCCTGTCTGGATTGGTTTTTGACTGCCGATATTTTAAGAATTCATTTCTTGATTGTCGCATTCAGTTACATAAATCGGCATTCTAATTATTTTCTGACCATTCACCTTCAATGGATCATTTATTTTGTATTTTGTATTTATTAAATCGTTTCGTCTCACGCTATTTGGATGGTCGTCACGACAGATGGCGGAGCGAAACCACGTGACACCGGCCGGCAGTGTTAAAAAGTTAGGTTATTTTCGGAATCCACTGTGTACGTGTGTTGTATTGTCGATGCTTAACAGCAACCCAGAACCCAGTGACTTGTTTCTACGGTAAATTTTCTCGCTATAGAGCACTCGTCAAAGTACAGCTATTAACAACTGACCAACCTGATGGTCGCGAACATAACCTAACATTTTCAAAGAATTTTCCAACTAATTCTAACGAAGTTTCTGATGACTAGGTTAGAATTGTATGAAATTTCTATGGTTGGTCTTTTCCCTCTCTCTTTTTACTGTGAGAAACGGCTCCCAGTATTCCAACAGCTGGTCCTCTTGACTCGTTATCGTTACTTTCGTTGGTTTACTGCCGCTAATTGGGCCAAACGATGGAATTTATTCCTCAATTATGCCACAGCCATGCCCTGTTTTACATAATTCCCTATAAATGATCGTATCGATTCTTCTTCACCCTCGAGCCACCTCAACGATATCGAACGACATGATTCTCCCAATGAGATCATCGTGCCGTTCCTCCGAGCCGGATCTTATCAAATTTGACAGAATTTACTTAAAAAAAAACACACTGTCGCTGAAAGATATACGGGACACTCGTTTATCTCTGACGAGAAATATTCTAACCTCAAAATTATCATATGGTCAAATAGAACTACGATGATTTGGTCCTTCGTGATCGCCGTAGCTAAGGTGTAACAATAATCCCGATTAAATTGATTTTCAAAAATATGTGATAATATGTAAGAAATATAATAGTAAAACTATAAAACAAATTGAATTACATAACAAAGTATTATATAATGAAATTAAATAGTAAAATAATGAAACATCTGACAGAAGTATTTTGTAGCTAAGGTGTAACAGTAATCCTGATTAAATTGATTTTCAGAAATATGTGATAATATGTAAGAAATATAATAGTAAAACTATAAAACAAATTGAATTTCATAATAAAGTATTATATAATGAAATTAAATAGTAAAATAATGAAACATCTGACAGAAGTATTTTGTAGCTAAGGTGTAACAGTAATCCTGATTAAATTGATTTTCAAAAATATGTGATAATATGTAAGAAATATAATAGTAAAACTATAAAACAAATTGAATTTCATAATAAAGTATTATATAATGAAATTAAATAGTAAAATAATGAAACATCTGACAGAAGTACTTTGCTACTTTACAAGCTCTTTATCTGAAGGCTACTTAACTCTTCAATTCTAAGGCAGATTAAGGTTATTTCAAACAAATAGAAAGACTCACAATGTTTATACAGTCGCTGATACTTAAACAGCAAATGTGTGTGTTAAATTACTATACACGTGTATACACTGTATACAGGAAATACGAGAATAAATTAGTGCTTTGTTTTTGAATACGTAGGTAGATTAATAACAAGGTAGCAAGTGTTGCTTTTATTTGTTAACTCATCGTTGACTCGTATAATTTGCTCAAATTCACACGCTGTTACTACAAATCGAGCAAAGCGTCCAGCTACTCGTGACATATCAGTATATGATCAATTTAAACTTTAATTAAAAATGTAATGAATTTCAGTTAATTTGTATATGTAGTAAACCTAACTGGGAACATTTGGTCGTACAGTATATATCTTGTGATATAGCGTTCTTAATAATCCAGCCAAAAACAGTTCTATCCATAACTCATGGCAATAACTGTCAAGAGTGGACTTGTGCTGCTTTTAGAATTGATGGCTTGAATTTTTCATAGTATCGAATAATATATGGTGGAGTATCGGTGGAGAATGAATGAACGACGAGAAAATTACGCTGCGTGTCGGAGCACAGTCACAGAAATAGAAAACGAACGATAAAAAAGGAAGAAATAGGTAGACAGAACGAGCAAGTTCTATTTTTATTTCCGCTTGGAACCGTCGACCTGATGCACGAAGTGTGTACACTTTTTATTCTCCCCCTTACTCTATTAACGCCTCGTCAACGATGCATTAAGGCATTTGCAGTGGAAATTAGCCTTTCTTTCTTACAGTTCCTCTGAAATCTTGACAATATTTTATTTAGTATATTATCCTTACAGGATTCAATTTTCAAGAAGATTTACTTTAGCGAAATGGAGATATTTGCCTTCAAAGTTGAAAATTTCCAAAACCCTGTCTACGTTGAAACATGTTGCATCGACACTAAAGCCTGATTCACACTACGAGCCTAAGGTACAGATAGATCAGGATCGATTAAAATCTAAGATTTTACAGTAAAACTAAATAATGAGATCCCATGGCAATCTCTTTCGTTTTTATCCGTTCAATCGAAGAAGGAGCAATGTCATTTTCCAAGTATAATTTAATGAAAATCATCGTGCTAATTTTAGATGAGGATGCGCCACCCAAACAGTAGACTACCGAAATGTCCTATTTTGCGGCCAAGTTTTCAGGACAGAAATAATAATTAAAAACAAGATCACATAAAAGCTCTGCTCCCCAGCGACTTAAACCCAAAGAATATATTAAAACACAAAAAACGTAAAATCTCCGACACATAACAAAATATAGCTACGTCGTACCGTCGCGTAACGGTACTTTTGCCTAACCCATCTTACCAAAATTCAGTTTATTGCGAATACTCAAATGTATTAAAAAAGAATCTTGGTCTAATAAACGCTATTAAAAAAAAAAAAAAAAAAAAGATGAGGATGCGTAAGACGGCTAATGCGATATGTTTGCAGCAGTAACGTAGTATGGAGGTGATAAATGGAAGGAATTGCGCTAATTGCGTAGCCGTAAAAGTTTGCAGGCCATTTTTTTTTCATATTTCATATTTTCACAATTTCATTTTGTCAGTTGGGTCTGTAATATATTTTGTAACTGAAATTATATAGTTTGCTGCAGGTTACTACAAATTCAATTAAACGCTCGTCCTCCGTGTTCCTTTTCGACTGTCGACCGCAGTCGCGACCGCTAGCAAACCGACGTTACGGTCAACAGATTTTCATTTGGTTTGGTTCCATCTGGAATATGACTTTCGAGTCTCAGTGTGTTTTAAGCCCATTGTTCACGAAGCGTCGCTGCATACACGCGTATCAGATATGTGGATACTAACAGCGAGTATGCGTGCGTGTAGTGGTAGTTGTAAAGTAACGTGCACCTGTTCGTAAAACAGCAACGAACCGTTTTCGTTGCTACGCATTTTGGAAGAATTATTATCAGAAATTTACAGAAGCGAACTGTGCTTATGGAACTTGAAATCCAAAGATTACCATCGTGTAGAATTATCATCGTATTCAAAGTTAGTAATCGAATTAAAAGGTTTGGCACCTCTGCGGATAGAGCAAGTACAGTAAAGAAAATAAATAATATTCATTCATACACACCATTCGACGTATGGTCGTATAATATATGTAGGTATAGCTACGCCTGCTAAAGTACTATAGGAATAAGTAAGCACATGTAATAGGTTCACACCATTACAAGTAGGGACCGTTTAGTAACTTTGTAACTGACAGACTTATCGAAAAGTGTGTAGCTGGCTTAATGGACCACGCGCTTGCGCCTTTACGAAGCGACGCCACGTTGCCACGTGCACAGTGAGACTTAAGCCGACTTTACACTGTGACGCTTTGGAGGAAATTTGGAGAAGTATAAATTTGGCTTTACTTTTAACACGTTCGTCGCACATATCTATGCGACGGTATACTTGCGTGGGGGCCCCGTCACCAAAGCATGGCGACGCTCTTCTTGTTCGAGTTAATTAAATATACGATATTATATATAGGTGTTAGGAAGATGATACATTTACACTGTACATGTGAATGTGTGTGTAAGCGTCAGAGGGTGTCCAGGCCGTAGTTGGGACAGAAGACGATTGGCAGTCGTGGAGAAGCATCTGGAAGAGTCGGTTGACAACTAGAGTGCGTGCGAGTATGTTTACGAGATATGTGTGTAACTGTTGTGTGCTGAATAAAGTGAATTATTTGTATTTCCGAATCCCTCATATATCTTCACAGACTTAAATGTTATAAGTTAAAGGCTTAAATGTATAAAATAAGAGTTTAAATGTTGTAAATTAATAGCTTAGACGTTATAAATTAAGGGCTTAGATATTCTATATTAATAGTTTAAACGTTACAGATTAATAACTTAAATGTTCTAAATGAATACCTTAAATGTTATGAATTAACACATTAAATGATGCAAATTAATGGCTTAAATGTGTGTGTAAACGTCAGAGGGCGTCCAAGCCATAGTTGGGACAAAAGACGATTGGCAGTCGTGGAGAAGCATCTGGAAGAGTCGGTTGACAACTAGAGTGCGTGCGAGTAGGTTTACGAGATATGTGTGTAACTGTTGTGTGCTGAATAAAGTGAATTATTTGTATTTCCGAATCCCTCCTATATCTTTGCAATAGGATATACAACATAAAAATATTAAAAACACATTTGTTGAGGTTATTGGATGTAGGTGAATACAAAGGAACACGTGGATAAATTGTAAGGTAGAAAAATACATATTTGAATACAAAAGTGTAAGTACAAAGTTCGAAATATAATTGAGCTGATCCAGATCGGCACGCTAGCAGCGTTACCCTATGACTGAAAAACCCTGAAGCCAACATTGCACGTGTACTGTTTTTGGTTTGTCTTCGACAGTCTTCTGTCTATGCGATGGCTTCGGTGCTTGAGAAAACTAAAGATCAGATGTAGCGTTTTCTTAGAAGTGGCGACCACTTCAACAACATTATACCATGCTTTTTATTAATTTATGTTCTGAATAATATATTACATTATCCTATATCGTATGGTATTCGTTGAAACATTCCAAACACATTTGGGGTGATTTTGGGCACTTCGAAAAATAGTTATAGACCGTCGTCACTACTCTCCTCACTTTCAAATATATTTTCACGCTGTTTACTGAATATTTTGAGGAGGAAAAAATCACCGATGTACGTCTCACAAGTATGCTTCTCGACTAAATGAAAGATCCGAGATATCTGCCATGAGATCCCTCGGAATACTCTAGCCGGAAAGCTTATAGCTTTCTCCATTTCAGAAATAAATAATCTTTTCTTTACAGTGAATCGAAGGGGATAAACATTGAATTCCTGCTTGTCGCTCTGTTTACATTCTGCGTACCGGCGATCGGATTTGGGCCCCGCAGGAAACTTAGTCGAATCATGCTGGGCGACGAACGTGTTAACACTCGGCTAACATTTTCTGCGTCTTACATTAATCTCTCCCTTCTAAAATAAAGAAACTACTCGACATCCGTTTTCAAATGGCGCTATGCACGAGGAAACGAAGTCGCGTTAAAAATTAACGCACGCCGCGTGTCTTGCATCGATTTTCGTCCATCAGCCACCTGCACTACAGCGTATAGACAGACATTAGCCTCGTCTGGAAAATGGTTCTCATATTATCTTTGACGATAACTCATTTTCCAGTTCTCGTGTTTTCTCTATGGACGAGGGGAGTTGATTACGAATCATTGATTTTTCAATCGCAATATTGAAAGGAAAATTTAATATTGCATAATTGTAATCTAATATAGCTGCGTAGCTATAGCTTGTGAGAATAGGGGGATCGATCAATTTGGAATTTTTATCTCCTAAAACAAATTCAGATTCTATCGTATCTCAGAAATTTGGAATCGAAACTTAGATAGCACACGGTGTCCAAATTTTAAGTCTATGTTACATGTATTTCAAGTCTTAACTGTTTCGAATAGTACGAGCATGAAAATTGCAATCTGGAACTTTCAGCATAACCACCATATTTTTAAAGGTTAAGTAACCTAACCTCATTTTTTGAATCTGCGTGCCATTAAATTAATTAAAATAACACGAAACTAAAGAATGGATGGCCTCGACGTTTCCTCAAACAATTAAATAAGTAGGCAACTTTTTTCTTTGTTATGTGCGTCATGTGTGTTTCTGTATTATGTAACTTTGTTATTCTTTTAATACTCTTAACCTCACTTTTTGGTTACATATTGCATCTATGGAAAATTGAAGAATTTAAGAATAAAAGTACTGGGATATTTGGAACAGTGGTTTGTTTTCTCGTAAACAAGTATCTTAAGGTCATCTTGCAAACTGGATCTACGAGTGTTGGAGACTATTTGTCTTCTACTTATTGCGTGAAATAATCCATGAAAAGGGAGATGTAATAGTGAGGAAACGTTTTAAAGAACAGCGAACAGCCGTGGACGAACGGAAGAATTGTCTGCGGAGCTGAGGCTCGATTGGCAGAGTAGAATAGAGAAAAAAGGATTTTCGATATCGAGTGGCAAAGGCGAGCCGCTGTCGAGTGTTCTCGAGGGCCATTCACAGATTCCAATTTGTCCTTCGTGTCGCCTCGACGTTGCACAATAACCCAAGAAACTCGAAGAAAAAAATTTACTAGCCACTTTTTATACTGCCGAAACATTTCCATAAAGGAGCTATCCCTTTTAAATTCTCGCATTATTTATTTGTTTATTTATTTAAGAAGAAGATAGAAGAGTAGTTATTCGTGAGATTACCTTTGGAAAGCTTCAATCGTTCACTAAAATAGAAGTAGTGCGATAAACATACCAAAAACACGTAGTGCCACGATTTTTTGTGATTCCTGTTGAATTACAATTGAATTACAATTATTGTTACGTCGCGTAAGACGGCCCGTGCGACGTCCCTCATGGTCTGGCCGCCGAGGCCCACACACCGTTACACTGACCCTCGATAAACCTAAGGAACCACCATAAACCGAATCTTCTCAGTTTAATTTCTATTCACATAAGTATTTTCGGTTTATGGATGGTCCTTAAAACAGTCCTTAGGTTCATCGCACGCTCTTATAACTTACGGAGAAAGCGGTTGTTTGTCCATTAAAAACAGCAGGTTTTTCCCATTAAAAAGGACACCCATACCGAGCTTTCCTCCGTAATTGTACGAGACGGGTCATCACTGTTCTACCAAACGTCGTGCAGTCAACACGACTGTTCCTATAAGCTTCGCGTAGTCAACTTAAAACATAGTCGTCGCTACGATCAAAGTGATATTATCTTAATCTATTCTTTATTACTACTACTCATCCATCAAGTGTATTATTCTTCATCACCTGTATCAATTATATCTTCCGCCACGACGGAACCTCGAGTGTAACAAGTTGTTAAAAATATAAATATTATAAGACTGTAGACTACAGTTTTATTCCCCAAGAAATACCCCTATTATCCCACAAGAAATAAGGGGATCGACCTGTTCGTGGTGTCGATCGTTATAATCGTAACGGGAATTTACGACTCCCGTTGACGCGCTTCAACGCGATCGCGTCTCCCCGCGACTGGACGAAAGAACAATTATGTATAATGATACATCTGCAAAGATAAAACTATTTACTCGAGAGAGGCTTAGAAACTTGTTCTCTATCCAATAAAGATCAGTAATAATAATATAATGATCACTAATAATATAATGGTAAGAATTTTAACGTTTAGTATAGTAATTATATGTGTGTTTAATATCGGGCATGGTAGTAAGAAGGAAATCGTTGAAAATTGAATCAAGCGGCTTATGGGATAAGTATCGAACGTGTGTTCAACAAGTGTGTCCCATGCCCATGCGATCAAGCAATCAGAACAGCATCCATCGTTGACACACAATTACATAATAAAGAGGACAGGGACTAGCATACCATACAATTCCCATTACCTCGTCAGGGATCAATGAAAAAATTGTAGGAAATTGGGCTAATTATCGCAATCGGGTGAAACGACGCAAAATCGAGTTCCAGGTATCTCGTTATCGCGGTGTCATCATCCTGGAAGAAGAAAAATAGAGGAAAACTTGTTGCATAGTTTTATTAAAATTTCAAATTGAACTCTGAAACCCTCTACACGTTGTTACAAAATCTGTTTCAATATAGTGACAGGAAAAATGCACTTTTTAACATTCTTAAGGTTGCCCTCAAACAATAAATAGTATTACCGATATTTCGAGATTTTCAACAAAAATGTAGTTCGTCAATAAATATTGGAAATATTAAAATTATATTTGAAATAATATTTGAAAACCTTTATTGATAATGTACAGGGCAGCCCACGCAGCTATTCCATGATATACGTTAGCAATATATAGTTATAGAAAAATGTCAGACGATTAAGATGAATGGTTCAAAAATATACACCCGTAGGACCATGTTTTTTTTTTAAATTTTTTTGTTTAGTGCAGTGGTGCAGTGCAATCGACAATTGCATTATTTTTTTAAATGGAAATGCATACTTGTTTTTACGTAAGTAGATGCCTAGCGTTGTTATCGTGATCGCTGCTGTTTTTTGAGGTTATGGTGATCGTCACTAATCGATCATGAAGTTGGCGTTTCAGATAGATCAATACCAACCAAACAATTGCACGAAAAGGACGGGAAATTAGATTTACTAAAAAGTAACTATACACAAACGCTTGAAAAGAGTACTAGAACTTTTGCATAGACCTAATAATACATCGATAATCGATTAGAACAGATCGATGCACCTGCGTAAATTGATATTCCCTAGCAACATGTATATAGTAATACATCGTTGTCATAGTTCCAATCACAGAGAATCCATGGCAATTAGTCGAAAGGGCAACTCGACTTCCGGTTGCCGTAGGGCAACAAATCGAATGTCATCACGCCTGCAATCATCCTGGGTCCCCGTGAGTATGTACAGTGAATTCAGAGGTATTGCGGTTTTGGTCGGTAATGACGCTACGAAAATCTCAGCTAGCGGTTAACGATAATCGATAGAGTATAACGAAGTCCCTAGTTTGATCATCTTCCACGGCAAACACTGGCAACCCAATGTCTCTGCGTTGGCAAATTTTACTAGAAACCACAATTTCCTCTGAACACTCCAATCCTCGTCTTCGTTAATCCAAGACGACGCGATTTTCTATTCTTCTTGACCTTTTAATATCGAGTTTTAGGATTTTGGTCATTGAGAATTTGGTTTGAGAATTTTTGGCAACACGAGGAATTTTTAAAAAATGTTACTAGTCCCCTCACGAGTTTTTGATTGCTTGAATGTTGGTCATTGTTTGGAAAATTTTGATTTGAGGAACTTTGCCAGGGATGTTTTCAAAATTTTACTCATTATGATAGGAATGATGTAGTTTGAACGTTAATGTTACGTTACTTTAATGTTTCGCATAATCACGTTAATGGTACAGTTGTTTACACAGGGTTGATTGTTTTCATTGTTATCGCCTATCGAAGCGTTTCAGTGTTTCGTTCATTATTTTTCTGTGTCGCTGTTTCCTCGACGAATTTCTCTGTATATCCGTAGGATAAAAATAAAAATACTCTGCTCGTGTTGCACGAATCAGTACACTCGTTTGGTTGCTGTCCTCCAATTACACGCGACTCTGCGTCCAAAACACGAGATTTGATTATAAAAGAGATTGTTAAGAACCAAACGAAGTGGTTAAATATCTTTCATTATCGTTCGAGACATAGGAAAAAGAATTCTACAGCTCAAAAGTCGTTCACCGCATATTCCTCGTCTTGGACTTCAAAAAAGTCCCTAGATCCTTCCCCTAAAAATGAACAAGTTTAATTTCCTTATTGTTATGTTTGGTTACAACGAGCCTAATTGCAGAGTAGATTGGGGAACGGTGCAAGGCAGCAGGTGGAATCGATCAAACCTGCACTGGTTCACAAAGGGTACGATTAATTGACAACACTGAAAATGAGCGGCCGAAATTCTCGTGTAACTGGCTATTGAACATAGCGAATAACGATCCTCAAAATTGAGCATGCTAGCTGTACAGTTAGTGATTTCCTAGAGACCCCTAGATGAGAGTGGTAACTAGCAAATGTCCCTACAAATGCCATTTCTCTCGCCTAACAAATGTATAACCAAAAGCAGCGATTATCTTTTTACTAAAATCTATGTAATTACACTAAATTAGGTTTCAGCTAGCTTAAAACACGAGAAAAGAATATCACATTTCAATTAGTACAGCCATCCTTGATCATCGTCTCGAAAGAAGAAATTACAGAGACTAGGGTTAGTTTGACTCAGGCCTGGACTAAGTTTGATTTAATTCGTGAAAAGAGAAAACTGGTAATTGAATTCTGATTGGTATATTTTTAAAGAACGTTTGACATTGCAAAGCTTAAATTAGCTGTGGATTAGGTTTGAAGTAGTTCGTGATACGACAAAAATCTATATTATCGGTATATGTTGTCGAAGGTTGTATTTCAGTTATTTTTACGATAAGAGTGGACGACGGTGATGAAAAGCGGAGAATAGGAGGAATCAGGTAGCACGTGTTTATTTATTCATGTTCACGTAACCAGTGCCAATTAAGATCGAACGACAACCAGCGCAGGTACCTTCATGGTCGCGGAGGAAGCGTCGCGTCGTCTGATTAAAGGCCACCCTATTCCACTGGCCGAGACACAAGAAACGTTCTCTTCACTCACTGCCGATCCGATCTGCTTCTAAATCACCGTCACGCGACGTCTCGATCAATCGTCTAGTGATATTTACGTAACTTTGAAAAACAGCCTGCCCTCGGCGAAATCTTAGTAAAAGTTTGATAAGTCTATGGAAATTGTCGTGCCGTAGAAGTATGCAGGAAGTTTATAGGCGGTCCATTAAATTGTTTGCTACTTTGTACAAACTTCTTCAGAATGTATCACTGTTCGTACGACAGATTCTTCGAAGTAGCTTTAACACCGATTTCCTCAAATGTATCTGGGAAATTTATTTCGGTATTTCTAGTTAATAGAATTTTGTCATTGTTTCTGTGAAAATTTTTTTAGAAAGGTGCTTTCGCCGTTGTTTTCTCCAAATATAGCGGAAATTGAAAAGAAAATTTCCCAAGTACAGAACTGCAAAGGGATATTTGTCCAATGTAGGGAAAATTTGGAAGAAGTTTTCCGATGTAGAAACAAAAATTAGGAGAAAGTTACGAAACTTTGGAAAATTTAGAAAAATCAGATGTTATAATTCGATCTACGTTATCGCGTTCCTTTGGAAAAATCTTCTGGAAATTACTTTCGCTGCTGCTTTTTCCTGGTACATATAACTCGGGAGGTTACAATTTCGCGAGTTATTATAATTTCATTCGCAATCGATCGAAATTCAGTGAACGACGTTTATCCGAGGAAATAGGGCAGCTTGCAGAGCTCTTGGGTAACTGCTGATCCTCGAAGAATCCGGATGAGATTTGAGAAAACCAACGTGTCGAAAGGAATAACGACTCGTACATCGATATCATTCCTTTCATCCCCATACGATCGTAAAAATCAACTCGTCTGACGCTAATCTTTTTCCTGCCTTCTTTATGGTCACACGCAGACGTGGATAACTCGGTCATCTAAATATCAGTGTCTTAAAATTCAATCTCAATGTTAGCACGGAATAATCTAATTTTCTGTACATTTTGATTACACTGCGGATTGTTTGTGCATTTTTAGATAATTTTTAGGTTATGTATTTGTTACAATTAGCTCAGGTATTTATTGATAATTTAAAGGTATAAAAACGCATAGAATGCATATAATACGTGAAGATATATCAAATATCTAAAGAATAATATTTAGTATAATATTCAATAGATTAAATAATTCATATACAGGTCCTATTTCTTCGATTAAATTCGTAGAAATATAAATTTTCATGTTTAATTATGTTTAATGATAAAATTACTAGAAAATTCCCTATAATTTGAATTCACCCTGCAAAAATTTAGATTTGTTTCTAGAAAAACACTGTGGATGTTTACGCATTTATGGCCAATTTAAAGACACCAAAATGTCTAGGGACGCGAATGTACGTAATACACAAAAACATACGAAATGTCTAAAGTACGATATTTAGTAAGTGCATGGCACAATATCCAGCAAATTAAACAATTTTATATACAGAATTCTATTTCTTCGATTAAATTCGTAGAAATATAAATTTTCATGTTTAATTATGTTTAATGATAAAATTACTAGAAAATTCCCTATAATTTGAATTCACCCTGCAAAAATTTAGATTTGTTTCTAGAAAAACACTGTGGATGTTTACGCATTTATGGCCAATTTAAAGATACCAAAATGTCTAGGGACGCGAATGTACGTAATACGCAAAAACATACGAAATGTCTAAAGTACGATATTTAGTAAGTGCACGGCACAATATCCAGCAGATTAAACAATTTTATATACAGAATTCTATTTCTTCGATTAAATTCGTAGAAATATAAATTTTCATGAATATCCGCTGTCCAGTTACGTTTAATGGCAAAATTACTGGAAAATTCCCTATAATTTTAATGGGACGAGAATTTTTACCCGGTGATTTATTCGCAAAGGTAAGAAAGCGTAAAAGTGAAGTCGCTTCAGCGTGTAACGCGAAAAACTCTTGAAAACAGATTTCGATGAACAGAGGAAGCTGCAGTTCTGCGTAGGCGGTCAACATTATGCTAATCACGCGAACCGGAAACGGTCGACAAAGGTTTCGGTTTCAGGCTTAAATATTAAACCCGGATCAAGGGGGCAGCATTAATGACCGACAGGTGCATGAATAGCATTACACCGAACAATACTGCATACCTATGGCAATACGCTACCATAAGTTGGCAGGATTTTCGTTTAAATATAACAAATACAATATAATCTATAATTATAGAATAGAAATAATATAATAACACAATACAATGCCAATTGTAGCATGAAAACTAAAATATAAGAAAACAATTTATATGAACTTTAACTCAAAGAAGAAAATAATACAACTGTAAGAAATTAATTTTCAAATGATATCTCAATATCTGCTTTTCGTCTTTAAAGATACTAAATTATTTCTTGCAGTTGTATTACATTCTTTTTTAAGTTAAATTTCATATAAATTGTTTTCTTTATCATTGCAGTTAAGATTGTCCATATGAATTGTTTTGATAGTAAAAAATGTATATGAACTTTAACTCAAAGAAGAAAATAGTACAACCGTAAGGAATTAATTTTCAAATGATATCTCAATATCTGCTTTTCTTCTTTAAAGATACTAAATTATTTCTTACGGTTGTATTACATTCTTTTTTAAGTTAAATTTCATATAAATTGTTTTCTTTATCATTGCAGTTAAGATTGTCCATATGAATTGTTTTGATAGTAAAAAATGTATATGAACTTTAACTCAAAGAAGAAAATAGTACAACCGTAAGGAATTAATTTTCAAATGATATCTCAATATCTGCTTTTCTTCTTTAAAGATACTAAATTATTTCTTACGGTTGTATTACATTCTTTTTTAAGTTAAATTTCATATAAATTGTTTTCTTTATCATTGCAGTTAAGATTGTTCATATGAATTGTTTTGATAGTAAAAAATGTATATGAACTTTAACTCAAAGAAGAAAATAATACAACCATAAGGAATTAATTTTCAAATGATATCTCAATATCTACTTTTCTTCTTTAACGATATGAAATTATTTCTTGCAGTTGTATTACATTCTTTTTTAAGTTAAATTTCATATAAATTGTTTTCTTTATCATTGCAGTTAAGATTGTTCATATGAATTGTTTTGATAGTGAAAAATGTATATGAACTTTAACTCAAAGAAGAAAATAGTACAACCGTAAGGAATTAATTTTCAAATGATATCTCAATATCTGCTTTTCTTCTTTAAAGATACTAAATTATTTCTTGCAGTTGTATTACATTCTTTTTTTAAGTTAAATTTCATATAAATTGTTTTCTTTATCATTGCAGTTAAGATTGTTCATATGAATTGTTTTGATAGTGAAAAATGTATATGAACTTTAACTCAAAGAAGAAAATAGTACAACCGTAAGGAATTAATTTTCAAATGATATCTCAATATCTGCTTTTCTTCTTTAAAGATACTAAATTATTTCTTGCAGTTGTATTACATTCTTTTTTTAAGTTAAATTTCATATAAATTGTTTTCTTTATCATTGCAGTTAAGATTGTTCATATGAATTGTTTTGATAGTGAAAAATGTATATGAACTTTAACTCAAAGAAGAAAATAGTACAACCGTAAGGAATTAATTTTCAAATGATATCTCAATATCTGCTTTTCTTCTTTAAAGATACTAAATTATTTCTTGCAGTTGTATTACATTCTTTTTTTAAGTTAAATTTCATATAAATTGTTTTCTTTATCATTGCAGTTAAGATTGTCCATATGAATTGTTTTGATAGTAAAAAATGTATATGAACTTTAACTCAAAGAAGAAAATAGTACAACCGTAAGGAATTAATTTTCAAATGATATCTCAATATCTGCTTTTCTTCTTTAAAGATACTAAATTATTTCTTACGGTTGTATTACATTCTTTTTTAAGTTAAATTTCATATAAATTGTTTTCTTTATCATTGCAGTTAAGATTGTTCATATGAATTGTTTTGATAGTAAAAAATGTATATGAACTTTAACTCAAAGAAGAAAATAATACAACCATAAGGAATTAATTTTCAAATGATATCTCAATATCTGCTTTTCTTCTTTAACGATATGAAATTATTTCTTGCAGTTGTATTACATTCTTTTTTAAGTTAAATTTCATATAAATTGTTTTCTTTATCATTGCAGTTAAGATTGTCCATATGAATTGTTTTGATAGTGAAAATATCAAAATTAAATGACATATAGTTAGATGCATATAATAGTTAAAGAAACCTGGATGTATTGCTTATAGCAATCACAAGGATCCTCTACTGTATCGTTTCCGTCGGTGTATCCTACCGATCAAACGTGTAATTCGTTCGCTTTTCATCGTTAAAATGTATCCCTCTGACGAAACCGAGACGTAGATTCCAAATAAAACCACCAGTTCTGGCCTCTTCGTTTCTTTTAAACACAATTCCATACATTTTGCATTATGCATATCCTCTGTATCTTGCATACACTCTGCATATCGTATACATATTTCTCGTAGCGGATGCTTTATGCAGCCGAGTGTGAGCTTCATCTTTAAAACGCTGAGAGACACGAAAATGTTTCCACGAAACGAAACGAAACATCGATGCGAGTTTCTGAACCTCCTTCGCGTAATTGAACGCGTCGATGCCCGCTGAATGGTGCGATCGTCGGCAGTTGTTCTCGAGAATTTATCTAACTTCCATCCTTGAATACGATGTTTCTAACGAAAATTTAATATTCCTCCGGATTCACTTGCAGATATTATCGGATGCCATAAAAGAATCGCAGGCGGCGGGGATTACGTCTAACCGGATCGATCGTTGCGGCCATCATCGTTATCGAAAACTGGAAAAATATAGGAAAAGGAAAGAAGGAAAACTATACCCGGCATGTCACTGACAACAGGCTACGTAACGTAAATGTGAAATCGAAAATGATTCGTTTGAACCTGTTCGACATATTTTTGGGGCAGGTGAATTTTACCCTTTTTTTTTTTTTTTTTTTTTTTTATTAATTGCCAATTGTGTGTCGAACCTTCTGCAAATAAATAACTTCTTCTGTTATACGTAGCTGTGATTATTATCATGGACAGAATAATAATAATTTTCTAATTAAAATACATTCTTTGTCAACGATAGACGAGTGATCCGAACACTTTCGAAGGATGATCCTTGCGATGTTGTGTCTCTTGTTTGCTTCAGATCAGCCTGTCTTTACAGTTGACGACAGAGTCTCGGATTTAACGAGCATCGACCAATTAGGGTAGTGAAAGGGACGTTATTATAGTTGTCGATCATAAGCCAATAATAGAAGGAAGGCATACGCGTTCTACCGCTGCTTATTCGGCCCATTATGATCGCAGACGCGAATAGCCGACTGCCAATTGCAGCGAAAACCGGGTTTCCCCCTGGTACCATGTCTAGGTCTATGCAACTTTGACGAGGCGAACTGAAACGATGACATAATCGTGACGGGGTTAGAGCACCGGCTGAAGTATTAGAGAGCCGGATGAAACGGCTGACCATGCTCCGGACTGTTTTCCACATTTTAAGGAAACTCGCTTCTTCTTCGCGTAATTTCTATGATTCGTTTGAAGAACTGAGACCGTTTCCATGATTAACTTTGTTTCGTGCGAGTTCTTTCTAAATGGGCCAAGTTGAACGAATTTACGACGATGGACGAAAGAAAGTCTAAAAATCGATACTTGCAAATAAGTTGACCGTAGCTTCATCAAAAATGCCCACCCGATAAAACAGACATTTTCGTTTGAAATTGTTAGATTTTCCTGTAATATCCTATTCATCTTTCAACGAGTGAAGTTGCAATATTTAGATCGTTCCACGTAAACGTGCGAACGATAAGAAGAAAGAAATTGTATGTATCTGCGCAGTCCTTTTACCAATCACGTTAACATTTCCTAGGGACTTTGTTTTATCTCTAGTCGAATAGAATAGAACAGAATTCGTTGGCGACTGGCTATTGCATTAGGTTCTAACACAAAGGTTTGAAAAAGTACATCTGTAAACTGTTTAAAAGTAAAGAGGCTGAAACACGATGAAAGTCAAACGCGACTGGGTCACGAAGAATAAAAAATGACCCGACTAAAGTAAATTCTTGTCGATGAATTTTTAACTGCGATTTTTATGACCAAACGGATGGACATAGCTGATAGGTGAGCGGCGCTCGTAATCGTCGATGAGAACGAGTGCGTGCTCGCGAAGGACGATTAACGAATCGTCACGCTAATCAACGATAAAACTCGAGCATTCTTACCTTCGCTCGATGCTCGATCTTGACACGTTTCTGATTCCCGGCACTCTTAGGCTCCTTTCACAACGATTTCTCCTCTGTTTTATCAGACTGGCTAATCAATCTTCCACGAAGATCCATCCGATTTGCCGCGCTCTTTTCCAGCTTCATCACTAGCCCTATTCTTGCCAGATCCTTGCGAAACCTCAGCAACTGCTTGCTCCGTTTCCCAAACCTCGGACTCCAGTCCCTTTCCGAGATTTCGCACGAGAGATCCTCCTCGTAATTTCCACCTGTACACCTGGTCGCTCAAAGGATCGATAGCTCTAGCTGATCAGAAGCTAAAAACTGATCTTCCGAGGCGTTTTCTTTTGATTTTAGTTTCTTTTGAGGAGCCTTTGAAGAGTCTCTGCAGAGCTTGGTACGAAGGATCATGTTAAGATTGGACGTAAATGTACATTTGGCGAAATGCGATGCCGAAACTGCGAGGAATGCTGGTCCACAGAGAAGAAAGCGATGATCTGGACGAGGAATGTGGATCAATCAGGGACACACGACAGGAACAAACGGTCCAATTGCTCACAGCAGCTTGGCAATTACAGCTTGAACGAGCCAAGGCCCCTCGACGCTTGATGTTGAGCCTGGTAACAGATTTGCCTGGACTTGGCCTCATCCGCTACTGTCCGACTCCTCTTAAACCCTTCAAACTCGATTCTTTAACGAATCTTCGCGTCTAACAACAATTTTTCGCAGCTAATAATCGACAGGTAACAGTTCGTTGAATATATCTTAAGACTATCGAAGAGACATACTTTGACAGATCTTCTTCTTCACAGAAGCCTACGCTTCGCTGGGAATCTTCCTTGATGAATTGGCTGGATCATACATGATCGAAGGATTCGCAGAACCGAGAAGCCTCTAATATGTTTGTTTCCTCAGGCAGTCAGACCCCTGTTAGGATCGCAAGAAACTCGGGATCTCTTGGGATTCAGCGAATCATTACGAAATTATTCACTTCCTGTATCTTGGATTCTTCAGACGACAGCAAGTTGCAAAAATTCAGCAGGTAAGTGGGAAAATAAAACTCAATTCTCCGACTTATTTCCGTATCTCTACAGAGATCTCTGTTCCTCACTGAAACGGTCTAGAAGGTTTCAAGAATGCCAGCAACCCTAGAATCAGAGGACCACCATAGGATTATCGCACGGTGTCCCGTGGTGCAGGTGTGAAGCCATGATCGATCGACGAAGAAAGGTTTGTTGAGAGTTCGATTGAAATATTCCTCGTGGTTCTACGAAGGAATCGTTGCGAGGATACACTTTCTGGTAGAGAGGAGCGCGACGCGTCTCGGACAAGTGTCGCGCGCAGACTAAACCTTCCGACGCGGCTTCCGCGCGGCTTTCAGTACGCGTACTGTGCGCAGGACTCGACGTGCGTCCCACGCCTACAGCCCTGAGCCGGAGACACGCAACCCCCGACTGAAGATTAACCCGTCCGTCTTGGTACGGCCGCTGAACTGACGGCTATTAACTAAGTGGAAACAATTATTTCCTGCGTTGGAGTGGGATACAGTTCTATGGAACCAAGGATTTACGCTTTGGATTTGCTCGGGCATTGCGGTTTTTAGCAAAGCTGCCACGATGAACGTAGTTTAGGTTGAAGAGTGGTTTGAGTACTGGTGCCTGGATGTTGTAGAGGGAGAAATTTGGATGAAAGTGAGAATCGATTGCAGGTTTCTTTGTGGATTATGCTTTCGCAGGGATTCTAGCAAGGACTTGACAGATCTTAGATGGAGAATTCTAAAAATCATGTAGATCCACAGAAGAAACATCGACCACAAGGCCGAATAACGCGACGAAAGCGATTCTGTCCAAAGGGAATGGAGTAAAATGCATGTCCCATGGGATTGTTTACCACATTTGGCCATGTGGTCGATTCTAAATATAATAGCCAGGTTAAAGAAGTCTGCTGCTTTAGCTGATCGTATTAACCCAGTTCTTATCGATTCCCCTCAGGGTTTGGTTCACAATGTGTGTTGTGCTCCTTGTCGTGGTTTACTCTTCCCCTTTTACCAGCCGAATTCAATGAACATCCCATTTCTGATTGCTACGCTCCAATTTCATACGCTCTCTCTCTCTCTCTCTCTCTCTCTCTCTCTGCGTTCCTCGGCTTTGAAGTCCCTCCTAATCGCAGACTGTACCTCTACAAACGTACTATTTCGTTTTTGTGCCATTCCTTTTCATGCTACGCCCTTTAAAACGTTCGCCGATCGTTCACGACATACTCAAGATTCCATGAAACTGAAAATTCAAGTCGTATTAGGATTTAGTTGTCAAATATGTGCAATATCCTTGAAAATTGAAAGATCAAGTTAAATTACAGTGGGGGGTTTTAATAAAAACAGTTTGATTTCTCGATAAGGATTGACAAAAGAGCGAGGTTAGACTCGAGTTTCAAATTTGGAGACGGAGTAGTTTGAAATGTAAGGGGATTAAAACGGATACGTCAGAGAGTTGCTCATAATTCAGCCAGGTTTCATTGAAATGTGAATATCTGGTTACCAAAATTACCCTTTCTCACGACTGTGCTGCGGAACTTTGAGAAGCTCTGCAATTGGTGAAGTTTACAATCGACATTATTCTTGCATCTCTTTGATCACCATGGGAATACTGTTCCAAATTCCGCTTTGTCTAAGTCCCGAATAGAATTTTAAAGCCAGTGCCAAAATCACCCTACCCCGTGTCTCGCGACTTTCTCTGAAAATGACAGAGAGTCAGGAGAAATTGTATCCTCGTTGCTTCATGAAGTCTAAGATCTCAAATTCGTGAAAATCCGATGATAAACTGGAAAATTTGAAAATATTAGCTTTTCCCGCCAAATGCGTCTTTATCTGTAAATGATGATTATTAACACTAAATAGTTGCTTGTTTTCAGTTCCCGCTTCTGGGTGCCATTTGCAATATCAAATTTGCGAAGGTTAGGTTAGAATCTTAAAAATTTGCAAATGAATCTCGTTTCTAAAATAATCATTTTTTCTCACCATACGAGAAAAGCAATTTATCTGGATTAATTAATCTCATATCGAATTGTACAATGCTAGATATTCGCGAGATACAACCAGAAATACTTTTTCAGCTTGATTAATCAGTTTTCAATTGGATACGCAGCGATACGAATTTTCAGAGCGCGTAATTGAATTCTCCTGTCGATGAGATCATTCATTTTCCCGTCTTCGCCACCAGTTATTAACACAGACATACGAAACAATTACTTGGAAACGAAAGAAGATCTGCAGGCGACATTCGTCAAGCTGCGATTAACAATTCATAATTTTCACGATTAATTCGACGAAGAGTAAAACATATCCCCCGCTTTATCTACACCAGTTACAATTACATCCATTGCGCATGCGTGATACCAGGGCCGTTCTTTCCTATGGTAGTTCAGTGTCATTGCACAGTCAACTTTGAAGTATCTAAAGACGTGTTATTACAACAGTTTTATATTTAAAAATATATATAATGTAATTAATGTAATTATAAAGTGCTCCACTTTTAACAAAAATATTTCGGTGAAAAAGGAAATATTGGAATATAAATCAAATTTTCAATTTTATTCGTTCATCAAAAATTGAATACATTGTCCAGCTTTCATAAAGGAATGTTTCAAAATTTCAAAGAATTTCTGGCTAAAAAGAGGCAAGTTTTTACAAAAGCAATTATAACGCTGTCAAAAAATACCTAAATTATAATGAAATATAGAAAATAGACGTTTAAAAATATAAAAAATACTATTCTTTCTTATAATATCTATACTACATTCAATTAGTAAATAGTAACAATATACGGGGTGCTCTAATAATTGTGTTAAAATCAGCAAAGAGATGATTCAAAGTGTCGTATAAAAAAATTTCATTCTACTTTTTGTACTTCGTCTACTTAAAAGATGTTCGAACTCGATTTTCTTGAAAACGGAACGTCATATGAAAAATGTTATACTATATTTTCAACTTATCTTCACGTAGAATCACCCTCTTACCGATTATACCACGATTACCTTAACACGCTATATTTCTAAATTCAAATGGAACGATTTTCGTGCACAGAGGGCGGTGGTCTCCAAGCAGCTAGCGACAGTACTGCGCGCCAGTGGACGGAGCCCGCATCGAAGGCAGTTGTCGTCTCACAATGGGACGAAGTTGTGGTTTTTTCTGGTTTTTCGTGTGGTTCGCGACTCTCGTGAAACCCATCGAGTTTCCCGACGTTTTACGAATGTGAATCCCTAGTGGGCACAGCGTCCACAGGAACAGGATAGTTCCCGAAGGATTCGAAGCAGCTTTGGTGTGACACTGGGCGGTGTCAGGTTAGGTTTTGAAGGTAAGTCGCAATACCAACACGTATATAGAGTTCGTTGATAAGCCATTATTTCGTGAAATTCTTTTTTCACCTTTTTCCCCGCCTCGATGGAATTCGATTCGAAAGTTTCCTTCGATCAAGCTAAACTCCAACCTGCAAAACAGAGTTTGGCGAATGATTTTGATTTATTCGATTCCGCAAGCACGTTTGAATGTTCGTGACAGGTGGCCAGAAACTAGTTCATACTTTATTATAGCGGTGTGCCTAGTAGCTCGAGGTTATCGGTTTTTCGATCTCTTATCGAAATTATGTTGTTAGGTTAGATGTTGTGGCAGTTTGTATTGGATATTGGCCGTAGAGACGTGCAGCTCTTATTGGCATTCTTTGTTGCTTTGAACGCAACTGTTTACGGGAGATTTCCTGTAATTAAGGAGTTATTTATTACCTCGATATTGTTAATAAATTTCAAAATTCATTTCCCTTCGTATTTCTCAGTTGATTTTATATTACCGAAATTTAAAATTTGTATTTCGTATTATATTTGTTCGAAGCAAATACCATACAGCAAATACAGATATCATTGGAAAGCACGAAGTACAAACAAATAAAAATCACTCACTAATAGTGCAATAAACAAACACGTGCTGTTGATTAAATAAATATATAAATTATACACAGATATGTTTCCTAACAAAAAATGTAGCAAATAATGAAGAACAATTAAATACATAATGTGATTCACTATTGATAATAAAAAAAAACACAAACACCCGTAACCCCCTAATTATTTTTTAAACATCTTCAAATTATTTCTCAATAAATTGAAATATAAATTGTAATCTCGTTGCATTTATTTTCTAATAAATTTCGATGTCAATTTGAAGAAGGGGAAAAATAAAGGTTTATAGGGTAGTTTGTTTGGCGGTAAGAAAGTTGTATAAATTCTGTGGAGATTGGTCGGAAGTTTCTGGCTGTATTAAGGAAAAGTTTTCCGATCTTGGACAAGGATGTACCGAGATATAATCCCTCGAGTACACTCAATGTTCTCTAAAGTGTCTCGTTTCAGAGCAAGAGAGTTGCTCAATACCGGAGTTTGCACTTCCGTGACCTAACGTTTGTTAATTCTTCGGCTGGAAAGTGCCAATATCCTGTCGCCATCTTACCGACCGAGTCTCAAATTCAGAATCTTTCTTTTCACATTTCTCATAAGAGATGACTTAATTTTCTGCCATGTATACAAAATTTGTCTTAATTATATATGATTAAAATTTATATTATAATGATTAAAATTTACGTCGTCTTTATTAAATAAAATTATCAAAAATGTTTCATTAAAAAACGAATAAATTATCAGGAAGACATTGAACGTATTAACTTCGCTTTTGTAAGTAAAACATTTTGATAGAATATTATTAAACAGTATTGTTTCCAGAATTTATAAAAATCTAAAATTAAATTGCTTGATGCGAATTGCATTAGCGACATTAAATGCTAATTCTTCTCGGTTGAAAGTTTCTTTTTTACGAAGATGGCTTCGAGATGGCTCAAGTAGAATTTATTCAATTATTTCCCTTCCGCTGTGTCGTTATTTCGTTAGATTATCTAGGTGGTGAAAAATTAAAAAATAACGTAGGTTAAACTCCCGAAAAAAGCTCAATCCGGTTGCTTTGCGTCACACTTTATCCCATTGTTTTTAGAAACCCGAGTTACGGTTCTGTCTCAAGCCACTTGTGACGAGTGAAGTTGCTAGCAATTAGATTCTTTTGTTCTGCCCTTAAACGCCACCTTTTTTCCCACCAAATACCATTCTGTTTTGCACGACGGTTAACCGTATTCTACATATTTTTTCATAGGAGAGAAACAATCCAATTGAAACTCTAACTTACATGGTAACTTAAACGTAGTATTACGTGCTTGATCACAACTTGAATGCTTATCATGTAATATTAGCTTTTCGATTACAAATTCGAATTACGAACATTTTGTACAATATTTCTAATCGAGTATTTCATGGAACACACGTAGAACATAATATTACCTGTTTGGTCCCAATTTCAACTCCCATCACACAGTACTACGTTTCTGGTTTCAACTTGAATTTTTAACACATAGTAGCAAGTACATTATCACATAGTGGCAAAAAATTTGAATTATAATAATTGCATATAATATTGCAAAATACATATTCCATATAGTAATACACATTCCAAAGTAGTAAATACTACAGGAAGTATCTACTAAACGTAGTTGTTCGTATTCCTATTAAGATCCAGCGACCTTGCGAATTCTTACGAGCTTTCATTCGCTATATGACGACACCGTCGATCATCGATGGCTATAAAGCTATAAATGCTTCCACGTCGAGCTGTTCGCGCAAATAAAGAGATGAAGAGATCAAGAGAGAAAAGGATAGCTAGATAAGCTACCGATAAGCTAACAAAGCCGTGTATTCTTACCGAAGGAACCCATTGAAGTTCTCTACTCGATTCGCGTCGCGATCGACTATTACCGACCGGGTAAGAAAGTCTTATAAGTCAAGGTATTTGTTCGTTAGTTCATCGAAATTATTCGAACGTATTCTCATTAACTCACGAAGAACGTCGATTGCGCTGTGTCAAAATAAAAAGTCTGTGCTAAAGAAAAAGGTTATGAGTCGAAGAATTCTTCACCCAGACTTTCTGTACCTTCTTCAGGGTAGATTCAACGCCTCATCATACGATTCACGAAGAAAGAGTAGTAGTAGGTTTTCCCTTAGAAAACGCAATGAACAAGCACGGATTAGTCTACGGTAAAATCTCGCAAGTAAGCTTATTCGAAATTGGGCCAGCGAATGCACGTAGGCCTCGCGTGTACACGTTTAAGAACATAATAGGTAAAAGTTAATCGATCTCTTGTGAAAAGTGATCGCCGTTGAAAAGCCTCTCGGTTGACTGTGCCGAAAAATTGAGAATAAAAAGAGAAAGAGAGAGAGAGCATGAAACCGTGTTTGTTTATATACAAGGTGTCTCGGTTAAATGAGATCACTTAGATATCTGCTTTATTTTATGATTGTACCAAAAAGCTTCTCAGGGCGAAATTAATCCGTTCTCTGTCGATTTTTCGATTTTATATATATATATTTTTCTATCTATTGCATCGAGTTAGATAACTTGTACAAATTGGCTCGTTATCGCGGAGATCGATATTATTTCGAGCCTGCAAATAGCGAACCGTTAACTCCATCGTTGCGGAATGGAATTTGCTTTGTGACATCTGCCGGTCGAACAGTGAAAGGAATCTGCTTCCGACAGAATTTTACGCTTTATCGGCTGCGCGATCCTAGGGGAAAAATCTGACATGTCGCGACACGATACAAATTAATTGGTTTCCTGCTTTGCAGCATCCATGTCGGATTTGTATCGAGATAGGGAAATGTTTGATCGTATGAAAAGTGATATCGGTAAAATTTTTAATTTGGAGAACGTTCGCTCATTTGGGAAATAATCTCTACGCTTGTTCAAGTATTAAAATACACAGTCGACGAAAGATTATTATAATAAAGTTACTGAAGATCAAATATATATATCTACGTGGAATTAAAAATTACTGAAAGCGTTAGCAGATGTTGAATTAAACATTACTAAAGCAGTTTAAAAAATGACTACATTTAGTATGTAGAGCACGTATTCACAAAGTTTTATGGTATCTGTAAGAAAATTCCCTAGATAAGTACGTATGTCTGATGTAGCCTCCACTTTAATTCTTTCCTTCTTTTTAGAAAAAAATGTACTCTCGTTTCTTTGCATTACTTCCTCGCTGAGTTTTTCAATTATTCGTGACAAAAGTTATTACGCGAGCTACAACATATTTTCTAATGAAATTCATGCGCTTTAAAAGTGTCAGAGCTTTTACAAGGAGGAAGCAACGAAACTTTTTACACAGATATGATAGAACTAGAACGTAAATGACAACGTTTTATAAATTGGAATGGACACTTCATTTATGTTCGACTGTAGAAACTCTATCGATCTAATTAATTTAGTTACATCAGTTTAACTAAATTCGGTCACTCGAACGTTTTCATACATACACACAAACACGTGCACACGCGCATGCACGTACACACTCACAGTTAAATATTTTCTGAATTAAATAACCTTTCTTTACGGAGATTCTCATTAATTCTAAAAGTTTTATCAACACTTCTCCAAAACTGGTAAGAAAGACGGTGAACGTATAGATACTTTAATAGAAGGAAAGATGCATTTCGTTCCTAAAATACATTTACTGCATTTATTAAACTCAGCCTGCCCGCTGAAAATTAAAGCTTCGTAATTTGATACTTGTTTCGAAGTTTGATTAAATTTGATTTCCAATCATTCTCTCGTACCTGTTTTACAATTAATATTTCGTCAAATAAAAGATATAATGTATGTGCATCATTTACATAACAGTACTAAACACAAGATATTCAAAGATGGTCGATATTGTATTTTTAGTCGTCTTTTTTGTGATTGTGAAAGAACGTAATATTACGTCACTAGTAATCGGCTGTAGTTTATACAAAGGCGTAATATTATGTGAATAGTAAGCAGCTATGGTCTATAAAGAAACGTAATATTACGTCAGTGGTAATCAGATGTAGTTTTAAAAAAGGCGTAATATTACGTCACTAGTAATCGGCTGTAGTTTATACAAAGGCGTAATATTATGTGAATAGTAAGCAGCTATGGTCTATAAAGAAACGTAATATTACGTCAGTGGTAATCAGATGTAGTTTTAAAAAAGGCGTAATATTACGTCACTAGTAATCGGCTGTAGTTTATACAAAGGCGTAATATTATGTGAATAGTAAGCAGCTATGGTCTATAAAGAAACGTAATATTACGTCAGTGGTAATCAGATGCAGTTTTAAAAAAAGCGTAATATTACGTCAATAGTAACCAGATGTAGTTTATAAAAAAAGCACAATATTATGTCAGTGGTAACCAGATGTAGTTTATAAAAAGGCGTAATATTACGTCAGTGATAACCAGCTATAATTTATAGGAAGACGTAATATTACGTCGACAACAATCAGTCATAGATCGTAGAAAGACGTAACACTATATCAGTGGCCATCGGCAGCAACACGAGTTAACTCGTCATCTCAGCCACGACTATGTTTCTTATAGTCTTGCTACCATTTTCCACTTATTCAGTTTTTTAATGCATCGTTACATTCGAAATTTTTCTTTCCTTTTTATACATAAAAAAATTATACGTATGCCTCTGCAATCTAATTGTAGGTTAAGATATACCTATAAAAATCTTCTGTTTTAATCAAATTCTACTTTAAATAAAAAATTAAAGCATTATAAAAAAGGGAATTAACGTCACTATGCTCGTCACTTCCCAACTAGCCACCCAACCATTCTCTGTTTGCATTCGCACACAGATTTCCATACAGGAGAACCGGGCACGAAATTCTCCGATTCCGGTGAGCTGATAACAGAAAGACCGGTTATCTAATCTCTGCACGGTGAAAAGCGTATGTAGAGGAACGGCGCGTGCATGCAACGTGCTCGTTAATCGTGCACCATTGCAAAGGCGAAAAGGAAAAATGTCGGGGATAAAAAACAAATCGACCTGAACTCAACTGAATCATTGTGCGTGAGTTACGTTGCTGCGAAAAAAAAGCTCACCCTTGCAAATGACGATCGATCTTAGTGTGCATTGGATGAATTGTAAATATTGTACTATGTTTTTTCTTCCAGGAATAGTTTACAGGTCATGCACGTACTTAGTACTACCCTTGTTTGTAGTTTCGTGTTGCGTTCAGATGTACTCCTCTTTTCTTCAATTCTAATTGACTAAAGTTCATGTACACAAAATACAGTACTGCTAATACAAGTACTACAGTTGCGCTTTAAAATCATGTTTCTAGAACTTAGCACTAAGTTCTTCGCTTCGTTTTTTCATTTCTCAGTTGCGCCAATCCTCAATTGCTATAATATGGGTCAGATTATTATAACATATGTTATATAACATATATATTATGTATCATGTATTATAAAATACATAACATAAAATAAGCAGTAAATGAAGAATTAGTTAAATAACATAGCCTTGCGTTGCAAGAGAAAATTATCAATCAACTGTTTTGTCTGCGTTGCATTTAATTGACGATTAATAATAACACGTCTTAACAATATTTTTCAGAGAGGTGAACAAAATAAACTGCAAAACTGGCGGGCTTGGCGAGTTGCGTTTCGACGGTGGTCGACGACGAAGAACAGGAGGAGCTGCGGTGCACAGGAAGCGACGTCGAGATCGAGGAGTACACCGACACCGACGACTCACCATATGTCGCTTATCAGGTCACTGATAAGCTGTTCGACACGGACAGGGTGGCCTGGCAAAAATTCAGCTTCGTCGCAACCCTTCTGACCGTCGTCGTGTCCATTACCTTTCTGATTATCACCTATCCCCTTTATCTCGAGAGCGTCAGCTACGTGTCCAACGCTTACACAGGTATCCCGGAAACGAATGGATAATGCTAATTCTAGTTCCTTCGCGTAGGCGATTTTATTCTGCTTTTATCCTTCCTTGTCGCGCCAGCACATTCGTCTTTTTCAAACCGTACGTTCTGTGTATACGTGTTTGCACAATTGGTATGATATTGATATAAGATGTTTGTAGTATGGATTAGGATTGTTTGCTATGGGATTCTATTATGGTACTACAGAGAATTTTCCTATTGTGTAGGTTATAAACGGGAAGATAGTGATTCTACGTGAAGGAATAAATAAAAAATGTAAAATAAAACCTCTTTGTACCAATTTTAGGACTTCTCTTCACTGCCTTCTGCTCCGCCTTCATCCTGGGCATAATATGTTTCATCGCAGGAAGAGTATCTCCACCACCCGCCCTGATTCCAAACAGCATGCGAATCAAGATCCCTCGTTGTGCTCTGCTCAAAATCAGTCTCATCTATGCTCTCTCTGGCATAGTGATCACGCTTTGCTTGGACCGGGACAGGGTGCTCTGTCATCTACAAGATCCCATAAAAGGCATCACTCTTGTCTTCTCCCTGGTCTACTACTTCTTCTTTTGTCGCAAAAGTAAGATTCCACATTTTATCATTGTTATAAAAAGAAAATGAAAAATAATCAATTGTTATAGTGATGAGCTTGCAAAGGATCTTCTCAAGCACTACGATAATTGTGGGTCTCTTCATAAGCGTTGATTATGGCCTCTGTGATCAATTTCGATGTAGAGGACAGGAAGTTTCGGGTCATACAATAACTATGAGAGGATCTTGGGGCGTGAAGGCCATTTGGACGTTTGTTTATGTCGGTGCACTAGCTGCTTTCGCTATGTTCTTCACTTTGCTCGAGGCCCATTATACCACTGAGGTGAGAGTTTAAAAATGAATCGGAAAGAATATTGTGGACGACATTTCGTCCCGTGTATGTAATGACATTTTTAAATGCTACTTCAATTTTACATGGAGATATTTTATATAAAATTTGAAGTGTACTTTGATTTCTTTTCATTTTATATATACTGCTTAAAGTAATTAGTAGTAATGTTAGAAATAATGATAAGTAATAACTAGGATTTAAGAACAATCATTAAAAAATAAATATACATATATTGTCACATAAAAATAAAAGTTTTACCAAGAAAATTTAATATTCTATGATGACGTTTATTGTATGAAGAATACAGATTCCGTGTTAGTTTTACAAATTATTTTATTCTGTCATAAAAATAGGCAATTGTATAAAAAAAAGAAAATGTTCTTTATGTTCCAGCAACAGAATATGTGTCAAATAATGGCGAACCATCAAAGCTCTTTCCTCTACACAGTATCAAGATTGGTATCGTCACGAGACATCCGTCGACGAGGTTCTGAAGAAGAGGGAGGCAGACTGCTCCACGTGACAGATCCTGACCCTACCGTAAAACCAAAACATATTCCAAAACCTCCAATCCTCGAAACTCTCTTCTACATTCACTTAATCGCGTTCTTTGCCATTTTATCGATGTCCTGGATCGACACGTTGCCAGGGATAGGCAGAGTAAGTTAATTAAATTAATTTACATTTAAAATTATGGTAGGATTCTATTTACTCAGTAGACAATCTAATAATATATAGGAATTTAATGATTCTTCTCATTATCTATAATTTTTCATTCACAGTAGAAATTCATGTTCAGATAACTGGGATTCAATAGACAAGATTTATTCATTTGATCGATTTAGTCAAGTACTAATTAAGATTTCATTCCAATAAATGAAGTTGTACTTTCTCTGTTACAGGGATTATCTCCAGCGGAGCTATACCGCGTGGTGGAGCATGGACTCACGTGTCACTTCAAAAACAGCGACAACTGCTCAAATATTTCTACTCGTGGCTGGATCTTCTTAATAGCATATATCATCTTCTCAATTTCTGTACTGAACTTCTTGTCTATAAGTGAGAGCGCTGTCTTCACTGTTGCTACCGCCACTGTGTCCCTTCCATTGTCTGTAATCTGGTGGAACATCTATAAAATGGATGTTCACGGCCGTGAGTAAAAAGCCTCTAATTAATTAACCATGTATATCTTTGCTCATAAGGATTGAGATACTTAGGAAAAATCGGAAACCTGAATAATCACCAGAAGACTATAACAAGCTGTAGGAATTATTGTCTCATTTGAAATGATTATATATGTGATTCATAAATCAGACTCGGATCTTGATTACGCTTTTGAGACACACTAAAATCTCTTACTTTACAAAACTCAATTTACTTTAGAAGTCCTGCCTGTTTCCTCTAAAAGCAATAAGATTTCTCAAACGAGGAATTTAAACAGGTTTCATCACATGGTCTCCCGGAGTGACGGGAGAGTTAATCTGCGCTCTGCTGGGTCTTCCTGTGGTCCTTCTAGGCCTAGGTCTTCTCGTCAGATCGCATTTCCGTGACACTCAGCCCTGCTACTTAACCGTGCAACCACCTGACGTACAGTGTGAATCTTCTCAAAGATGAACATCTTTCAGGAAACCATCTGGAGTCTTCGTATTTAACTCTACAGCATAAAGGATCCATAATAATCATTCTACAAATTTTTGTTTAAACGTATAAAAAAAAACCGGAGGAAATCGAACGTCAATATTTTATAGAAATTGAAGATATAGGGGTAAGAAGGAGAAAGAAGATGCTTTGGGAGTAGCATGTGCAAGAACACGTGTTGTCAGAGCTCCGCAATCGACTGGGGGTAGTGACTTAATTAACTTTTTAACTGTTGCAACCCAAGGCCCAGTTAAGCAAGCTGCCAAATATATTGTAGTATTTGAAAAAGATACGGTGAAGTCGTAAAGTTAGTCAATGATCAAAACTTACAACTTTTTGTGGCACAATAAGTAATTTGAGACGAAATAAAGTCATACGGACTTAGAGCAGTTAAGCCAGTTCTATATCAGTTCTGAACCGATTTTTTCTTTGCACTGTGTTTGAAAAAGTTTCTCTTTTTTTTATCTAATTAATTAATCCTGTGAAAGGATTAATCTTAAGTTTTGTTTTCTATCAGTATCATTACATTTATGCATACTACAGAAAAAAATATTGAAAACTGGCTTTACCGCCCCTGATCGATGGAGTGACCTCTCTTGAACTGGAGGAGAGCTTTCTGTGCACAGTTGTGATAAAGGAGGTAGCATGGACCCGGGGAAAGCAATAATATCGATTATCTCGTATACGCAAAATAAAGAAAAAAAGCGAAAGAGAAAGAGGAGGAGGAAGGAGAGAAGCGATCAATGTTTCCTATGTAATTTGCCAGCGAGAACATCCGTCTAGTCACACAACGTTATTGCCGATTTATATTTTATTTTGATAACGAGAATATTTAATATTTTCGAAACAAAGAACGTTCGAATTATACGTGTTGAGAATATATGTGAATACGTGTGCGTGTGTGTGTGTATATGTGAATGAGTGTATCAGAGGAAGAAACAAAAAATACAGAAAATATTTTATAAACTCAAAGTATAATAGTGTGTACTGGATTGAAAGTTACATATTATTGAAAAGGACCTGCTTAGAGGTTAGGTTTCTCTGTTATTCATTACCATGTTTAATGAATCTAGCAACAGAAATTGAGAATCTACGTCTCTGTTGAAATATCGAAGAAAATAGAGCAGTTCAATTTCTCTATAAATCTGACTCTATAACTCTATAACTGTAAACAGAAATATACCAATTTGGCTTCTAATATGTTCCCAGGTCGCCATATTGGGATTACAGCCATCTTTTAATAAATATGAAAGAAGACAAAATGGCGTGGTTGAATCTTCACAGGTACACCTTTTTAGATAAAAAAAACTTACAAACTTTGATTTTATAAAATTTTTTGGGATGTTATATTTGAAGTATAGAGCTTTTACTGTCTGATGGCAAAGCAATTACCGGTTTATCGCGATTCTGTGATCCTCCATTTCCACTTCGTGCATACGCGAATATTTAGATAAGTATATTTGCCAAAGATAGGAGAAGAAGAATGTTAAACGTCAGATATTTCAGTCTTAGAAATAGAGTATAAACGCGAGTGTATGCGTACGTGTGAAAGCACGATTTTACATGAACAAATATGGCGCACGAACAAATTCGAACTAGTCGGAGAAACTTACATAATACATGTTTCTACTTAACAGAATTTCCAATTTCTTCAGCGCAAACTGTGCGATCCCTTTTTATATTTTTACAAAAATTTATTCACGTGGATAATCCTGTCGACATTCTTGATCATTTTAATTATTTATCGCAACTATTTATGCGAAAATAATTCTACGCTTTCAGTATTGTTCTATTAGTATTCTGTATACAGAGTGTTTCTAAAGCATCAAATAAGTAGATGAAATTTAAGATGTGATTTAGAATTTTAAGCCTATTATTTTCATCAAGTATACAGTGACCATGAAAACAAGTAGGAGAAACGTAATTTTAAAAGACAATTATTTTAGAAATGCTTTGAACTGAAAAATGCATGTACTTAATTAACAGTCTTATGGTTGGATTGTGGATATCAATACACATTCACATTCTTATGAATGTAAAGTAATGAAACCAAAATGTAGATTTTATCTACGAAATACTATAAAAAATACTTTACTTTGGATATTTTATATAATATACATCCAGCAAATTTTTGTGTCTTTTCCCATAAATGTATAGCTATCCACAGTCTGCTTATGATAGCTGTGTTAGCTCAACGTTTGTAGAAGAGCCTTCTTTTTCTACGTATTTAGTACTTAGTATGTAAGCACTGCATTTTATCTTAGACGAATTAGGGTGAATCGTTTCTCCATGACTGTCAATCCCGCTCCTCCTCCTTGGACTGACACGCAGTCCGAAAAGCTGATCAAAAACCGCTGTCCGCGTGAAATCAAAAAGAAATGAGGATGTGATTGAAAGTGGCTAAAAGGAAAATTGTAAAATTCGTGCCAAAATATGAAATACCGAGTTCTAGTCTGTAGCGACTGTAACGAGTCGTGTAAACGATAGCTAATAAGTATTTATTAGAGCCGTACTGAGAATAGCGTGACACACATATAGACAAGTACCGTGAATTAAGTGTAGTTTGTTGTTGGCAGATGTTGAGATGGTAGAAATGTAAGAGAAAGAGGAATATTCGTTGTTGGAAATATGTCAATCATATTCTATCGCAGAAGCTATATACGTCCACGACTTTTTTACACTGATATAAGCGTTCCAAGTGTAATTATATCAAGATTGCAAGAAGAATAGGCTTTGAGATGGTCTCCGGTGTCATTATTTCTATTTTATTTATTCTGTCAGTATCATATTAATATTCTCATATTGCTGTAACAGAATGAGAATAAAACATTGAATAGCATGATTAGATTTCAATTGGTACCATTGGATTATAGATTATAATCCAACTATTGTTATCTGTGATCCAATGATGCTAGTTTTAGAAATTGGGGAAGTTTATCAGTGAATTTTCAGTAATATAATCTTATGTATAATATTTACTTGTTATAGGAACTTGGAGTTATTTTATGACAACTGAAGATGAATTTTGGCTAGACCTATTAAGGTCTATTCTTTCTGCAGTTCTGCTATAGCTGCTACAATAATAAAAGACGAAAACGGAAGAGAAACAATAACGAACGTACTACTACTATATTATTACACTATAGCCGCAACATTTAACCGTATATATACGTATACATATATTAAGAAGTAAATCATGTTATACAATTAACGGAAGACGCAAGAGGGAAGCCAATTTCAATTTGTAGCTTTCTTAATCGACGAGACGTAAATTGAATTACAGACGCAGTTACATACAAAGAAAAGGATTCTAAACTTTTTTAAAGAAAGCGCAATTAACGAGTAAATAAGTTACTCTGGTTCAACAAGGGAAATAAATTCAACAGAAGGAAAACTTGGTGAATCGGAGAAGTTACGCTTAGAGAAGGAAAGAAAGTCTATTAAAGAATAAAAAAGAAAATAAGAGGAAAATTAAAAAAAAAAAAGGAAGTAAAGAAGAAAAAAAAATAGCAAACTGTTGATTTTTAATAATTTATTTTTTAGCGAATCATTTTCTCATGTGGCTCAAGCACGATGAGTGTTTTCATTGTGAATCAACTAGTCAACCCTTCCAGGGCTTTTCCCTAATTATCTGATGCATAAGACGCTGTTCAATCGCGCTGGTTGTTATCGCCAAATGTTGAAAAGAATGAAAATATATTCTGCGTACAGGATATCTAATCGCTGGCTTTCTGATAGTGATTTATTTTTTTATCGAACGCCCACGACCTGGGAGGGTTGACCTATCGTAGACACATTCGCTGCTATTGATGCATACGATGCGTCGATGCAGAATCAATTTCTTCTTCAATATTCCTATCGTTTTACATTGTTATTATTAATATATTCGCTCGGTTTATCCCTCAATTAGTTATTAAGTTATTAGTTGTTGTAGCGTGCAATATTGAATCATAGTATTATATTTCATATCCTTGATCAAATGATGTAGGAAGTTGAAGAAAGTATGAACCCGTTTATTATTTATATTATTATATAAGTAAACATTATTTATATTATTTATATAAGTAAACATACTTCTGATGAAGTATTTTAATAACAGCGAATGTGTTAAACAAAACAAACAAAATAGCTATCTAGATAACAATTGAAAGAGATCCAAATTTCTGTTGCACAAAGATAAAAAGAAGAAGATTGCATCTGATGCAAACTTGAATGGAGAAATATTGTTACATTTATCTGGTTGCTTGTGGTTGAATATTTTTATAAAAGGACCGTAGTGCGTTCGAATACTGATTACAATGGTAAATTAGCGCGCGACATGCTAAGCAATGCGAAACAATAAATTTCGCATCTCTTTCAGATAGACGCTTTACAAAACTTAACAAAAAAATACTATTTACCAGCGATCAGCAGTGCCGTACATATACACACATAATATATATACATATACATATATATTTATACTGGGTGTCTTCCCCGTGAATATAACGTTAACTATGACATTTCCAACCGTAGCTGGTATACAGTAGAATCTTCGGCTTTCGGTCCGCCAAATTAATTCTGCACTTAAACAATTTTTCAATCGTTTACTTTTGTAATCTTCTTTATTAGGATTCTTCAAATTTGATTTATAATCGCGGATCAAAGGCTTTGATGTTCCTTAGTATTGAAATATAATAAACTTAGGTTTATCGAATATGATGAAAAATGTTTCATTAATTGTCTAATTAAGTTGTAGAATTTTTTGGCGGACGCGAAGTTGAAATTTTTAAATAAGTGGAATCGAAAATTTCGCCAATGGGATGCGACAAAATTAACATAGAAAAGATATTACAGGAATGAGGAGAACTGCTCTTAATAATTTTTTATCGAAATTCTTAAGTGTATTTGTAAAGTATCTTATTTGAGAAATTCTTTTACAATTTTTTCATGTAAACGCATCGCATTTCTCCTCTGAAACGTCTCCCATAACAGTATGTATGTAGCATTGAAAAGAGGGGATTTTGTAAAAATAGCAATTTGATAAAAAAGAAAGGAAAATAAGCGTATTCCCGTGGTCGATGTTTGGATTCATAATTACGCTCAATATATTCACTATATTCAACAATTATGTACCGGATTGTAAATGTGTTAATACGTACATATATATACTTATATAAAAAAGGTAAAAAAAAAAAGGTCGTCGTATAAAGTTCATCTTCTCGTCACTCGACCACTCGTCGTCCACTCGTTTGAATAACAAGATCAATTAAGTTACTGAAAAGCAGGCACCGACTAACGAAGTTAATTATGTACCAGCCACGAGACACTCGTGAGATAACGTAGAATCTCTTCACTGTCGGGCTTGATATTCATCTCGAGTGCCCTCGTACTGATTCTGCCCATCACTGCTTTCTTTTTTCCTCTGAAATCCTCTCACTAGATGGTGAAATGCGTCTTTTAAAAATGACCAGCTAAAACTAGTTTAGATATTTATTCAATTACTAAATTCGAATTGAAATTGGAACTTGAATTTTAGTTTGAGACTGAGAACGAATCTGAATGTAAATTAGAGTATTCTACCAAAGAGTTTTAATTATTTATTTGTTACTTAATATCTGACAATAGAATGTGTCTGATAAAACTCATGGCACAGCGAGACAAACTAAATTACCATTTGGATTTCTTCTTTATTTTTCTTGGAATATTATATTCATATCTGGAAAGATTCTACAAACAAAAAATATTGATAGTATTTCTTGGTTAACAAAAATATTTCATTAAATGGTACATATTAGTACCATTTATTAAGCATTCCAAATATTACAGTTTTCATAGACTCTTAACTCTCACAACAGCATAACATCAAAGAACTCACTACAGAGCCTATCTCTTGTATGTCTTAGATCTTTTTAAAGTTTCAAAACCTGCAACCTGGCCGTTCTATGAACGTCTCCTATCCTCTCGGACATTTTTCTGCCAGCAAAGCTGTAATCTTCGTATCGAAACTCATGTAGAACCTCGAAACCCAATTTGTCTGCGATTCGTTGGCTGTAGTTGGAGGCAAATACACCGAAAATTATCTCTGGGAGCACGTGCTGCTCTAGAACGTCACCGTCGATCGATGTTCTCTTCATTGTACCGTTCAACAGTCCTCGACCGAACTCGATACACTTTTCTACCATTTGGCGACCGATCCCTCGGCCTTGGTAACGTGGATTGGTGCCAAGATAAAACAGCTCCAACGCCCCATTTGCATCGTTCCTCTCAAAAATATCTACGCTGCACTGAGTCTGTTCTTGGACCAAGAAGCAGCAGAATTAATCTTAGTTGGTTTCTTTAAGAAAATCTAAAAAGGACTGTTATAATAACGCTTTGGTTGCTATTGATAACACTCTAATTGAAATCATCAATTCCAAAACAGGCCAAGTCCACGAATTTGTTTCGATTCATTATTGATCTCATTGATTGGCGCGAACAAGTGAACTAGCGCGTGGTCTGAAATTCATAGCTTCAGCTCCGAAGATAAACTAGTGCTGTTGCAGTCACAAGAAACGTGTTAATTAAGTTCAAAAATACATCCAGATCTTCCGAGTCTCTAAATAGAGCCTATGATGGTAGCAAAGCAATTACCGAACAAATTGAAGATGACACTTGATCTAAACGAGGCAATTTAACCAATCATCAAGAGACACTTACGTCATCGAGAAGCTTGACAAGCTGCCTGCACGTCTGGTGCCTCAGGTTTTCCTCTATGAACACCTCTAACTCGTCCTTTGCTCCTTCTTTGGGTCTAGCCTTCAAAGTGATAGAAAACGTTCGGTGAAAATTACTTGGAGAAAGTTAGAGGAAAAACTGGCTAGCTACTATGGAAATGGATGAAAACTTGCATGAAGCTTGTTGAACGCCACTGCTGCTAATTCATTCGTCTTCTTGTCAACAGCTATCAACGTGGTACCATCTTTGATGACTTCCTTGAAGACTAACAACATCTCTTCTGGAGCTCCATCTTCTTCGAACATCCCCAAACCTATTGCCAGATTTTCCTGTTTCATGGTCTGAGCCTGTATAGCCAAAGCATCCTCTACTTTGTCTCTGGTGAGTAGTTTGTAGTTCAGTTCATCATCAAACTCCAGAGACATGGCTGAGAAGCGAAATGGTAAAACTGGAACTAAAATTTCCAACAGGACTTAATCCATTCACCATTTTGTTTCATGAATCGTTTCTCTGAGGAAGCTCCTCGATTAACAATTATAATAAATATAGATAATATAGATTTTCATATAAATTTCTCTGATCTAACTGATTCGACTAATTGTTTTATCAATTTTATTCAAGATGAAAGGCGTTTTTATCTGTTACCTGTTGTTTCGACAGGTTGATAAAGAAACAGATAGGAAGCGACACGTGCTGAGACGACTGACAGCGATAACTCAGTCATAGACCAATATTTGAGGAAAAAACGATGTTCCCGGCTGCATGTGCGACAACAGAATGAAGCTAAATTCGAGTAGTTTCTTCCAAGTGACCTACACTCTGTCTATTAAGGCCTTTGTTGGCACAGCTCTGGTGTCTTGATAAGCAGCCTCCGCTTCACTTTTCAGCGTCCAATTAATGCATATCAGGGAAACGCTCATGTTATCTGTGTACAAGTTGTAGAACTATAATCGACGCACTATTGTTTTTCAAAACGAATACTCTGGACTGCTTGCATCATTTAGGACACGTTCATAAATAAAGATTATCATGTTGAGTACTTGGACGTGATAGATAAAAGAACGATTCAAAAGGAGGATCATTAAAGAACAATTTGTTTATTGCAAAAGACCCCTTGACATAATAATACTTGAATAATACTTGTTTCTCCTGTATGCTGTGATGGAATAAGACATAACGTGTGTAACAGAATATTTTTAACTAGTACTCTTCACTGATTAGTAAATTATCTGCAGACACACTATACATGTGCTACCTTATCGCGTGCAAGCACTCTAAACTCGATTACAACAATCAGATTAACTTAATAACGCAAGGTCGTGGAATTATATATAGACACTAAGCCAATTTTCTTCGTATTGTACAATTTTATACAAGAAAATATGTATTTTCTGTTGTATCTCTAAAGATAAACCTATCAGTATCAAATTTCTTCTTAATAAATAAATTCTGGATATTCATATAAATTCATATTTTTATAGAAAAAAAAAAAGAATAGAATCTACACAGAGATTTGTATCGTCTAACAGTATAGCAATATTAGCATATTATTATATTATATATTCTTGTACATTATATACATCCTCGCATCTTTCGATCTGCCACAAATTCATAGAAATTCGCAGTCCAATAATAAATTAGTGTCCTAACTAGTTACATTGAGTCTAAAATAGTCTTTTAGCCACTAGGAGACAGTTCAAGTGTTCGTTTCCTATCCTCTCGTTGAAAGATTTCCCATTAAACTGGAACTCTTTGTAGTTGGTTGACACCAGGCTCTCGAATCCACACTTTGCTGAGATCTTTTGTGAATAGTTTGATGTCATGATCGCAGACACTAGATTAGGCACTGCTTCCAGATTCTGTATCGTATTGTCGCCATTTATGGTGACAGGTGTCTTCACGGCCTTTCCCTTTTTCAACTCCTTTGCAACTTCTATGGATGTAGATACCAATAGTTCCCCTATTCTACGCTTCTGATTATTCGGCAGGGTAGCCAAGAACATTATTTCAAAAATACAGTCGGTGTTATAGTGCTTGAATAAATTCATCTTAGCGTCTATGTCGATCATGAAGTCCACTAGAGCTTTCGACGACTTGTACTTGCAGTTTTCACTGAATATCTCGAAAGCGCTCTTGTCTGATGAACTGTTAAGGACCTGGACAATGAAGGCAGTGTCTTTTTAATGGTTGTACGGTAATTGTCGTAGATATTCGTACAAACTCATATTTAACAGTATGGTTTGGCTTTTTTATCCTTTTTATTTACCTGCAGCTTGTTAAAAGCCACTCCAATAACTTCTCCACTGTATATGTCCACAGCCACTACACTGACGCCATCCTTGGCAGCATCCAGGCAAAGTTTCTCGAGTTCCTCTGATGCACCAGGTTCTGAGAGTAGGTCTACACCTCTGGATACGCTCTCGTAGACAAAGAAGCTCTTTCTCATGACATCCAGAGCTCCTTCCAGAGTTTCGTTTGTCAAGGACTCGAAGTCGATGGTCCTATCCTCTGTGGAACCCCAGACTCGGTACGGTGGCATTCCGTTTCGTTTCCTAAACGTAAATACAATTATTTGAAATAACTAATGTAATGTTTATTTTATATTTAGATTAGAAAGGATGACAAGGGAAGTGTGTGTGATGTGACACACACTGACGAACTTATAAATAAGGAAACGTTTGCCTATCTCAATTGCATCCTGAAAAATTTTCTTTTCATCTTTCTATACGATATAGTCCTTACAAATAGAAATTTTCTTCTTATATTATGTAAATCATAAAGAAAACAAAACGTTTTCTGAACGTCATTATTAGATTAACATTATTAACTAATATGACTAATATGACTATAAGGTCATTATTAACTAATATTATAACGAGTACTGTAACCAATCAGTGCAACTAATATGAGCCAGTTAGCTGCTGCGACCTCCTTGAGAACTTTGGAAAGTGTGTACTTAAAGTGTGTCGCAAAAAGTAAGCGATGACGAGTATACTCGTCAAATACAGAGTATGCGTGGCTGTTATAATATAGAATTAAGTTGAAACGAAATAACTGTTTTATTTTTTAATTCTATTACTGACAGAGCTCGTCATAACGCAAAATATTGCCATTTTCTCACGACGAGTATACTCGTCGAAAACAGCTAACTGGTTAAAAAATTAGTATCACAACTTTCGACGCAAATTACTTGATTCAATATCTGTGGTCTGCCAGGAAGCTACCGAATCGCGTTAATAACTCTCAATAACGAGTCACAGTTTAATTTTATTCCTTCTCACCTCATTTTGACTGACAGATGCGCAGACAACGCTGGATCACGCTACACTGGCCATGATCAGCCACTTCCACGAGAATACAAGGCGACCTAACACCGTCGATTACCAAGCTATCGGTTGATGGATAAAACGGCACCTATATACCGTGTTTTGAAAGACACGCCAGCAATGTTATCACATTTCACATGCGCTAGAATTTCTCCAATTTTTCCATCAGTTCTCTTTATCTTCATATCTCCTAAAATAATTAACCAAATCGGTCGAACGAGATCGAAAACAAACACACAATTCCGACCCGATAAAGAAATTTCAATTTTTCAAACTATCAACTGGAAAGCAAATGCATCTGCCATTACGACGAATAATATTTATGATTTATTATGAGGCGAACGGATAGCAAAGAATTCTTTGGAGTCGAATGAACCCATTATACTCGACAACAATGCGATACGCGTTTGAGAAACGTGATATATACGAGTCAATGGAACCATATAGCTGCATACAAGGTCATGTGTCAACTTGTTGGGGATGGATGGTGGGAGGGGGAGCTGATGAAAGTGCCGCAGAGATAAATTTAGTCGACCCACAGGCCATCAGAGGTCGTTAACCGTGTGTAAAGCTAATTTAATTAGTCAATGAGCCAAATCTTCATTGAAGATTGTTCATTACCCTCCACCAGTGGCCATAAACTTGAAATTCTACATCGTTCAAGATTTTCCACTGGCAAGCTATTCGATCGATGATGGAATTTTGGTGGATTTCTTGACACAGTTCGAAGGAGGAAGAATGTTTTAGAGATGCTACTGATAATTGGTTGGTAGGAGCTAGATCTATTTTTGCAAAGAAGGTCCAGCATGCTTCGGATAGCGATTTTAGCGACTTTGTCTATTGAAATATTTTGTAATATTATTATATAGCAACTATAAATATAATAAATATAAATATTGTAATATAGAGAGGCTCTCTTCGTCAAAAGATATGTTCCGTCGCGACGTGATACATTGTGTAGGCAGTCAGCGTACGAGATAAACTTCTGTTTACTTTCCTCTGATTTATTGCAGAGAAAGATACAGTAAACAAAAGTAGGATCAAGTCCTAAACCAATTGCCAATAGCATTTCTAGAAATATGTTTGCGAATTTCATAGTCTATCCTTTCGAATCGTGCCGAAAAATCTGTGTGATTCTGTCGTCAATCGAGTAGCGTTCCTTGTTAGTCCTAAAGCTGTAGTCGTTTAAATTTTAAGCGAACAGTACCACACAAGATATAGTTATCTTGTATAGTCTGGAAAACACGATTTCCAAATTGCACGAAGATCATCAGATCTGTCATATGAAACAAACAAGGTCATTTGTGTAGAATACTTGTACCATTAATTTGTGTCTGCTTTTTTCAGAAGTATTCCCAATTAATACAGAATTTTCTCTAATCAATCCACATATGTTCCATGTATTTGCTTTTTGCAAAATTTTTGCACGTTCGCGTTAATTTTGAAGTTTCCTAAAATTGGCGGATAGCATGGATGCAGATAGGTTATAGTAGATGGATTTGTAAATGTGCCGATGTGAAAACGTATCAATGATTTTACGATTGATAATATTAATTGGAAATTCCGTAAATGATAATTGAAACGATCCAGGGTAAAATAATGTTGTTGCAACACTGCTAACGGATTTCTAAGTTTGAAATCCCCGAATTGTTCGATGAAATTGTACGAGCAAGAATATCACTTCCTAACACGAGAGGGTGCATCGTTCTTTTATTTTATCGTTGGAAAATTTTGAAAAAAATACTTTATAACGGAAGGTACTGTATTTTCTATTTTATGATGACGATATTAGTCATTTCGTATTTGTTAATAATTTAAAAAAATATTCAAACAATAATGAAAAGCAGATATAATGAATAGCAGATATTAAAATACTATGTCTAATGTGTGTGACATTTCAGAAATACACTCTTATAAAATTTATCACCGAAGACATAAAAAACTATGTTGTGAAGAGGCAAGAAGTTCAAACCGACTACCGAAAACTTCCATCGATGACAACCTAGATACTTCATTAATAGATAAATCATGAGGCACGTTTCCTTGAATTGTCACTAACGACTATATCAATTTCTATTAAGAAAAATTTTGTAAAAAGAATTTGAAATTACTTACAATAATGTATAATTTTCTTTATATGTGTTTGTAGATATATTGCGTTCCAAAATTTCGACTCCGCTCCTGTAGAGCAACTTTAACGAATTGCAATTGGTAGCGCAGAACTAAGATATAACCGTAGTGTAACACGTAAAATAGTCAATTTGATTCGCGGGACTTTCAGTGCAGTCTTGGTACTTCCCAGAACAACATATCATATGGTTATGTAGCTGACGTTATCGCATTCTATAGTAATATCAAATGACGAATGTTGTTAGGAAGAAGAATTGTTCGATTGGATCGCAGCCATCCAGGCTGTCAAACAAGAAAGTTGCAATAGACTAAGCTGTCCAGTTTCTAGCGCTAGTGTTTGATCGGTCGCTCGAGCAAACATGTAAAGATGCATGAATATAAATCAGAAATGCCTTTCACACCTTTTACAGTTGGTAATTAATTATAGTGATGGTGACAAATGTATTGAAGCGATAGTAGAGAGTGTAGATAATAAGTACTAATTAAGTCAGTGATATGAGTAATTAATATATAATAAACAATGATTATAGATAAATTATTTAGTATGAAATTAAATTAATTTAATATTTAATATAAAACTGCTGAATAATTTGTCTCAAAGTAATATTTATTAATAATTATTTTCGTTAATAATACATTTTTAGAAACAGTAATTATTATACAATTAAATGGCGTATGAGAACTGAAAGATACAGAATACTCAATTTTAGCTCATATACTTTTCAGCAGTAATATACATTTGTACACTCTTTTGTGCGATACATGCCATCTGGAAAATTTTAAATAAGTTGCAAGACCATAACAGAAACAACATTATGCGGCGGAGTGTCCTGAAAAATAGGTCGCCCATGATTATCTTTGTAGTGCAAAAGATCTACGTCCATAACGCTTTTTAATCCAAGCCTTTCCGCCCCTTTTTTCGAATACAGAGACGTGTACACACCAAATATGAATCCGACGTCTTTCACGGTACTTTTCGCGAAAGAAATTCCTGCAGCCATTAGTGACCTTGAAAGTCCTTGTCTACGATAATTTCTATCCACAGCGACCGCATAAAATTCCACGGCTGCCTTGGAGTTTGGAAATTTCCCATATAAATCAGCCGTTTCACTGATCTCGGATAAATAGTTGAAATATTGTTTCATTAATCCATTTTTGGGAGGATTGTTGCTGAAGGCAGCGGAAACGCCATCAGCACCATCATCGGACTTCGAATTCTTACTAACTATCATCAGGTTTACTCCGATGATTTTTTTCGATGATTTTTCTGTCGCTATGATGCAAGGTGAAAAAGCGAAAATTGCCCGTATCAGTCGTTCGTGATCGATCCTCATAGATTCTTCATCCTCTATTGTTAACGAATTATTATCTCTCAAACTTTTCAACATGGTCTCTTCCTTATCAAAATTTTCATGTAAGAAAGATAAAATCTCCGATAAGTGAGTGTCATTCGCCCATTCGAAAATATATTGATCGTTATTTGATTCCATTTTTCTATGTATCAATATTTTAAAAATGAAGATGTCAGTAAGTTAGAAATCTATTTTACCATCGTATTTTTATTTCATTCATTAAATCACTCTTTCACCTGAAGCAGAGTTACTGTTTATTCTGTTGTCTTTTATTTGTGTATACCTTAATTGATAGTTCTATATTATGTAACTTTTTGTTTATATTGGTAACAGAAATATGTTATAAGTCAATGTTTGTCGTTACATCACAATTAGTCGTGCAATAGACTCACTCTACTTAAACGTAAATTGTTGGAAGGTGTTACACATAAGTAGCATCGTAAACTAGGGTTTTGATTGGTCGATATTGGAATTCGGATTATAACATATTCATTGATAGAGCACGTGATTCATTCTCACCTCTAAACGAGTCTTTACAAACTAATCTTCTATATTCTTTAAAATTCTGACGAAGAAATATTAATAGCATCAATTTGAAAGCATGTAAGTATTTATAGGTAAGTAAAAAAAGAAGTAATTTTATCTTCGTAAATCGAAAATTTGGAATCCATATTTCAATGGAAAAGAAAGAAGGAAATTTTACAAATAGCTAATAATAGTAAATTGAATTTATACATTTTTATATTTTTATGAATATAGCTAAAGAAGGTGTATTTAAATAGAAATTTGTTCCATTTACCACATATGATAAATACTGTAGTTGTATATTTTATATATTTTTACATATTATATGTATTGTGTACATTTTTACAGCTTCAAACTTCTAATAAATGCGTAAAAATCCAGTCTGATAACTGTTATGAAAGAAGCACGGACGGAAAGAAGCTACTATAAAGAAAATAAACAACGGCCGATTTTTGAACACGCTCGAACATTTTCGCGGTAGAGCGCGCGGCTGCGCGTGCGCACGCAAGGCGCAACAACAAAATAAGATGGCCGACCAGCGAAACAAATAGAGCGCCGTTGTAAATAACAAACCGTTCGAGCACGTTTCGAAACGGTATTTCTTTAAAGAACAGCCGGTGCACGGTACTCTGAAAGCGCCTCGGTCTCCGTGCTTCGTGTTCCCACGGTGTGGAATCGTGCGGGCAACGGGCAACGTGGAGTCGCGCATTCCAAGCCACGATTCACCGTTGAATGCGTCACGCGTGTCCACAAGCATCGAGGAGAATAGTCAAAGAAGAAACGAGTTGAGAATCGCACGTTGCCAGGATGCAATTGCGAAAGCGAGGTTACCTCGCGTTACATCTCCGCTTACGGCTCGCCTAGCTCCTCATGCTAGTCTCGTCTTCCGAATTGCTTGGAACACAGCATGAAGGAGATGCTTGGAGGGTGCTGCGTGTGTTCTGACGAGAGGGGTTGGACTGAAAATCCACTGGTGTATTGTGATGGCCAAGGTTGTACAGTTGCTGTACACCAAGGTTTGTTTGTTACGTTGATTCTTCTTCTGCATAGAGTTGTATGCTTAGAATTGAGGGTATACAATTATAATGTTACATCCTAATGTTGTTATAGCTTGTTATGGTATCGTTACGGTACCTACGGGGCCATGGTACTGCAGGAAGTGTGAGTCGCAGGAACGTAGTGCCCGTGTAGTAAGTTTCATAATTATTACCCTGAAAAGTACATTGTTTACTTGGGTGTCAAATTGTTTTGCAGCGCTGCGAATTATGTCCGAGCAGAGATGGTGCTCTTAAGAGAACCGATCAGGCTGGATGGGCACATGTGGTTTGTGCGCTTTATATACCTGAAGTTAGGTTTGGTAACGTGACAACAATGGAACCAATTATTTTGCAATTGATACCATCTGAAAGATTCAGTAAGGTAAAGCATCCCAAATTAAGGTAGACTTGTTAATGATTATTTAATATAAAGTATGTAATGTGGTTGTTACAGTCATGTTATATTTGTGAGGAACAAGGAAGGGGTAGTAGAGCAAATGTGGGAGCCTGTATGCAGTGCAACAAGACAGGCTGCAGGCAGCAATTTCATGTTACTTGTGCTCAGGCTCTTGGTTTGCTCTGTGAAGAAGCTGGCAATTATCTAGATAATGTTAAATACTGTGGATATTGTCAGCATCATTACTCGAAATTGGTGTGTGTCATACTGTTTAAAACCAAAATCTCGACGAAATCGAATCGATCGATTCCAGTAACAATTTGATCGTTTCACTTACAGAAAAAAGGTGGTAATGTAAAAACAATACCACCTTATAAGCCAATACCTGCTGATAATGGTTCGTCAGACTCGTCTCCTGAGAAGGAAGCGGAGACTCCGATAAAATCTTCGTCAAGTGGTAAACGAAAAAGTTCGAGTTCCAAATCAGCTACAAATTCTAAAAACAAATCGAATACTAGTCCAAGTCTAGAAATAAATGGCGTTGCTGACGACAAAAGCAGTAGCGGCCGTAATACACCCAAAGACAACACCACAAATTCCAGTAAATTCACCACTTCCAACTTCGTAGAGACGATCGTCACCCAATCGGAGAGTGTGTTCGGACATGACGGCACCGCGTCCACCACTGCCGCGGTGGCCGCCGCTACCATTAAATCTGGATCGAACTCGAGCTCCAGTCACAAAAGTAGTGGACAAACGAAATCGAACTCCTCGTCGTCGAACAAAACTTCGAGCCACAGTAAAAAGAGAAAGACAGGGGCGCGAACGCCGACGGTAATAGGGAATGAAAATTCAAATCAATCAGTCAGTTCCGAAGCCAGCGGTTCGGTTGTGGTTGCTGTGAGTTCTGTTGTGCAGCAAGCTGTATCAAGTAATAACGTACAGACAACCATAACGGAAGCGACAAGTTTGAGTACGAACACTGAGCCGGAAAAGTCGAAAAAAGTAAATAAGAATTCACACGATAATTTTTATTACAAACTTTGTGTTTCGATATGTTTTATATTTTGAAATTTTTTTGTTAAGTTAAAGGTTGAGAGCCCCATTCAATCATCGTCAAGTACTCCAATCACCACTGAAGTGACCACTACACCTGTGATAATGGCAGTAACACAATCTCAATCATCGGTTGTTACTCAGTCACCAACAACCACATCGAATAGTATAGTCGTATCTGTACCACTGACCGCGACTTCGTTGCCCAATACGGTACAGAGTATGGTGACAAGTGCTCCAACATTATACCAACAATTGCAGCAGAGTATCATAACTACAGCAGCTACTACGGAACCGAGGACGAGTGCTATGTCGAATTCTGAAAGATTTATATCTGAAGAAGCACCTGTTAAGAGGTCTCGGTAAGTTTACATTTAAATTTTGCTACTGGTATTTTTTCCTATGTAAAATGCCCATTTACTAATAACGTTAATAATTATTATTATCATTTGAAACCTTTTAACTGATATTAATATTATATAATATAATTATATTTGTAATACACGTGTATGTACATGTAATATAAAAAGGAAAGTTAAAATTAAGAAAAATCGTGAATGTTGCGGGTAATTTGAAATGCGCGCCAAAACAGGAGGTATCAAAATGGCTGACTAGCTGGATAAACAAGCCTCTTTGTTTTTAACCTCTTCTTGCGTTTCGTAAAAAACATTCAGGTAGAAAAAATCTTGTTGCATATGGATTTATGGTACTGTGAAAAATATTGTTTCATCAAGGATGCGACTGCGTTATGTAAAATCTCCGGAAAACATCGTGACGATTGGAAGGTGTTCGCGACGACGAGTTACGAGTTGTACGAATGCAAAAATGAATTCAGGAGAATTTTTTATCTCGCTTTTGTGTGATGTAAATCGTAATCAGATTCTGACAGAAATTATTGTGAACGACTGTGATTTTCTTGACGTCCTCTGATTCGTCTGTAGCTTTAAGGATACTTTGAGGTTATGTTTGTTTTTTCTACCTCAAGGGGCCTCAAGGGCAACGAACGAAGGGAAGGAGTAACGTGATGTAAATGGCAGTGCGCAACGGTCCGTTTGTTTTGAATTTTATATAACAAATCAATTTTCCAGAACTTTCCGATTATTCTTAGTTTCAAGGCCGCACAAAAATACAGTTAGTTAATGCCACTGAATAAATCTTCATTTCGTTGCTTTCTCAGTTCTCAATCGTCAGATAAGCAAGAAAAGCCTCGAAAACCAAAACGTGGATCATCGAATAGTCAACCAGCACTGCCACAAGTACAGTCTCAAACGCAACAACAGCAGTCTCAACCAGTTTCTTCCGTGGTAACATCAGTATCTAGTAGTGCAGTGGTAACAACGTCTAAACGAGGAGGAAGAAGTAATCATCAAACTCCTCCACCTGCTGTAACAGTGACACCTGTAGCGTCAATTATTCAAGGACCAACATTGAGTGGTGGTCATTTTAGTAACATTAGTTCTGGATCTGCAAACAACATGGGACCTACTGTCAAGGAATCTCCACCCAGCAGTCCTGGTTCTGAGAGTATGAGCAGTAGTGGGCCTGGAAGGAAGAAACGGAAAAGCGCCAGCGCTGCTTCTACAACGCCAACACCTTCTGCATCCAGTACTCCGACTCTCACAAATCCAAAAGAAGAGAAGGATATAAAATTGTAAAAAATAAAGATGATTGCTATAATAAAGTGTTTTATATTACTGTACATATGCTAATTTGTAATATCTATCAGATTCCAGAATGGAGTTAGTGCACCACATATGCTAGGAAATCAGTTGAACCCAACCTCCACAATGGCACAAAAAATGTCTGATACTCTTTCCCAGGAACTTGAAGCACATTCTATTTTTACGGAAGCTAGTAATCCTACAACGAATTTGGTTGGCCCACAGCTACACAGTCGAGTGATTGCATCTGTAAGTATCTTGGAAATAAAATAAAACAAGGAGAAAATTTCTATTTTGAGATTTTGTGTTCTTATCCTAATATATTATTTTACAGATACGATCCAATCAAACAGGTGCACAGCCTACATCATTTTCTTCTGTTTTTAATGCCACTAACAATACCAACACCAACGCCAACACTAACGCTAGTACAACCAGCACCGGTTCTTTGGGCAGTGGAGCAATACCCCAAACGCTTGACCAACTTTTAGAGAGACAATGGGAGCAAGGAAGCCAATTTTTGATGGAGCAAGCCCAACACTTTGACAGTGAGTGTACGGCAAGGAAAAATATGCTTTCAGTCGCATGGGTTTGGTAAAATCGGGGATTTTTAACTAAAAAGAAATGCATGAACCATCTTTTTTACTGTATTTTTTTGCAATGATGAATTTGTATACCAAAAATATTTAACGAAAATGTAAAGTATGTTGCTTCCCAGCTCGTTTGATCTATTAACGCTTAAATGGATTAAATAAAAAGTTTCTTGAAACCTGGAATTCTTTCTACAGTCGCTTCTTTACTTTCGTGTCTTCACCAATTGAGAGCAGAGAACCTTAGGTTAGAAGAACATGTAAATAGTCTTCTGCAAAGGAGAGATCATTTATTGGCTGTGAACGCTAGACTTGCAATCCCTCTGACGTCTCAGCCTAGTGCTCACCCAGGTAATTTATTCAAATTTTTCCATATCTAATATTTGGAATAATCATTTGAAAATTTAATCGTTTTCAATTATAGTAAATAACATACACCCAACAGTCAACCCATCGCACCCTAATGTTCCACATCCCGAAGTCCCACCAGGAGCTGCGGCCCCTGTTCCGAGGGTGAGCCGGGAAACACGAGTGAACAACACGTACATGCCACACTCGAGCTCCAGTAATCACTCTACGACGCTGGAAAATGGCCTGCCTCCGGATCCGTCACCTCCAGCTGCAGCTTCACTTTCACAGTATCAACACAGGACATCGTTAGTCGCACCCCAGCCAAGTCCAACGATCAGGTAACATATTTGTCCTGTATACAGTATCACGCGTACCGATACTGTAGAATTTATTTTTTCCTAATTAATGTGAACAGACACAGTCCGGCCGGAAGCGCGTACCACCAAGGACAGCCTAGTAATATAGTCTCCCCTGCGCCGGCTAGTAATCCTGGTGTGGTCAGGAATTCGTCCGTTACACCAGATCCTCTACGAGGGGTACCAAGGTAAAAATCGACACTTTTATTTTCTTTGGCTTGCAATATTTGATTTAGTTAAAGTGTGGTGTTGGAAACCGCACTATCCAGTAAAATGTCGTATAGCTAAACGTATTTCCGTGGAAAGTAGGTGGAGCTTTGATATGTTTCAGGTCAGTGCCACAGTCGTCGAGCAATTACATACCTTCAATGTACCAACCCACAATGTCCAGTTTGGCAAGTAATCAAGTAGGTAATGTTCATAACCTTCATTCACATGGACCTTCTCCACCCAGCCATGGACCACCTGGAAAACCCAGCTGAAGATAGATGGAAAATAAGGAAGAATATGCTGCGTCTGATAGCAGGCGTAATGACATGTCATCGCCGACCGAAACGTGCTACCATCCTTAAAATACGAACACCAGGGAAGTCGTTTGTCCTTCGTACTTCTTTGCTGATTGGTTCGATCTCTGACTGGTCTCTGCTCGATAAAGTGTGATCAATTCGATAGATTAATACATATTAACTAAGGAAAGTTTCTACACAGCGGGAAGAAAATATTTGCATTTATCGGTACTTGTAATTCACGATTTTATTGCGTGCGAATACACACGTTATGTTCGTTTCTATCATTTCAAACGTTCTGTTAGCTTCACATACAAGCGCGATAACAGAGGCCTTACAAATTCGAACAAAGAAGCAATCTAGAAGTAGAGACACGTTTTTTCTTTTTGTTTTTTCCTTTGATTGCACGTCATCGAGCACGTCTGAGACAATCTTTACATCATCATCATCATCATTCATCATTGTCATCGACATCGTATGATGAAACAGTAAATCCGCAGATGTACAAATTTTAGATTATAAGTTAATCTATCGCGACGAATAGCAATAATAATACGAAGTAGGTGTACATTTTATATAAAAAAAGAAAAAAAAGGAAAATTGCGTACGAGTCTAGTGGTACGACAAAGTCACCCATCTTTTCGACGAAGACATTTCATTTTTGCCATCTTACAAACGAAAATTCGTTTCTCGGGTTCTCTTTAGCGCACCACTGTCGACGCTTCGCAAAGATGACTACATCTTTAATATTAAATTTGTAAATGTCTCGTAATTGATCCGTCTCACGGCTGGAACCGATGTAAATTCTAATCTTATACATGTAAAATTATATACTTAGATATATAACTCGAGCACTGCCTTCCATCAATGAAAATGGCCGTGAAACGGATCGAATAGTTATAATTCTTTATAGTATGATGGTTTTTAATGGTTTCTTCAGAGCGGATGATCGAACTACGACCGTTACACGGAAATTGAGGAAACAGTTAAAGTTATTTCTAGACAGAATGTTGCACACGCGCTTCGTTTTCGCATAAAGAGTTCATTTGCGATTGTTTTTTGTTGTACCTTGTCTTTCTCGATGGCAGCATACAGTTTACTTGGACTAGACTATCAAGAATATTGAATTTTCAACCTTTGTCGATACGAGATGCATAATCAAACAAAAAGAAAAAAGAAAAAAAAAAAGAAATCATTGTTAAATAATTGAACTATGAAAATTTTCATGAAAGGACATTTGCTCAGTATAAGAGCTCCATTTGTATGAATGATATTTGTTTCATTGAGAATAAGGAAATCATTATAATGGGGAGACTAATTTTCTGTCTCTCGGTTCACCAAAATAAAAAATTAATATGTGAATTGATAAAATAGTAGCATTTCTAGCAATGGAACAATCTGTCTTTCCGTTTGAAAAGAATATCTGTTTTAATGTTAACACAGATTCATGAATTTCTCTTTCGTTCTTAATGCCTAGCTAGTAAGGACTTGTATACTAATATTTTTTGTTCTGTTGTAGGAAATGAGATTTTGTAGCGTAAAACGTTACCACGTTGTGTTCTTGATCGGAAAGTATTATTTTTGCGGAAAGACGATTCTCGATGAGGAAAGATAGGCGAATGATTTTAAAGGGAACCGAGAGGAACCTTTAGGCTTAAATTGTACGATAAACGCGTTGATAATACGATTTAGTGATAGATCGTGAGGACACCAAGCGTTTAGAATAGCACGCAATCACTCAGGGAAAATCGATTCACTAAAATTCTGTCGAGTTTTCTTCGTGTACCTCGATTGTATCCAGCATAGAACACTATATCACTGAAGATTTTTATGCATTCATGCAATTCAAATTTATAGGTGCAAAAATATATAAAATATTTATATTAGATCAAACAAACTTTTGCCCAAGTTCCAATTTTTTAATTATACCTATTCATAAAAATATAAATTTGCACTAACATTCACGGTCTATATACCATACATTTTCGAACCTAAACAAACCTATTATACTACATTTTGCGTTACTTCATAGTACTTAAATACCAAAAATACTAAAAAATTAAATTAACTATAATTTTTCAAGCTTCTTAGAAATTTTTTTTGATATATAAATAAATTAATATTTGGATTTTTTAAGGTGTACGATATGGGTATGGTGTTCTCTGTTATAAATGGAAAAAGGAGTATTAATGACTGATGACTTAGTCAAAATTTCTAAAGAGTTTCCAAAACGTCGGGTGATCGTCAAAGACAACAATGCGTTTATAGTGATGAAGAGTATTTTATGCGTTTATTATATTTCAATGTAGTATCGCTGTATGTTTAAGATAATATACGGTACGATAGAAGGGCGAGAATGAGGGAGAGAAAGCGAGAGAGAGGCGAGAACAAAGCGTGTATTAAGTGTGGTGTTGAAACAGAGAGCAGTTAACGATAATATTTTTACACACAGCAGACCGTGCCAAATTTTTGCAATCGAATCATTGAACTCCCTTTAAACTCGAGCAACGTATTAGAAAACAAAGTTGTTCGAGATTTTGGGACTGGAATCGCCTTGATGAAACCTTTCCTCGATTGGAGATGATAAAAAGAAACAAACGTAAATTGAACAGAACGTCGCTCCCTAATTTCGACATTTCCATGCTCTCGTTTAATTTTGTGTTCACTTTTCAATTAATTATTCGTGTACAAATAAATTATTGTGTTCCTAAATCCAATGTGGATCGACTGTCGGAGATTTTTGTCGCTTGAAAATTTCACTTTAATTTGACCAAAGTCTTCTCTAATTCTGAGCCGCAATTGGATTTATACAGAATAGACGAGAAAAAAGGAAATTGTTTTTGCGCTCAAAGTCACTGAAATCTTTTGGACGAACATTGTACCAAGACGTTTTGATAAAAATGTTTCTCCGATAAATTTTGTATAAATCCAATGTGGCTCTGTCCATTAGGATTTTCTATTCGCTTGTAGTTTAATTGTAACTTAAATGTTTGGTACGTATATACTTATGTACGCAAGAGTTGATGCGTTTAGGCTAGATGTATCATTAGATTCGTTGGTATTAAGAACTTATTACGCTCACGATGATGTTCTCGAACAAATTAATTGTTCCAAAAGACGAGCCAGCGAGAAACAAATGAGCAAAAATCTATTTATTCGAACGATAAATTGGAGGCTGCTCGAGTACAGTGGAAATGGAATACACTGGACCCATTGGTCCCGCGTACGAGACTTTTGTTTTCCAAGAAACTGGCGTTAGGAGACATTCAGGCATTTGTAAATTATGAAACCACAATGTCCAGGCGGCAGCAATGCTTTGATTGGCCGAAATATTGGCACAGATCGTACCCGTAGCATTTTGATACTCGAGATCTCTTCGCTAAGAGTCACTGTTGGACAATTAAAAAAGAATTAAAAAAGAAAAAAAAAAAAGTAAGCGTGCAAGTGAACCAATCTTGGCGCCGTTTGTGAAGCGTGTTTTCATTTTTCTACGAGAGTTAGCTGAGATCCCTCCCAATCTCTGGACGAGCGAACAGAAACAAGCAACTCATATTGTAAAATAATTCTACTTGAAGAGAAAGAGAAAAGAAAGTGGAAAATGGAAAGGAGACAAACACTTATCTGTCTCGATGCACTTGTTGGTTTTCCCAAGAAACGCGTCAGTTAAATATAAAGCGTACTGTGTGCTAGATATTGTAAAAAGGTCAAGGGTCAAACACGGCCACGTTCTTGGGACAGCTCGCAATTTGTAGAAAGCGGTAGCTTTATGTAAAAAGTTAAAAAAAAGGGTGTAATCACGAGGACATTTCAAAGGCTGCCGCGTCCTCCGGTAGTCTTTTGTATATTTTCAAGTGAGAAACAAACATGAGCAGCTAAAAATCCGGGGCTGCTCCGTGGCTAGCTACCTTTAAACTGTCCTCTACTACGTACGTCTATTATTGTACCCGTGTAAGGATATAAAGGAAGGAGCATACCGATCGAAATGCCATATGTGTTTCCACACAGGGGGAAAAAAAAATTGAATTTTCTAACGTGAGAAAAGGCTGATTGTTTTTTTTAACGCGTTTAGTGTAACGATTCACCGAAATCTTGTCCATTTCCTAGGGGCATCCTGAGTTTAACACTGTCAATGCTCTATTTCGGTTACTTTGTTTTATGCGCTGCTTAATCGACGAATTCTAATTTTAGCTTTTAATTTATTAGAACTTTTATCTTTATATGTTCTTTGGTTCCAGATCTAAGATTTTCAGCTCTAAAAGAATCTCTATTTTATTATTATTAATATGAAAACCGACTCTCAGAATGTGTCAGAAGTGTCTTGAAAAAAATGTAAGTATTCGGCTGTTCAATTTTATATAATAAATTCTCAATAATCTATATGTGAAAGCTACATTTATGTCTTTTTAAGTTTGTCATTTTAAATTGGACAAAATGTGGTAACACTGTGAAGAGCACGTGTGTCGAATAGCGAGAAGAGCCACTGGCTTAAATTCAGGAGAACCAGCGCCAACGAGACTAGGCTCTCTGCCTCGAATTGGATGCCTACAAAGTTTCAATTTTATATGTACATCTGCTAAGATGTCGAATCTAGAGGATTGAAGGCCTTCCTCAGGCGCAAGGGATGGACGAGAGCTCACAAAAGGAGTTAACCCGACTAAAGACGACGCTTCTGACAACAACGTTGTATAATCATACGCTCAAATCTCTCTCTCTCTCTCTCTCTCTCTCTCTCTCTCTCTCTCTCTCTCTCTCTTCTATTTTTCGTTCATCGATCAAGAAAGTTAAAACTGGAAGTTTCGTTTGTCAGTGGTGCACACGATTCATTTAGAAGCGTCGTCACGGAGTCGCGTGGATCGGTTCCGAATCCAGGGATGTAAATCACTGTGCGATACGATTTTGTAATGTAACTGTGCATACGGAAGCATGTAATAAAAGAAGAGTAAACGACGACAGCATCGTTTCACTGGATCGACGCATCTCCTGATCTTCCAGATCCTTCCGTTCCTTCTGTATGGATCCTTTAATAGGAATCTAATTATTTGGAGAAGGTATCTTCTGAGAGCTACAGCTGCTCCGTTCAGTTTCAGTTATTTGTATTAGTAGCAATTTCTTTATTTACCATTCAAAATAATACTAGTAAAAATATAAATTAGTAAAGAACAGACCGGGCGACTAGAATTATTTTCAGATATAAAGGTATATATTAGATTTTATTCATTTGTTCGAGTAAATGTATTTTTTCTTAAGAATACCTACTTGTACTTGTACTAATATACCTTGAAATACACTTTTTAGTTGGTTTGAGGCGGTTGTCGAAGAAAATTTTGAACGTAGGATGGAAAGTTTGTTGATTTCTTCTGAAACAAAGAGGAAAAGCGTATATTTACTCGTCTATGGAGGCATGGCGGCTATCTCCAGACAAATCCCTGACGTTTGCCTCACTGCCGGACAACGATCGTGGGAAGGCTCACCTGCGACCTCGTCTCCGACGAATCAATATTACACGAGACTGTACGAATACGCTATGTTTCATGGATAAAGCTGAAAGACTCTCTTATCAGAAACAATCAATTGATCCTCTTAATATATTCAACGTAAATTAAATAAATCAATGAAAATGAATAATCTCCATGTTAATGTTAAAGTCGACGATTGACTTCTCTATAGAGAGGTTCGCCTTTTAGTTGGTAATTTGTACGATGGGTAAAAATTTACCCAAGAGAAAGATATATTATATTAAAGTCTGACAAAATAATTATAATTGTAGCAGAGGTGAAAATTCACCAATGGTCCCGTTACTATAACATTAATTTAATTCTCAATTTTTCTGCAAAAGTTATCAAGAAATTAATGTTACAGAACATAAAAGGAAGAATATAGCAAAAGTATTGCACGTGTCAGTATTTTTAGATCATCTTCTGGGGAGGGGAAGCTTCAGTTTAGCATTACAGCAGAACAATATCCAATGTAGAGTAATAGGATTTCATTGAACTCGAGTTTTCACGCTGGATTTCACCTATGGATTTCAGATCCTTACATGTTCCACTCCTAAAGATGTTACTGATTCATGCCAACAGTATCTACATCTCATACATAAACTCATCTCTTCATTTCTAAGTTTCAGTTAAACTGAACTGAAATAATCTTATTTTCGCAATCTGGTTTATTAAATCCTACTTGAACAACCCAAATGTAATTTGGGAAATAATTAGTAAGTAGAAGAAAATTGTCGAAGAATACAGAGCACAAAGTAGAAGAAATCCATGAAAGGCCAGCCCAGTTCGTTATTCTTACCGTTTCTAATTGTCCACTAACGACGATCAAATCAAGTGTTACATTGTCTACTTGTACAATCGCGTGGAGAATATTTAGGGAAAGCTACAAGGATAAAAATGATCCGACGGGGTTGTTCAAGGGTCGATGATGTCGCTGGAACTTCGGAAAACACCCTGGAGCACGCAGCTGCCCAGGTATTTGCGTGCCCCAATTTTCAGCCTGTGGGGCTGGAATCTATGAGGGGGAGCATAAGGGTGGATGGATGCTCTCTTTTGCTCAGAACACCCCCCAGTATGTGTAATGAAACCCCAGTCTTCTGTCTGTCGATGTAACATTGTTAATTCTGCTCTCAGGTTACATTCAAACCACTATCTATGAACTTGATATATTTTCCTGTTTCCTTTAGTTTACTCATGCTTTGTTCTGTACTAATTTCTATTACTTTCTTTTAGAGTATGGATAGAGGAAAAGAAAAAACTGGGCATTGTAAATTAAGGAGTTAGATACGAATGTTTCAAGCTAAAAGGGTAAATTATTCTCCTTGAAACATTGAAACTTCAATGCAACTTATTTTAGCATTTGATATACTGATAGCAAGTGACTAGCTAGTATATCGTATACTAACAATATTTCTTAGTATTTTCTGTGCGATGATTATAAAAGTAAATAAGATTAATAACTGATAAAAGGACAGCTATTCGTCAGGTGACCGAAACTGGTTCAGACTTATCTACAGTTGACGCAGGTGTGTTCATACACCTGCCCTTATCACGCGCCACTTCGTGGTGCATCAATTTTTCAGCACTTATATCTTTCAATATCAAGTGTTACATTAATATTCTTGCCAATATGAAACGCGATCATTTTCTAATCTTTTCCAATACTTTACTTCAGTCGTATTATCTATAAATGAAATTCTATTTCAATCAGAACTAAAACAAAAAGCCCCAACATTTTGATAATAATATAATTGATCATATATTCATTTTTATTATTCATAAGGATAGAATTAAAGGTCCAATCATTTTTCAGGGCATCTTCATAGAGAAGTCCAGCGGTTAAGGGGAGGCGTGAAAGTTCAATACCCCAGGTTGAACCTAATCGGCTCGAACGTCACGGTACCGTGATCCCGTGAAAATTAGCAAACCATAGAATCGCGGCTGCAGCCCCTTCCGCGTATCAGACGCGCATTAAGAGCACCCTCTTGTCACGAGGGTCGCACTTGTGTTGATCCTCGCAGCTGGAGTGACACACAAATAAAGTATTAATTCGCGATTCATGTAGTAATACCGTAGCATCGCTCTGAATGCAACGTCCATACTAATCTACTATCTAACGTTGTTCATCGTACCCTAAAATGTATCCATGTAAGAAATTCTAGAATTTCTCTCTCCAGTTTTAAATATTTATATCATGATACTAAAATTCTTGAGATACCTAAGTACTCTGCTATATTTAATGGTACTTATTAAGTATCTTGAATTACTTCAAAGTACATATTTCTTAAATATTTGATAACAGATATAAAATACTTATTCCAATTCTGTTTAAATAACCAAAAACAAAGAGGAGAGGAAAGAACACTCTCGGAGAAGGTGGGAACTGTTTCGATTCGTCCCAAGGGATACGTATATCGTCCCTAATTGTCCACAAATCGACGACCACCCTCAATTTCCGAACCGTTAAGTATAACCACCCCCTGGGGCACCAGGGGCGTTCCGCTAGCTTTCTGTTGAGTGCCGCCTGATACAACGGGGTAGAATATGGATTCAATTACACCTCATTGTGTCACGGTGTCTATAAACAATGCTGTTTTCACAGCTGATAGTAGCCCACGTCCTGCTGCGGCTGCACCAAGTTAGACCTAGTTCACCTAGTAGACCGTCTTTGTAGTAAGTGTAATTTTCTGATCTCTTCGATAAGAAACAATGTGATTTTAGCTGCAGAATTTGGTTACAATAAAATAATATATTTATAATTGTATTCCTTTTAGTATAGTCACGTTCTTATCATTGATAAATTGGTTGTAATTAAAAAATTCAGTTATTTGGAATTAAATACTGTAATTTCAAAGGACTTTAAATGAACTTCAGAGAGAAGAAATGAGAAGAAGAGATGGGAAAGACAAACTTAAATGAAGAAGACGCAAGAAGAAAAGATTTTCATAAAAATTAGAAAGGAGATTCAACTAGTGATGGATAAAACATTTTCAAAGGAACAATTTCCACAATATTCTGGCTTACCATACAATTCCACCCTTGAAGCAAAATTTCGAGCCCTACACGGTGCTTAACTGTACATATACACTTTTAACTCCATACTTAACTGTACATAGGTATACTTTTAACTAGTAAAACGTACCTATGTAAGTGGAAGACGGTCAGAAACTTGTAAAAGCAAGTGGACTAGTTATTATGCTAATGATATCTATTTTTAAGTAAATGGCTCGACTCATTAACGTAACAACCAGTGAGGCACGGGTAGATGGTAGAAAACTGTATTCAGGGTGCAGAAATAACGAAGAGGGAAAAGAGGATCGCGTCGTGGGAAGATCCGCAGCCGTCGACGCCATTATTCCCGAGTCGCAGGACGTCGCGACACCGCAATATCGACGTACCGCCCACGATTTTCCTTCTCTGTCTCATCCACATTGGTTCTGCTCCCCTTTCAGGCGAACTCTACGCCAGAATTTGACGCAGCTTCTACCCTCTTTTTTTCGGAGTCCTCCGCCATTTCGTTGCGAAGAATACTACATTCTAAGCCTTGTCCAACTTCTTGGACACTCAGGAAACACATTCTTTATCTTCGTTACGTTACTTTGCATTGAATCTTGATGAAATTTTGGGGAATAAACTTTTTAAATTATATTAAATGGAGGAAAAGAATACAAGGAGAATTGAAGATATGAAAAGGTCTAAAAGGTTGAGAGATTAGTCTTGGACTGAAAATTTGATGAAATAGAGTCTGTTTCGTGCTGAAAAAATATTAGCAACGTAACTTGTTAAAATTAATTAAGAGGAACGAGACAAATTGAAGATGGAAAAGGTATAAAAATTTGGAAGACTGAAAAATTGACAGAAATAGTGGAAATTTGAAAATTAAAGAGAAGCTACTTCAAGAAAAATTATTTTGGATTCAGTTTTCTCTGAACCAAGCAAAGAGGTTTCGGATTAAATTTTAACGAGCTACAATGGGAAGACTATTGATTTCTAAAAGAACTATGTACACCTATCAGGAAGTGCGCAGAATATTGGAATCTTAACTTATCCAAGCAAACTCCATTAGCTATTGCTTCAATAATAAAAGGGAAAGAATGGAAGAAAGCGGGTTTTACGGTAAAATATAAGAAATGCATGGTAACAAAAGAAGAAACAGTTTGAAACTTGAAGAACCTACTTTATTTGGCTTGGGTGATAATCACGTTGACAATCATTCTGTTGCATATTCACATTTCACGTACAAACAATATCTGCTTACACTTTTTTACTCACTCTATATGTACAATAGTAACATGAATTCTGTCAGACAATAGAGAAATCAATTGATTACTTAAGAGAAGAGAAAAACTCCTGACAGAATCTTTATGTATTTTCTCTTCCATTTACTAAGCGTAGATTCGCTGTTTTTTGAGCACGTCTAAAAAGAAACTGAAAGAAGTTACACATGTTCTTCACATTCTATAGGAATTTCTTATTTAATTCCTATTTGAAATTCCATTAACACATTAATTTAAAGAATGATACTGTCTACATATAGGATAATTAAATAATGTTAACAATAATAATTTAATAATACTGTCCAACCGTGTTAAAATCGACTAGAGATACAGGATAATTAATTAGCATAATTTTTTTGGTTAACAAATGTTGTTCTTTTGGTACGATTAAAAATTAGGAAAAAATGAATGATTGACTAGAAATGTCTGTCCTTAGATACTAAATAACAGGCTCGACCCACTTAATAATTAACACCTGAGCACTTTATTCGAATGTCGAGCCATTCTTTGATGTTCTTGGGTCCTCCGGGGTCCAGACTTTCGCGTACATCGTCCCATTCGGGGAAATGTCCGACTTCCTAGACCAGGACAAAGAATGGAAAATGAATGGGTTCCCCTCGCTGCCTGAAATTTGATTATTAATCAAAATTAGTATATCAAGGAGCTTAATTTCTATTGGAATAACCATCAGAATTTTAATAAAGTTAAATATTCTCTTCTCCTTGTTTCTTACTCGAGCTATAGGATTTTGATTGCTTGTAAAACTTGATCAATATAATTGTTAACAAACTGTCGATGAAACAAGTCTGTAAAGACCAGATAGGCCCAAATTTAATGTGCTTGTTAATTAAGATTTTATATCACTGTCTGTAATCCATTTATTGTTTTGCATAAAAGAGTATTCAAAATTAAGAGTAAACAAAAGAACAATGTCAAATATATTGTTGTAAATCACAAAAATCCTTCTGTAAGGATGACAGGTAAATCTAAAAGACAATTTAAGCCAATTGATAGGTAAAATCTAACACAGTTTAGGTCAATAAATAAAAAAAAAAAGAAAGAAGAGAATGACGTGGATACAACAGAAAGGAGATGTGAGTGCGATCGGTATTGGCCTCACCACGAATTATGACCTTCTTAGTGTCGTCTCGACCGGAACACCTCGAGAGACCTCCGTTTCCTGTCAGAGGATCGTTGCCCTTGTCAGCTCTGACCAGTTCGTTCAGGAACTTTATATAACCGATCGCCAATTTTAATGTATCTACTTTAGAGAGTCTCTTTTCGTAGGGCAAAGTTGGTATGTGAGCCCTGAGGCCCTCGAAGGCGTCGTTTATATTCTGCATACGTCTCCTCTCCCTCATATTGGCGGCCTGCCTCTGTTGCACCGCCTGCCTTGGACTTTTTCCCGTTGCCCCGTTCCTTCTGTTGCTCTGACTTCGTCTAGAAATCATTATTATACTGTTTTTAATAGAATAATGATCTCTAGACACCTATTTTTGAAGATATTTCTAAGATTCCTTGAAAGTTAGGTTTAAAAGTGGTCCAAAATCGTAGAAGACAGAGGAAGAAATATATTTGATCATTATTGAACTGTATTTGTTGGGATTGATGATGATCTTTAGACGATAATCTTTGTATATATCCTTAAGATGCTTGTGAGATTCAGTGTAAACATGGGCCACGAGAAAGTGGAAGACAGAGGAAGAAATTTTCTTAATATGAAACTACTCTGACTCACAGTCTTGGTAAAATATCATAAGCTAACTTAGACGCTCTTTTGAATAAAAATAAATATGAAAATAATTTCAACAGAAATTTATTTTTGCAGGTAACACTCACTCTCTGGTGTGGTTTTCCTGGTCGCTGCTGTAGGCGCTCTCATTGTCGGTGCTGTTTTCGTCATATAAATAAATTTCACTGCCACTGGTACTTCCAGTACTACCAGCAGTGTGAGAAGCTAGCTGCGACGGAATCGAAGGCAGCGTAGCCGTGGTAGGTGCTCCGCAATGCGGTGGCAGAGCTGGAATCGCAGGATTTCCAAGGAAACTATGAGCCTCGTACATGTACTGGCGATTCATCATGTCTAATTCCAAATTATCCATAGAATACATCTTGAAGAGTCTTGTCTTATGCTTAAATTTCTTTGGTACGTGTGTATTTCAGATAAATTCTTTGGTATAGTGACTAGAATCTTTGACTAGTTCAAATTAATTCATTGAAATGCTCTTACATAGTGTTTATAAGATTGTTTATTAATCCTATTTAGATTGACGTAGAAATTTGGAAGATTTGATTCTACACTGTAGTTTTTACTTGAGAATCTCTCGAGTGAGATTCAAACGTTTCCATCATGAGAAACAGGATACTTTGAAAGTTTGGCTTCACACTGTAGTTTATACTTGAGAATCTCTCAAAGAGGATCCACATTCAAATTTAATACAAGAAGCATCCTTGAGATCAGTCACAATGCTTTTATACAACCTCTAAGCCCTGTCTATATGAACACTATAGTCTTCTTTGGAGGCGGAAGAACCAATGTCTTCGACTTAATACAGGAAATATTAAACAGATTATTGAGATCACGGACGACGCTGCTGTGTAATTTCTGAGTGCTTCCTGGAACGCTATATAGCCTCTTTTGAACGCAGAAGAGACAATTCTTCAAACTCAGTGCAAGGAACATTGAATGGATTCAATTAAACTGGGATCAGCAGGCAGTTTTCGTTGAAATTTCCAGCGAATTCCAATGCAAGCACCCTCGATCACGTCCCGAGGATCACTGATACCATCAACGTGACACGTGGCCTCAGCGCGTGCTAGGAAATACTTCTAAACAGCGGCACGTGTCAGGAGGAAGCCAGGACACGTGTCCAGGTTTGTCTAGACACTTAACACAATGTATTCAATCTTTCCTTGTTGGTCATACTGTGATCTAATTCAAAATTCCCCTTCCAGACACCTGAGGAACCACTTTGGATGTAAGGAAACCATCAGCCAATCTCTTCATCCTCGATCTTCTTCCTGGATAACGTTTTCTTCACTTCCACTCATAGTTCAGATTCTTCAAACTTCTGATCCGACGTTCGACGCACATCATTCACACTAAATTGGATTTGACGACCTTATGAAATTTGAAAAAATTGAAGAGAAGTTGCAAAATTGTGATAAATTAAAACGTGCTTGGAATCTAATGGGTTAATGCATTAATTCCGTACACTTTGATAAAACTGTTATATTGTTATATCACATTCACGGATCCACTAATAACCAAATTCTTGTGAGTAACAGTGCATTTAATGTATTGATGTTAAAATTGATTCTCGTAAGAGAAAAGGTAGAAAAATCACTGACATGGTATTGTTAATATGTATAATTATTTGGATTTGAGGTGAAAGAGAGAATATCGAACTGTTGAGTGAATGTTAGGCTGTTAGAAAGGTGAAATGGAACTGTGGATCATTGATGAGCACTGGTTCAGGTAGTCTGTCGAAACTGAAAGAGAAAAGCGGTAGGGAAGCCATTCCTGGGGTTGAAAGTCTAGCTGCATCCCCATTCGTCGAGCTAGTTGGTGGTGGAGCTTACCTACCCCTAGTTGCCTGGCTGCTGGTTCCGCCTCTTCATCGATCTGATAAGGAACAGGGAGGTTCTGGATTGAAGAAACGGGGCGATAATGCGAATTGAATAGATTTACGAATCGAATTTGCACACCAAGGTGGATATTTTACATGTTAGACAGTTGTCGTATAGAGTGTCGTATAGAAATTGGAATAAGAAAAGATCTGGAAAAAAATTCCAAGAAGAGGATCAGCCATACGATTTAATAGAAACTGGACAGAGGATTTTGGTGAACTAAAGAAAGGAAGAGATGTAGAAGAAATTATAAGAAAGTAAATATAACAAGAATCAGGGAAAGAAATTCAACAATTGGAAAAAGGATTTTTAGAAAAAGTGATGGATTTAAGAAAGAATTTAGAGAAAGGAAATTACTTAAAGAAATTTTTAACCTGAAGACATTTTTCTAGTGAAGATTAGAAGATTCAATTCGTAATAGAAGGATTGTATTAGAACTTTTATCAATGTCAAATATCGTACTTGAATTTAATTGAGAAAGTTAACAAACAGCCGACTACAATATGTTAAAGAATAACAGCTCTATATTAAAAAGTACATATCGTACAAAGCTTGGAAAACTTTCTTTCACGTGACACAAAGTTTCATAGAAACATATTGTTGCGCTATTAAATAATATAATTTTGCGGCACGATAATAATACAGCAGCAATCATATCGGACCTGTTACGAGCCACATAATTACACGGTGCTCCGGCTAGGCCAAATGTCGCAGAAGTGGTTAACCCCCGAGTAAACCCTTGCACGGTGTTTTTGGTACACGTGCACGACACGTGCCCCCAATTTCTTTCTCCGTTACACCTTTAATTCCCTTGGATGTTCTTTTTATGGACAACCATGAAACTCGCTAGTCCCCAACATTCATTATTTCTTCTGGATCACTGTGGAAGAATATAGAACCTCAGAAAATAAAGAAGAGAAGATATTCTGAATTTTCTTTCAAGAAAAAAGATTCTATCAAATCCAACATAATACAGTAGGGAGCTTGTAATAATTTTATTCCCCAAAAAGAAATTCTAAAATATTATATCTAAAAAGGATTGAAGAAAGGAAGAGAGTTAAATTTATCTGAAATTGGAGGAGGAATTTCTAGTAAAAGCGGTAGTTCCAACAAATGTGAGATATCCAGCTTCAAGTAAGAGTAAAACCGGAAAGTATTCTAATAATGCTTCTATTAAAAATATACGACAAAACGGAAGGAAATGTTAATTTTAGGATATTTGAAGGTACCAAAAGATTTTCTTTGAAGCGCCGACAGGATATAAAGTTCGGGCCATTATCGATTTCCCACAAAACTTTCTACTGAACATATCCGCCGATGCTGGACAATTAACACGCTACAAATTAAGAGGGCCCGTTGCATCAGGATGAATTATTCGCTCCATCTGTTGTTCCAGGGAAAATCTAGGAAACGATTTTTTCCTTTCCCACGAGTACAATTTTCTGCTTTAATTCAGAAACGTTTAATTTGCAATTTGAATAAGAGAAAGCTTTTTACAATTATAAATTATAAATAATTGATTGTACAAACGATTGAAATAGTTTTTAATGGCGCAAGGTGCAGGTGCAAAGATTGATTATGAAAAAATCGAATCCGAAGATCGGAAGCCGCAGCCTGTCTGGATCTAATCCAAAAGAAAAACACAGGATTGGGACAGGACCATTGTGTGGCTGGATTTTTGATCCTCGAGATCGAGAGATAATCAAAGGGGGCCAGATTTAAATGGCAAATCCCCTGGGCACGTGTGCCCTCAATTCGAAGTTAAATGCTAAATACGAAACGAATAAATTGTACTGCTGTAGAAGGTAATATTTATTTTTTATAATCGCTAGAAAGAATATTTAACATTACTATTTAACATTGAAAATTAGAGAGGAGGAAATTGTGCAGATACCTATCATCACAACTATTCAATTTAATGTAATATGCTTTATTTTAATTTTCAGTATGCTATTTATATTCTGTGTGGATTATTTTAATGCAAACAAAGAGATTGGAGTTCATAAAAGCGCATCATTTCTCGAAAAGACTCGCTCTGCGTGCCTAACCGATTTTCTATGGCACATCCTTGCACCCTGAAACCCATGTCCAACACCTGGTAGCCGGTACAATCCCGGGGAACATCCTGGTATCCACTCGAAATACAGACAACCCCATAAGTGTCTATTAATTTATACTCAGCAGGAGTGTGAAATCGATTTATACCCACTCTCGATTCATCTTCCAAAGCTTAATCGATTTGCAGCCCTACAGTAGGCTGTTATACCCTCTAATGGAATCCCTGTTTCAAAACTTTCACACTAATCAATTTTACAATAAAATATACGCTCATTTATATCATTTGATCTTATATAATTTTATTCAAAATTTAATTAACATTTTTATTTCCGTTTCAGGTGCTGTTTATTGGTACACAAACTTCTACAAACTTCTATAAAGTTCTACAAAAAATCATCAAACCGCGTGAGGTAGTGCTGCATTCTGATTATTTGTTGTATTTATTATACATAGTAATATTTTCCTAACATTTTTGTTACTTTTTCAGGTGCTGTTTATTGACATACAAACTTCTACAAACTTCTATAAAGTTCTACAAAAAATCATCAAACCGCGTGAGGTAGTGCTGCATTCTGATTATTTGTTGTATTTATTATACATAGTAATATTTTCCTAACATTTTTGTTACTTTTTCAGATGCTGTTTATTGACATACAAACTTCTACAGACTATAGAAAACATTATTAAACAGCGTGAAGCGGTGTTATACAATATTACAAACACACCTTGCACGATATTTGTCGTGACACATCCTGTTCCGAGTGTAATCGAGCGAGCCGACGAAATCATGCGCTAATTTAACCATCAGCCTTGTCCAACGCGAAATTCTGAGCCACCTGTCTAATATCCACCTCTGCATCCGTTTCCGGTTTATGGGGGATGGCACCCCCTGCGGTGTCCTCGTGGTCGTGCCCTCCAGGAGGGCAGGATCCCCTGAACGTTGCATGCTTCACTGCACCACCTTTAGCCCATACTTTTTTTCCTCCATAGGATCGATTCCTTATCACAAAATATTCCAAAAGACGGCAAATTTTCAGAGAATCAAGAAATATTCTTTATCTAGGGTGAAAAGGTTGGTACACAAAAATCAATAATTTTCTTAGGCGAAATAAATGTATTAGGTTGAAAATGATCGATGCCACAGGCTGCTTTGAAAATAGGATGATCAAGATAAGATCTATTCACTGCGGGAGATAAGGTTATCGTTACGTCGATCTGAGCGTCATGTATGGGACGTTTAATTCTCAAATTGTGCGTACACAGGGTTCCTCAGTAAACGTTGATTATAGATATTGAAATCTATGATAAATCGACGTCCCGATTATTGCTATTGTGATCCTAACAAGATTTGCTCCATTGCAAGTCTATGAGCCTGACGTTATGCAAACATTTTAACATCTGTGGAGTTGTGTGGAATCTGTTCATACAATTTGAAATATATAGATGAAGAGAATAACTTTTTAAGTTATAACCAGCAATTTTTATTGCTTGAATATCTTGGGTTTAGAAAGTTGAAGTTCATTGGTCTGCCCTCTGTTGACGATGATGTAATGTAGGATTCTAGATTATCCGCCAAGGATAAAACGAAAAGATTATCGATTAGATTTCAATATCTTTAATACATATTTCAAACTACTCAATGCTACTAGAAAATTTGATTTCGAGTTGGTTTATTACCAGTCAAAAAGATAGAGATGTTCCTTTGACCAGAAAAATGGAGCAAATAATGTAATGGTACAAAATACAGTATTATTATAGCTACAGTCAATAATTTATTTTTCACACAAAAAAAGATTTAGTTAATCTATGACTGAAACAAATGGAATATCAAAGTTTAGAAATTTCTATTTCTGTGATCATTAAAAAAACGCGCATCTTAAGGTTGTTGAACAATATATAATAACATAACCCATAACACCAACCTCCACAAACTTTCAATCATATCTGTCAATGTGATCTATCTATGTACATTGTGTAGTAAAATTTATTTAATACGCTGACATTCTACTAAAACAGCAAGTGACAGAATGACGCATTAAAATCGAAATTCAAACTTGGCGCGCAGTCTGCTCATCGGCACAATTTCACGATCTCGTTGCTCCTCGATATCTCGAGGTGATTTAAGTCGCCTTCAGGTCAAGCCTCAAAGACCAGCCAGTATTTTCGCTGAGCTGAGTTGTTGTTTACATCCTGTAGCCGCTCTTCGTACGGACGTCCCGTGCGCGAGGGGAGCGGCAAAAATTCTCACGTGAAGTTTTATTGCCACCCAGTGACCACTTTCATTGCCCATCTTGCTTGCCCCTAGTATCTACCGTACAATCGTTGTGCACGCACGGAATCGAGAGCACAAGCAACCAGATAAAACACACACGCGATGAAGGTAACGGTAACCACGCTCAGCGACGACATCTTCGTCCTGGACGTGATCGAGGACATGGAGCTGGAGAGTTTCAAGGCTCTTTGCGAGATCGAGAGCAACGTACCAGTCCATGAGATGGTGATCGCTTTCAATGGTCTACCATTGATGAACGACAAGAAATCGCTGAAGGATCACGGGATCCGTGACGGTGACGTGGTGATTTTGCAGCACATGCATCAAAGCGGGGCCGAGTTGAACCTTCACCCGTTAAACGGAGGTCAGCTTCAATACAGCACCATTATTTAAAGTGGCGATCGAGGCGGGTCGTGAGGTTAGCTTTTCGGCTTCGATTTACGTTTCTTTTTCACTGTATTGTCACGTCTCTCGATCAGATGTTACCAGACTTATAACGCACGATCCATGAATTTGGCTTAACAGACTCGATCGAGCATGTTATCCCCCTTTTGGTTTCACTATAGAATAGTGTTTATTAGAATACAGTTTTCTTTTTCTTCGTGTGAAAATCATCTAAGTTCCTCTCGTCTTGTCCGCACACCTGTCCGGTTCAGTCTAGCACAAATTTTTTGTATTCACTTGTGTTGATTTTGATTTGTTAGAGATAGCTTTTGTCGCCATGTGCTTAGTCAGATCAATTATTTAAGAGCGCACTATTGCATAGTAAAGAAGAGAATATACTAAATTCCAAGATACATATTACTCTAGCTATTCCCATGTTGGACTTCAGTTCCATCAGAGTACCAGGAGCATCCAGCAGTCGACAGTCAACAGCCTCCAGTAGCACTATAGCCAGAATGCAAAACCCTAGAAAGGAGGATGATCCAGAAATAATAAGAGACATGTTTTTGGCTAATCCAGATCAACTAGCATTGCTGAGCCAGAATAATCCCAAGCTGGCTAGTGCCTTACTTTCTGGAAATCTTGGTGAGTCTTCCAAAAGTACATATTAAGAACTGTATTTTGGAAATCTAAGAATTTACTCTACAATAGATATTATTGATTTGTAGAGAGATTTACAACTGTACTCAGAGAACAAATAAAACTAAGAGAAGAGCGTGAGGCACAAAGACTAAGAATGATGAATGCAGATCCATTTGACACAGAGGCACAGAGGTTTATTGCAGAGGATATTAGGCAAAAAAACATTGAAGCAAACATGGAAGCTGCAATGGAGTATAATCCAGAAACATTTGGATCAGTTGTTATGTTATATGTTAATTGTAAAGTCAATGGATTCCCAGTTAAAGCATTTATTGATACTGGTAAATATCAACTTTATTTACATTTATAAATAATGAGTTATACACTTGTGTAAATGAGCATTGATAAATGTCAGAGATCATCATTGAACTGGAGACAAGATCATTTTTAAGTATTTTTGTTTGGCTGCTGTTTGTGCCAATGTGTCTATTTTTAAATTCCTGCATTTTGAAAGTCATTCTTTGTAGTATGTGGTACTTCATGGTGGGAGAAATTTAAATTTAGATATTGAAATCCGTGCTCTGACCTAGACTGTACTTTTGTCTTCAAAAATTCCATGAATTTGCTCCTCTTAAAAGAAAAACATTTCACAATATATAGTAACATTACGTTTTTAAAATTCAGGTGCACAATCGACTATAATGTCGGATGCGTGTGCCGAACGATGCCACATAATGCGATTGGTAGACACAAGGTGGGCTGGAATAGCACATGGTGTTGGAACTCAACGCATCATTGGCCGTATTCACATGGTACAAATTCAAATTGGTAATGATCATCTAACAACATCGTTCACTGTCCTTGCGGAACAAAGCATGGACATGCTACTGGGTCTGGACATGTTAAAGAGGCATCAATGTTGCATAGATTTGAAGAAAAACGTGCTCAAAATTGGCACCACCGGTGCAGAGACGCCGTTTTTAGCAGAAGGTGGTCTTAAATATATCTGTGGTTGCACAATGTCTTTTTATCTGTTATACAACATAAATGCTTAATTCTGATTAGGGGAGCTGCCAGAGTGGCTAAGGTTAAGTGGTTATAGCGATGCAAGTATTTACGACACGGAAGATGATAAGGATGACAAGAGGGGAGGACCTCAAAGAGCACTGGATTATGGCTCCAGAGATGCAAAGAAGCAACGTCGCCAGCAGGGTAAGTATGTATCTGTCCAGGCTATCCTTTTTTACCATAATTCCTTATAAGATCCTGTGTTAAATAATTTATGTAACATTACAGAATGAAACCCAATAAATTTCCTTTGTATATATGTTCCTTTATTGTGTATTTCGACTTTTAGTGGTGGCAATAAAAAAGGAAATATTTATAAATCCAAATAAATGTATTATGGAAATTTTAATAATAGTACTATATTCCAAGGAAAATTTTCAAAAATAATGCTCGTGATATTATCGCTATTATTTACTTTTCAATGTTGAAGTTTATGCAGCTGAATTTGATACAAGACCTTATATGTTAGCCACTATACCTTTCCTTTTACTAGGGAGATCCAACTGAGACAAATCCTTCTAACTTGCCTGGACTAGTGATTTGAAACAGATAATTTGTAATTGTGGCTTTTAATTTGATAGTTTTATTTGTGGCTTGCTAGAATATAAAAAGACTTTTTTAAACGAATACTATGTATTTTAGAAGCGCAAGAAAGCAATAGTTCAAGCGGGACATCAAGCAGACTAGGTTCCATAGAAACTACTGTCTTTCCCCACGACCCATTCACAGAAGAAACAGTGAAAGAAATCGAATCTCTGGGATTCAGCAGAGTACAGGTCATCGCGGAACTACGTAGATTTAATGGAGACAAAGCTCAAGCCACCGATGCGTTGTTCACGAAATCCTTTAGACTATAAACCAACAAGAAAAGAAAAGAGAAATTGTGGAGGTTTCCATGTTTGAACAGTAAAGATAAGGGAATGGAAAATTTATACTTGATTTTTGGTAGCGAATTTTCATATCGATTATTATAAAATCTGGAAACCACACGATTGAAATTCAGCTCAAGCAAGCATACTCACTGCTCGACAATTAGCATGAAATCGTGTTTCGGATTTTATTTCGTCGAGCAGATATTATGATGTATGTGTAGACATCATATTTCATTTAACTAATAGGTGGCTACTTCAGAGTAAAGCTACATATATCTTCTCCGATTTTTGTATTCTTTTTGCTAGATATACAGAAATGAAATGAATCGAACTTGGAATTTCAAGTGAAAGTCAGCGTGCTCTGATAACCTCGCCTACCATTATTGCAATACACAATTTTAGGAATCAATATAAAACGGATTGAAAACAAAGTCATAAGTTAAGAAAGCAGCATATTGCCTTTCGTGAAAGTTGCGTCACGTTTGTAGATGTCTCACAAAATTTTTATTTACTAGATTAGATAAAAGAAAATAGACTTCTGAAAGGATAATGTTTTAACCGAAGAGACATATTGCACGATTTGACGGACATTTCAAGCTTTGTGACTAAAAATCAGTTTGCGATACCTCCAAGAATACATTAGTTTCACTTCTGTAATTTTATTATTTACGAAAAAAGAGAATTTTGTAATGTAAACCAATCACGCATCGACGAATTTACAAAGAATTTGTCATTAATTCTTTTTTTTATTTCAAAGGGTTAAAGAATTAAGAAAAGAGAAACACGAATAAACTTTGGGAATTTTTTATTGTTTCGTTCTTATAAACTTTCATTATTGTATCTGCAAACAGACAATGTGAATTTTGTATCGTTACTATCTATTTAGGGTATATGGTATTTTCCTGTATTTTCTTTATATTATTATACCGATAAAAAAAAAAGAGAAAAAAATGTAACAAGCAAGATTCACCTGTCTTTTCACTCGTGCGTGCAAATCATGATTCAGCGAAGATAATCTCAACTTTTCCTCGTCTGTCGAGAAAGGAAATGAAAATCTCCTTTAAAAGACGAGATTAGAAGTGAATGTATCACGATCGTATCAGATACAAAATGGTGGAATGTCATGAGAACGATAAAAATTTGCTAGACCATGACCTCATTTAGGGTAGCTCGTTTGGCGCCCACTTTATTTCCACCATCTTGCCGGTACGAGCGGATTCTTGGCATGCAGTCGCAATTTTAATCACAGCTAGAGTTTCTTTGGGTAATACGGAGCATTCAGCTCTACCAAGTACAATATCAACGAAGTGGTCCAACTCTCGACGATAGCCATTCATGAATCTGCTGGCGAACGAATACCATATTGGTGCACTGGTTAATCCGTCGAGATTATATTGGGATGTGACACAGTGCATTGGCTGTTCATTATCTGCTTTGATCATACCCTTGGGGCCAAACACCTCCAGGCGTTGATCATAACCGAAGCTACTATTCCGTGACAAGTCGATAGTCCCCAAGGTTCCTGATGGGAAATGCAAGATCACTACAACTGTGTCGAAGTCCTCGATCGCTTTTATCTCTGGAATGTGTGCGTGTGCCTGGACAGCAATCTGCAAGAAAATATTCCAACATTTAATAATTCATCAAACACCAGTTAATAGAATAGAAATCAACATTATCAATAGTTGTTTGTGAAACCCTTTTGTGATCTTGTGGTACTTATTGACTTTAAGTGCCCATAGTAGCAATTAAAAATCAAAGCTACATTCTGTTTTTAATTAGAACTGAAGATTTTTGTAACTATTAGTTCTTCTATCTGTACCCTATAATTTTATGAAGTTAGGATCTTTTTAAATTATAGAAAATTCTTTATAATGCTATAGTATTTATAAATTCAGGTCTCCATGGTATCAGTGAAGGACTAATCCAATATTCTACATAATTATCCTACTAAAACTCCAACTACAAGTGTTTGATAGAAATATCCAGAGAGTCTTACCTTGATAGGGTACTCTCCAAGGACCCAAGTCATGATATCAATATCATGGACCATACAGTCATGGAATATACCTCCGGACAACCTCAAATATTCTATGCTGGGAAGAGGAGAATCACGAGAAACCGTTTTGATGATCTGAACGTGTCCAACCTCTCCATTTCTCACTCTGCTCCTAACAGCAGAATAGCTGGGATCGAATCGCCTGTTAAAAGCACAGAACAATGGTTTGCCGACCTTTTTCGCAGTCTCGTAACATTTTATCGAGTTAGCGTTGTCCTCGGCGATCGGCTTCTCACAGAACACTGCCTTCTTCGCTTCCAAAGCTTTCCTTACAATGCCTTCATGTGTGTACGTAGGCGAAGCAACAACTACTGCGTCCACACTATCAACATGAAGAACGATTTTAATTGTTAATTGAACTCCTAATTGATCTCTAATTTCTCCTGAGTTTAATCTACTTTGGATATTTTTATCATGAAATTAAGTAATTGTAATGGAAATGTTTGGGGTTTGGAAGGATTATTTTTGGTAATAATCGAAAGATCAGTAGTGGGGAATATTAATACAATAATTCTCCTTATCGCAGAAACAAGTAAGTGACTTTTTGAAAGTTTCTTTTAAATTTCCTAGTTGATGATTTGTTATTTTTAATTTTTCCTATTTAAAAATCCAACTCATTTGATCACTTTTGTGATATATACACTTTTTATTGTATCTAAAATGTTTCCCATAAGAAAATCTAAATTACTTACTTAGGATCATCGTACACTTTGTCTGCTTGTTTGCTATTTAAGAAGACAACATCGTCAAGATGCCAATACTCCTTGAGGCTCATCCATTTAGACTCGATATCGTCTACGATGTAGAGCAGTTTGACACGCGAACTGGTAATAATATTGGACAGATGAATGGTTCCAGCACGGCCGACTCCAAATAGAGCAAGTCTTACTTTAGGGTGGAGTAGATCCTTCTTCAGTGCCAGATCTTCCAGGTATCTATAATAACATTTAATCCATTTTCAGTCATGAAAGAGGAAAAGGAAGAGCAAACTAAGTAGTCTATATGAGTCTAGAACAACGTTCAACAACCGGCTTGAAACATATTAAAAGAGAAGAGATGAAGAAAAGTAAAATATAAGAGAATTGTTCCCAAGGCACATATTTTATGCCAATAGGTAGATATTATTTTGGAATAATTTATTTCTCAAATAAGCTTTTTGAAATGTATTTTCAAGCAAATTAATTTCTTGTTTTCATTCCAGTTACAAAGTGCTCAATTCTGCTCTAGATAGAATATCATGTGATGAAAAGAAGGGAAGAGAAGAATATTTAGTTTGCATTAATTAAATTTTACACAAAACCTTCAATGAACTTGAACAATCTACTTGGAAAAATACTCACTTTTGATAAAGATAATCCTGCTGTGGAGGCTTTGGTTGTGGTTTTGTGTAAGGTGAGGCACCCTTGAATTTCGCAGTTGCCATTGTGTCTTGTTAGGAATATGAAATATTAAATAAATAAGTAAAATATGAATCTCCGGATTCGTCAATCGACAGAACACAGTCTGAAACGATGGACCTGTTATATATGCATATAAACGAGCTGGTTAACGATAGTGGGGAGAGTGTGTGCGATTAACATAACGTAAATTCATAAAATAGCAATGGTTCAAATGTTGGCCTCATTAAGATAGCCATCAAGCTGACATGAATATATCAAATCCAATTAATCGTTCTATTAATAAGAACGAGTCTCTCATTCATATAAAGTATCAAAATCGCGAATGTCCAGTTGTAGCAGTCGTCTAACGTTTCTCTGTCCATTCATTAACACCTAATCGTTTCTGTAATACATGTATCATACATATATTTCAAAACTGACACAGCTGAAACAAGTTTTTCAGGGAAAATAAAAAAACTATCTGGAAGTTTAAAAAAAATATTATCCTTATTAAACGCATAAGTTAGCAAGAAGAATAGAATATAGAAAACAATGATCTTCTAATATTCTTCTAATACAGAATTGAATTATTTTGAGTTGTGACACTTTTGAAATATTTTGTATGAGATATGAACGTTTCGTAGCCAGAAGTGGAAAATTGTAAGCTCCTGTTCTAGGAGTGTCAATATCCTATGTATTCATTTTGGTCCTCTGACTTTTTTTATCTGGTAACGTGTCGATCCAGTTATCAACTGACTTTTTATTGACTTATTCAGTGGCAAACTTTAATCTCAGTGTTATGTTGCAAGTTCAGAAAAATTTATCTTTGATAATTATGTTATGATTACAGAATTTAAATAATAAAGGATGTAAGTAATGAAACGTTTTTTTTTTTTGTGGAAAAGGTTCTGAACTATTAATAAAAAAGAAAATAATTTCACTAATGACCCAAAAGAGGTCTTATTTTAGACTACTAATGATTCACATAAAAATTTGTCAAAATGATTATTGAATATAATTATTGGAAAATTCTTTTAGATGTGGGGGAGACAAAATTTCCGAATTTATCTTGATCTCCTGGGTTTTATGTTACTTGATGGTTAAAGTTGAGACAGGAGCAACTTATTATATAAATTTACGAAGTTTAAAAAGATCTAATTAATCTTTTAAATCAAAATTAAAGATACAAATAAAAGAGAATGGTAGAAATACATATTAATTTAAAAAACAGAAGGAATAAAAAGATCTACAGCCCTGATACAACAAAAATGTGATTTATCATGTTATTCTCTTCTGGTTTTCATGCATGTCCTACTATTTTGACTATTTAATGCATTATGTAAGAGAATATAGTGATTTCTAATTTATTCTAAGGTTATCAGACTATCATATCGCAAGTGCAACGAGCTAACGTCATTGATGGACATCTTATCGTTGTCGTTGCTAAAAAATTTCGTTGCGTAGACCACAGTGGAATTATACTACCGATACTTAATAATCAGATTCATTGATCAATTTCATCACTCTCAAAGTTAGTTGAAAGTTTCATGGAAAATTGAACATAAAGAATAGGATATAATACAATTTTTCTGGGGGCTGAGCTTGAAGTATTTATCATAACAGGATATTTTTAAAAGGGAAATAAACAAGTTTCTAATCTAAAAGATTGGTATTAATTAATTGTTGATTATCTATGGGATTATTTAAAGAGTATTAAGTTAAATTGAAATATTTATAATAGATTATATTTATTTATATTAAATATTTATATTATAATTATATTAAATAGTTTGAAGCAAAATTTAAAAATAGAAGTAAGCTTTATTACAAAATGTATTAGACAATGATCTATAACTCGTCGTTAATCTTGATGACCGAGTTAGGCACAAAGACAACTTCGTTGGTGTCGCTCTCCACGTACCCAGACCTCTTCGTTTTATCTCTTCCTGGATCGGCGTCCACTAGAGATATACTCGATCTTACCTCTCTACAAGTATAAACATAATACACAACTTCGTTTCTTCTAAAGATTTTCATGCATTTATGAGGAATTTAAAGATCCAATAATTTAAGTATATAGTCTAACATGTTTTAACTCAAGAACTTCATTTAACAAAAACCTAATTACTTTTTATCAGTTCCAGGCAATTCTGCTGACAGTATGAGGTCTCTTGGTTTGGAAAAGTCACACTCCAAGATAAAAGCAGCGTCACCAGGAGTAATTAGCTCATCGTCATGCTGAAGAACCAAGGTGTTCCGATATCTGTTATCAACCTGAAACAAATATCTTAAACCAGTGAATTATTTCTAACTTATTTTGTAGTAACTTTTCCAAATTTACAGCAGACTTTACGACGTAGTTACATTTTCTGTGTCACACTCGTTGAAGGGAATGGTCATAGTGAAGTTTCCACCATGATCAGGATTCAAGAAACACGAAGGTTGTCTGGAATAGAAGCTACCTCGTGTGTATATCACACCTGAAAAATTTTCCGATGTTTGCAGACCCACTACCATATTTTCCGCCCCACAACGTAAGGCGACCAGATCATATCCTTTTGTAGAAGCCCCAATTTGCATGTCCATGGACAAATCTTGCTCCCAAATTTCCTCTGAGATAAATAAACAACGTTTCTGTTATTTTTCTCATCGATAAGGAGTCGGTCTTTGCTGGTTATTATACCGGTTTCTGCGATTAATGAATGCTATCGGGTCTTTGAGTTCAATAAAAACGATTGATACATCTCGATAATACAGAGTTGTTTCGACATTAGAGCAAAAAAACGAAGTCCAAGTCGTTTTGATCGTTTAGAAATAAATGTTAAATGATAAATAAATATAAATAATAATAAATATAATAAATGATTGAAATAGATGGTAGATAAATAATTCTGTGGAATATATAGTAAATAAATAGTTAAATAAAATAGATAATAAAAGTAGAATCAAAGATCCGCATTCTAATTAATACTCATATTGTATTACCCGCGAATTGTTCTCTTAAAGTGAATATAAGAAGCAGCACGACATGTAGCGGTACTTGCATGACGTTGCCAGATGAACGTCCGTGAACTGACAGAGAATTCAAGTTCACACATCAGAAAGCAATCCCTACTATTACCTGCCCTTGGGTGACTCCCACTTTAACATTGAATCCCCTAATACTTTCACCCTGACATACATCTATATTTTTATTTCAATTCTTTTCATGCTGCTGAGGTTGATAAACCTTACAATGTCATATATAAATTATCATTGTTACAAATATCATAGTACACTAAAATTAGAGCAGATTTATTTCTAAAATCTTTTAAATCAATTTTTTCAATTCGGTAAAAATTTCTTAAATTAATTTTTAATTAATTAGTTCACGATATTAAGGAAAATTTATGTATTCTTCTAATCTAAAATTTATTTACAATCTTCTATTTTTTTTAATCTTTAATCATACACTGATATTCGTATATTTGTATTTAAAGATAAAGATACTGTTTGAATACTACATTGGTAAGCTTCTGAAAGTATCTATCTTATAAAATAGTAGATTAAGTCTCCTTATATAAAGGTCAATAAAATAACATTTTTTTATTTCTTTCAAGATATTAACAATTCAATAGTGATACTGATACAAGGAATGCATCTGGTTGTCTACATTCAGGATGATCTGTCATCGATCAAATAAGATACGACAGTGAAAAGATTATAATTATTTTGTTCACTCATTAGTTGCATTACGCAAGTTAGTTAGTCAATCTCTGCAATGGAATTTTTTTTATAAATCTCGTCTTTTTCCGTTGTCGCGTAATCTATTTGTTTTTATGTTTATTCCCATTTACCTACCTTATCGATTGCGACATATAATTGTAAGCTACTTTCATCAGATGGAGCAAAGATGTCAGTCTCATAGTTCATTCTCAACCATGAACATGTGTTAATTTTCGAATATAATTTGAAAAAATTTCAATGCATTATTAATTAATGTGCTATATTACTATATACAATTATACTTTAACCGAATATTACAATCAAATAAAATCACATTTAAAGGATTAAAGGACCAATATTTGAGTTTTCAATATAATTAGTACATTCTATACTGAAGACAACACTAAAATTTCAAATGAAATCGTCAAAGCTTAATCCTAAGTATGTTTGATATATCTCTACTATTTTATCTCTTACTATTTTATTTTAAATTCTATTATTTTGATATTATTTTGATTCTAATGATATTACTTTTGGGGCAGAATTTATTAATTATGCTAAAGACCTCAACTTTTGGTTCTTCAAGGAATTTGTTTAAATCACATGGATAGTTTGTTTCATTAGCAAAAATTAGTTCAAACACGTGGTTTTGTAAAACTGTAATATTAAATGTTTTGTATATATAGATAATATATCTCAGATTGGTACTTTACGTAAGTGGTATACAAATGTCTATCTTCAAAATAAACTACAAAACTCAAATTATATAAAAGAAAATAACAAACATGTTTTCTCCCACAAATTACATCATACCTAATTGTTTTGATAAACTTATTCAGATTGCGAAATTCTTTTCACATAATCATTGAAGCAAAACATGTTTGACGACTTGCATTGGACTCCCTCATGAAAATGCAATTCATAGTTACATTTTGCCATATAACTCATATATATAGCATAAAATATGTATTTTGTTATATTTTTATGTGGAAATAACATCGAAGGAAATTATTTATATGTGCTGGTTTTTTTAGTGAATGTAATAGGGTTTAGTGATCTTTAGATACACCACTGGTGCCAGTAGCCACGTGGATCACTGCTTCTTGTTTATCCCGTACGCACAGTGTACGTGACAAGTTTGTCTTATCATTTCGTTCTAAGCTCATTATTTTTATTCTCAAATAATAGTGTTCCTATTAATAAGCATCATGGCTACTATACGTGTTAGACAAATTCTGTTCAACAAAGGATTGCAGATTGGTCAAAAACCACAATATTTTGCGAGGAACGTGAAATATTATTGTTGTAAGTACTATGTTACTGATTGAATTGCCGGGAAGGAAGGATAGAATATGTAAATTGCTTTTAGAACGCTACTTGATATAAATTGTAGTACGCAGTTACACAGATCTCTAGGATTGTTATATGATCTTAGAGTCCGTTTTGTAAAATCTCCTTTTTGTTTATAAAATACTTTGGTACAAAATTGTTCATGTGTCGATCTGCTCAGTTATATAAGCAATGGAGTATAATCAGTTATAGGTTAAAGGTTATAGTAAAGAATTCAGTGATACTTCTTCCTTTTATCTTAATTTTAATACCATTCCTATAGTATAAATATTGTTTTTTTTTTTTTTTTTTGGTAACTATTGTTATGGCTAAACTTCGTTTTGGGGCAATACTCTTTTTTCAACTTTGGTAATTACCTAAAAAACCTCTGTGATCTTAGATTTTGATAATCTTTTACTATGCTGTTGAGGATATGGTTTTGAACGATTTTCCCCATACACATAGCCATCGCTCGATCTTAGTTTCCGAGATATATGTAAAAAACCCTCAGTACCACTGAATTCTGTAGATAATTGTGCGTCCGTGATAGCGTGTGCGTTAGTATTGATTGTCAGCCGCCTCTCGGTAGTCAGATAAAATGACGTCTAATTCATACCTAACTCTTATCTTTTGTTTATAATTTGTATAGATCTAAGCAAGCGAGATTTATTATATTATTATATATCGTCCCCTTGACTAAAATGATATGTATATTATATATATATAGTAGTGCACATGAGAGATTTCCTTATTTTCACATTTTATTTGATCGAGAGAGCTGACTGCGCAATGGCTTCAACAGACTTCCTATCGAGTTCATAATATAAAAGAAAAGGATGATTTAAAAAAAAGCGTCGATGATGTCGCTCCACCTTAATCCTTTGCACCTGAAGAACCGACACGTGTACAAAGAATTAATAAGTTATTATGCCACATGCACATTCGCAGCAGAAAATGTATTCGTTTTTATACATGCATATATTATTATTTCCACATATACTTTCACTTGCAGTTTAATGTAATTATCGATTTAATTTTTAAAAACGGATATTTATTCAGATTCTGTTGCAATTAAATTAAACGGTAAATAAACAGCTACTTAATTAGCGAAAAAATCTATAACCTTGGGAAATACTAAATTCCAAATAAAACCACTAATTTTTCGCGCCAAAAGATTTATTTCATTAAATGCGTGAAATCAAGTGTAATTAATATTAAAACTGGAATTATTATTAAAAAATTCTTTTATCGTAGGTCAGGCTCAACAGAATTATGAATTCGTCAAGGTAGAAATTGCTGGCGAAAAGAAGAACGTTGGTCTTGTCACGTTAAACAGGCCAAAAGCCTTAAACGCTCTTTGTGATAAATTGATGACTGAATTAAACAATGCTGTAAATAAATTGGATACGAACGACAGCATCGGGGTCATAGTTCTTACGGGCAGCGAAAAAGCATTTGCAGCCGGTAAAACATTTTGTCGTAATTGAAATTATAATTAACTAATTAGATTAATAAATTAGAATTATTATATTATGAATTATTTATAATTTACTCCATAATTAATATTCATTAGCAAAATATTAATAAATTATTCAATTAGAATTAAATTGCGAACTTTTTTGTTTAGGAGCTGACATCAAAGAAATGCAGAATAATACTTATTCGCAGACTATTAGAGGGAACTTCCTTTCAAGCTGGGACGCAATCACGCGAATTTCGAAACCAGTGATAGCCGCCGTAAATGGATATGCTGTAAGTTAATGTAATTTACAAAAAAATAGCAACTTGGTAATTTTCAGAAATATATCAAATATCCAAATCACTATATAATATTTAGCAGATAAAACAAATATTTGCTTATGTCTTAATTATTAAACAGTATATTTTTATGCACAGTTAGGCGGAGGCTGTGAATTGGCAATGATGTGTGATATCATCTATGCCGGAGATAAAGCAAAGTTCGGCCAACCAGAAATCACCATTGGTACCATACCAGGTGCAGGTGGTACTCAAAGATTGACTAGGGTAATTGGTAAGAGCAAAGCGATGGAAATGGTACTAACAGGAGGTCAGATCACTGCTGAGGAGGCAGAGAAGTGCGGTAGGTTTATTAGAAATTGAAATGTAAGTTGTAGACAAAGTGATTTGTAACTCATAGTACAACTGGAGTGAGGGAAATTATATGGCTTAAAGTAAGACGAAAAGCAAGAATAATATAATTACGTTGGAGACTTCGTTTTCGAGAAAATCGAATTTGGAGATTTGCTTAATACTCGTGTACCGGTTAATTTTTTTTAAACATCCAAATTCGATTTTCTTCAAAACGTGGCCTTAAGTGACAAAGTTTTATTCCTCATTTTCAACTTATTTTCGTATATAGAATAATTTCTTGCCAATTTTGCATTTCTATCCTGCTAAGAATTGGTTAAATTTATGTATACTTCACATATATGCCGTTAATACCATGAATCACAAATTATCCTGTATATAATATACAAATATCATTATATGTATATATTTAGATGTGTTTTGTTGCAGGTTTGGTTAGCAAGATCTTCCCAGCAGAAAAACTTGTTGCTGAGGCAATCAAATTGGGTGAGGTAATTGCCTCTCATTCTCAATTAATCGTCTCCATGGCGAAGGAGTCTGTTAATACTGGTAATCATTGAAATTATGTAACCATCATTGTTCTTATTCATTTATTCAAATATTCATTTCTTTTCTGTTTTTCTAGCATATGAAACTACCTTGAAGGAAGGGCTCCACTTTGAAAAAAGAATGTTCCATGGAACATTTGCAACAGTAAGGATTTCTTTCTTAAATATAGTAATTTAAAAAACAAAAATTGAATGGTGTATAATTAAAATTTCAGAGTGACAGGAAGGAAGGAATGAGTGCATTCATTGAGAAGAGACCACCCAACTTCACCAATCAGTAGAAAGCATTTACTGTTTACTCCATTATAAGATATATATGTATAACTAGATACTTATTTTTATACATCTTATATATTTTTTACACTTGTTGTCAAAAAGGATGTCTTTTTTAATAAACACAATTGTTTATTTTGAAGGAAAAACAAAGACCAAGACTTAACGTTCATAAAGAACTTTTATTTAATAGCTACCTTTACATCTAATATCATAATCCTTGAGTATAATACATTTACAAGTAGCAGTTCATACCAGGTAAATGTTTCTTATTAATAGCGATTCTAATGCTCTTGTAAAAGCACAGAAATGCCATCGACGTCGTAAAAGGTATCCAAGAACGATAGGAACAATGGAATTTCACATCAACATCTTTATACAATAAATATCGAACTGCATAATAATGTATATATCTCGCTTATTAGTTGGGAATATTTATACTTCTGTTTTCAGATTTTCTCGGAGAATCGAAGATTATATTTTACGATATAGAAAGATGCTCCCCTTTTCATTGTGCTTTTTTTCAGTTCAAAAAGATAATTCTAAATTTTTCGTTTTCGTTTGAACATTTTTTTCTCTTCCAAACGTAATTTTATTTTCATATTAAAATATATGTATATTAGTCCTAAACGTTTTTGTGTGTGATAAATATAATAAATGTATCAAATTTGCACAAAAAATAGCAGTATCAAATTAGGACGAATTGTTTTAGAATACTTCGTATGTCGATCCTCTTGCAAAACCTGCTTGACTAGCTAACACTAACAATGTACAGGTATGATGAAAGAGCTGTGCATACTTGTTATTTCCATCTGGTTTTCCTCGTCCTTATCTTAGAAATTATATATATATAAAAAAAAAAATAATTCGAACTAGCTACCCTTACGCTCTAAATATCCTCGCTGCATTCCTTAATTAATTAATTATTACTTTAAGTACACACCAAAGGGGGTTCCGTGTAACGTTATGAAGTCAGTAGGATCTCAGAGAACTTTCAGTCATCATTCGTAACACTTTAAATCGTTATTTACAAAGATTGTCCGCAAAAACCTTCAGCCAAAGGAACTCCAAAAATATTATTCTGATATGTGAGATGGTGATTTTTGATTATGAGAGATTTGTTTTTTTAGATTTTTTTTTAGATTGTTGGTCCTGTGTTTTTGCAGTTAGACCTGGGTCTTTTCGCATAATGATTTGTCAACCAATATTATTATTATACTTTATTTAATTTTTAAATTATAATTCTACAATTTTGAGTGACTTGTAATTTGTAAAATTTAGTATTATATTTATGCAAGAGAATTTATTAATATTAATACCTTGATGTATAAAATTTTACTAATAATATTGGCTCACTTGTGCAAAGGGGCTTCGGAAATTTCTCGAGATCCAGTAAATAAAAATTGGGGAAGTGTGCTCACACGAGACAACTCGGTTTCCTCTCTCGTATATATATCACAGTTGCAAGCTCTGCTCGAATAACTAAGTTGGTATAGTTACAGAAACGGAAATTAAGTTGGTACTGATCGATTCAACGTTCGTTGGGGGGATTTACCGCTTGTTACGGCTCTTCATGGTGAAACGTCTCCAAAAGTTGCCGCTTTTTTTTGATGGCGTTGCAACTGGTGTATCATAGGGGTAACTAGATTCGTCATCCGTATCTTGTGCATTGGGAGTTTCTCTAGTGGGGGAGCCACCGTGTCCAGAATCTCTGTCTCCGTCACCAGAGTTCTTTTCCAGACCTGGAATACAAATGAATTACCATTCATTATTCTTTTCTATTTTTCAAGGACTTATTTTTCCATAAATAATCTCCTTGAAACATAACTCTAAAAATTAATACACACATCAATAGTAGGCTCTCAATCAGTCAAGTAGTACGCTATCAGCTAATCAACTAATAAATGAACACACTTGATAAATATTAACACCGAATTACTGAATAATAATTCAACAATATTAAATTTAATACAATTTGCAGAATTATAAATTTGATGGTATTAGATACCCTTAACGATAACCTTAAAAATACATATGTCTGGAATTGTATGTGCTTACAAATAATAAAACTTCAATCTAATTGGCAAACTTTCATCAAAACATCTCAATTAACATATTTATGTATTTTTTAGACTGATCCTGGAAAATGAATGGTTTTAAAAAAATCCTACCACCTCCAGCACGGAGCATGTCTAGGAACGTGTTCTCCGCGTTGCCACGTGTGCGTCCCTGTTTCTGCGATGGTGTCCCAAAACTCAGGCTCTGAATATTGATTTCCGCCTTGAGCTGTTCTGGGGGTATATCGTCTACCCGGAACTCGTTCGGGTCCTCGACGAATGCCTGTTGCAGGTCGCGCATGATTTTTTTGCGGATGGTTTTTTTCATGGATAGGTGTCTCTCCAGATGTTTTACGTCACTTTCCGTTAAAGTCTTGCTGTTATCACGACGACGTGACTTCTTCTTCTTACTGTTCTTAGGACTCTCTTCTTCACCAGAAGTTGAACCGACGGATACGGCACTGTCGTGTCCTGGTGCCTTCTCTTCAGCTTGGAGACGCGTGTTCTCCCATTTATTACCGAATCCAAAGATGTCTCGGAGATGGGGAATGTTCCTGTCGGCTGTTTGCTGCCTTGCCATTATTTTTGTTGCTTGAAGTTTGTGAATGATTCAACAGTTGTTTAATTATTAATCTGAAAAAAAATTTTTGACGTTTAAAAGATTATAATCACTAGTTTATACATTTGCCACTAGCTTAGAGCTTTGTGTAATAGTTGTAATAGCTGAGAGATAACGCTATAAAAAACGGTGAATAAATGATCAAATATTTGAGCTAAGCAGTAATGACACCTAATACGAATTTTTCAATGTATATAATTATTTCTTACAAGAAATATTCAACTCCCATACTAAAAATTCACAAATACTTTTCTCCAAATAAGCAAATTGTTTATATTCTTGTATTTAAAAATTTTCTGCTGAAATGTAGAAAATACACTACAGTATAGTAATTAGAAAGCTGCATATTTGTATGAAATGATCATTACTACATTGGTCACTTACGTGGCTTGGTTTGAAAACGAAATAGAATATAACCAGTGTCTAAAACTAAAATTATACGTAAAGTGGTCAATCGTAGTATCGTAATCTGTCACCGATAATAATTAAACGTATGGCGCAAGCGGTTTTCCAGGCGCCGTTAAATTGCACGGTTTATCAAGGAAGCTGCTGCTTTGAAGGAGCTTTAACGCACGACATATTCCCGTTACCGTAAATACAGATCGTATATAATGCATTCACCATGCACACATTTCCTTTTTCATAGTGGACGGATACACGGACTTTAAATTGCCGGTGAAGAAATCCGAGTAGCCCAACCGGATTCTCGACAACTGTTCGAGAGATGAAAAGGGAAAAACTGATTTACCGACGATCAGCAAATACCCGTTAGACTATAATGTTCGCCTATATATGTTACTTTTTGTCCATCTTTTTCCCTTTGTAGCAGTAAATGGCTATGGTAATTGAATTTTGTTGAACTTCCGCAGAATGAGAATAACCAAAGTAGACAAATCCAAAATAAGAAGTATTTAGAATATAAAAACTGAAGAAGGGGAAGATCCAAAATTGGCAAAATCCAAAATCGAAGAATCCGAAATGAGAATATTCAGAATAGAAAAATCTAAAAAGGAAAGATCGAAAATAGAAAAGTAAAAAGTGAGTAAATCTAACTCTTTATTTTCTGACTATGGTGAAAATTCCCCACATTTACTTTCTTAGAGTAGATTACCAAACTTAACCCCCTTAAATTAAATTAGTCATAAATAAGTATTAAATTTTGAGTAAGTAACAAAATAAACGAATTAATAGTATCTCTACACTGAATTCGTCTCTAAAGCCACCGACAGAATGCACAAATGGCAAATGTGGTCGAACGTAGTCAAACGCCCACGATTGCATATTAGAATGCAACCGTAAACGCGTGCACACTTCGTGGGTCGTGATGGAAAAAGAACTTACTAGGTATAAATAAAGCGGTTTCTCACGGCGCAGATGGAAAGTGCGCCAAGGGAAACGTGGGCGAGATTTCGCGTTATCGATTCTGAAATCGGACCGCTCGGGCCCACGCTGAATCGCGTAATAGCCCGCCTGTCTTTTATTGACGAACAATAACTGACTAGCTTTTTATTAATGCTCCAATAACGGCTGCTTAGTCCACTTCTGTTCTTAGATCTTCGCTCTGCTAGAACCGTAATCTGGTCTTGCGTGCATTGTTTTACCCGATCCCTTTGCATTCAAATGTCTGATGTTTCTAGCACGATGTTTGTATGTATGTACACGTTTTAGAATCTTGTCATGGTACAGCAGTCGTGTGGATAGATAGGATCCTTTGTTCTGGTTCTGCAGTTTGATGCAACGTTAATGCACCAGACAATTAGGAAATCCCCAACATTAATTTATGTAAATACAGTGAATTATAAGTAAATTTTTAAATCTGCAATCTGTTCTGAATTTTCTTATTTTTATTTAAATTCTGAAAAAGATATTCATTGATTAAAAAAAAAATACTTCTCTTTGAATTAAAATATTGCAGTGGAGACTTTAGTGAGTATTGCGGAATTTTTTCGAATTATTTGAGAACCTAGAACAGTACATAATGGGATCTAAATGAATTTAGATAGGGAAGTAATCCTAACCTATATTCGAAGTATGGTATCGTTGCTATTCCTAAAAAACTATTTGAACAGGTTAATTTAATTTCAATATTAACAATATTTGCATTGTTTTTGTTGGAGTATAGGACGTTGAGTTCGAACAATGAGTGATTTAAGAATACGAATCGAGCGATTACGAAAGAGTTATTCGCACAGGCTTTAAGTATGCATGCTGTGTGCACGCACGTGGTTCTCCAGGATACCGGTCCGAGAGTCGTGAACTGTTACGCGGCCCGCAATCAACATTAACACGCTCCCCATTACGTAGGATGATATTTATCCGAGGCAAGACACTCGGTGTCGAACAATGACTACAGCTAGCCATTTAACATTAGAACGAAAATGAATCACAGTTAATTTTTTATTATCAAAATGATAAAATATTAGAAATTAAACCACGTTTTCTTTTTTAGCATCTAAATGCATGAAAGACACATAACTATCAAAATGAAGAGGAATAAATGAAATTTTTCATTTTCTGGACAATAATTTATGGATTTTACTAAGTTAAGCAAAACAAGAATTCTTGTTAAATAGTGTAAAATCTGTTGCAACGTTTTTAGATTTTTGCACTTTACTGATAATAGCAAATAAAGTAGGAAATAAAAAAAGTAATATGTCAAAAGTTGTTTTAGCAATTCTGGATTTTTGCATATTAATATGCCATATTAAGTAAAAAATAAAAGAAGTAGTGTACTAAAATCTGTCAGCAATTCTACTTTTGAAATTAAATTACAGATTTCACTGAGCATACCAAGCTAAATAAAGAGTAAAATAGAAAAGAAAATAATGTATCTAAATCTGTTCCAGCACTTTTAGACTTGTGAAAACTAATCTACAGACTCCACTGACGATACCAAGTTGAATACAAAGTATGAAAGAGCAAATAGTATATCAAAAGCTGTCATAGTAAGGTATCATGACATGAAAGCACTTTAGGCTAGGAAATAAATTGAAAAGCTTGATTAAAAGCTTCTATAACAAAGGTGTAGCCTAGGCTCAGGTTAGGAAGAGCGATTTCCATAGCTTTTGCAACGGATCAACAATATACATATCTCAGTCGCCCGGTGGCGAGCTGGTTGCCAGGCAGCGAGTTTCGTTCAGGTAAACCGCTCCTCTCGTTTCCTCTTTCACCCGCTTGTGCCTCGTTCCCGATACAAACGCCATATTACCAGTCTATCGACGTTTGATATCGGTCGACCGGGCTCAGCGGTGCGCAAACTCCCTTGATACGGGACAAAACAAGTTCCAGACACAGAAACTCTGGTAGAAGAATGTCCAGGTGTTGCTATTTCATCAAGAACTTGTTCTTTTATATGTATTACATAACCTATTTTGGAGAATTGCACTTTAGAATGAATAAATTTATGATAATTTGGAGAAATATCTTTTCAAGTATTTCGTAAAAGAATATTATCAACTATAAAAGATATATTACATAACTGAAATTATTATCTTTTTGGTAACATGAAAGATTGTTATATAGTATAGCAAACATCTATATAGTATAGAACTGGAAAAAAAATTCTATAGCAAATAATCTACGTTACAGAGAGAAATATTGTTATATATGTGAGGCATAAAACTTCTTCAAATTCTTTTCAATTTCTACTTTTTTCTCCAGAAAATATTTCAAGGTCACAGCTGAGCTAGCTTTTCATATAGTACACATAAATCTTTCAGTAATATTTATGGTCTGTGTAGCGTAATCTGGTTGTTATCTAATAATTCAGTGCAAAAATTTCATTTTCAAATTTCTTCTTTTTTTTTAGAAACCGGAGAAGGGAAAAGCATTTACTGTTGCGTAAACCAGTCGAATCTTCTGACGTGTACATTAAATAACTGTTATGAAACATCGCACTATGGACAAAGAAAATTTCTTCCTAGTAGATTACTTGCGCGAGTTTTTATGAATCAAATGCAAAGATTGAGTTCATTACATTGCAAATCCTCTTTAATTTCAGTGTATTACGAATTTTTTGCATTAGGCCCTACCTTCCAAATACAAATCTAATAGCCTAATATTTAATGATTAGGTTGGTATCATTAGATTTAAAGTAAGAACAATCTGTTGTCATTTCATATTTTTGTTATAATTTTTTTATAAATCATATATTAGCCTATACATATATAACATTTTTTCTTTTTTTCAGTTATAGAGTGTGCCATCTTTATTTTGAGTAAAAACCTGAGACACCCTATATATGGGAAATATATTGCTGCAGTTGTGTTCAGTGAATTCTGTGTTACAAAATAAGCGTTGATTCCGGTTAGATCGCTGTTACAAGATTAATAAGCACGCTCGTAAATTATCATCGGGCACGATACAAGTTGCGCACCACTGATTTAATGGATGACTCTCCCGGCCTGGTGTGGTAATCACAGTAAAAAATCTTTCGTTCGAACGAGCTTTAGATCCTTGGTAATTTTGTCGTCAACAACACGCCGTGCTCCTCTGCCCTTTAATTATGTATTACCAAGAGATCTCGAAAAATCCACGCGAAAAACGTGGTTGTCGTGAAAAACTGGCGCTGCTTGGTTCAACGACATTGTAACTGAATACGATGGTTGAATAGCGTGGAATAATTGGGCGAGATTCATTATTTGCATGGAAATGGTACAGTTAGATAATAGACGGATGTTTATGCAAATTTGTGTTATTATGAATATGATTCAAAAAGAGGAATCCATAGAGCCATTATTTATTCACTAAATATTATTATAAGTGCTATGAAAACTGTAGAAGATAAACCTATTTTCTTAATTATTCAACATGTTATGTACCCATTTAATCTTTGTACGATTACAATAGAGTACTTTGACACTAAAAACCTCCATAAGAAATAAAAACAATTGAGATTGCAGTGAGTTGTTATCCAAACTTTTGGAAATTTTTTACGGCAGAAAAACATGATAAGACACATTTTGATTCCTTTTTACAGGCAAGCTCTGTTGTAATTCGTTTTATATATCGAGCATTGGATTTTTCAAATTTAATACGTCATTAGTTAATGCTATCAAAATGAAGCAAACTCTGAAATTAACCTAAACTCTTGATCATCTATGAACTATGGATATAACACGTAAACATCCATAGTATAATAATAAAAAATAGAAAAAAAAATTCAAAAATTTTTTACATGACTATACAATTAAATGGTTATGCAATAGTTGCAGAATAATCTTGATAACAATCAGACATGATCTGATAATCATAATTTGCAATTTTCATTAAAATTCGGAGTGAGCTATGGAACGGTATCAAGGGAAGAAAACTCGTAAAACTTGTAACAGCGGTAATTAAAGTGGTTGGTGAAGAAGTCTGACACTATTACATGAACGGGATAATAATTGCTTCGTAATGATATTTCTGATGAAGATAATGTTTCACGGATAGTTGTTGCCACCTGTACTTTTGGAATTTTTTTCCTTCTTTTCCATATTTTTGTGAGTAATAAGCTTGCCTCATCATGCGCTGTATGATTTCCAGGCCAGCCGCTATTTGGCACGTTTTCAATATTTTTTTCCAGTCATGCTTGCTTAACTTTTCGTGTATCATTACTCTTCTTTCCTTCTAAAAATTTATTTCATGCGTGGTTGTACGTACACATGACCATGTTAAGTAATATATATACACGAGCAGAATTTTTATAGTGGACCTTATACAAAGAACTTTCCTCGCCGAGTTTCTTACGTGATCACAAGAATTCCTTAAAAATTGTATCTTCATAAAAGCCAAGTAGAATCTGACTCTATACATTGTACAAACCACCACAGTGAACAAATATGGGAAAGTATAAGTCGTAACATCAGTTACGTTTCAGGCCTAACTAATGATTACACAAAAGACTTTTACGCATTCATATGACATTTAAAAGTGTAAAAGCGCAAAGGATACTAATAATGTGCAAAATTGGTTTAGAAAAGGTGAAACAATTCTCTGTCTAAGTTTTACGCTTTTTAGTTGTTTTGCAGTTTATTGTTGATGATCGAAAGTAACTTGGATCTATTTTCAGGGAACCGATGGAAGTTCTTTATTCTGAAGCAAGAGGACCAAGTGGAAAGGCAGGGACTGACTGACTATTAGCGTACGAAATAACGCCACAATGTACCGTAAGCCTTGGTTGAGCCTTCACGCATGGTGGATCGAAGCGGACAGGACAGGAGGAACAGGCAATAGCACACGATCGATTCGTGGCTCGTTACAGAGAGTCTGGTCGAAAGTTCGAACGAGGCCCGTACATTAATATTTCCGTTATTGCGCGCACGAGCACCGAGGTTATGCCTTTCACACAGCCAAGTAATAATACGGAAAGTGATCGTTCCTCTCCCAGTCGGCTGATCAATCACGATACGGATTTTAACGAGCCTTCATCCGATTAACGCCCCACTGATCACGCAAATCTGACTTCAGCCTACTTTATTAACTTTTTTATAATGTTACATTAAGCAGAAGATCGTACTTAGTGTTAATAGAAATTTAATGGATTATAGAAAGACACACATGCAATTTTAATTGCTAAATGGAATATGTTTTTAACGTATAAGATGAGAATAATTAAGGAAAAAACAAATATAAGCAGTTTGAAACAGGTTGGAGGATTAGTAAAGTGGAATTATGGATGCTAAACAGATAGCGTATGTTGGAAAAACCCAAATGATTAATTAATGATTGGTTTAAATGGTACTTGTGTCGGGATAGTAATAGAGCAATTAGCAGTAGAGTAATTATCATTCGAACATGGGATTCTAAGGTCTCTGTGGTTTCATAACACTGCTAGATCCATTCAATCTTGGACTTCCTTTCGAAGAAGTTGTTGATCGATTCTTAATACGGCACAGATAACTACTGCACTCTATTCATAGAATTCTTGCACTGGGACGTCTTCGACTTGTCAGTGTTGTAAACACAGACTCACAAAAAGAGACATCTTTTCAATTATTTGACCTATTGCAATTCAAGCTTTAAAATGAGATAGCTAAATGTACTAAATTTTAATCAGCTTGAACAACAAAACTAAACTAGTTAAATTAATTGTCAAGACAAGGATCTTAAAGAATCAAAACAAGCCACAAATCTCAACTCGGAATAGCATTCAGCTTCCGATCTTACAATCAAACCATAACAATAACAACAATAATTCAAGAACTAACGAAAAAAGATCTTCAAGCGTCGAACCACTCATGAATCTCGACTCAGAATTGTGTTTGACTTTTAAGGTCGTAATCAAACCTTAACAGTTCAGTTCCATAGATCACTGGTAGATCCTTAATCCAAAATGGTCACATGTACACCACTGTTTATTCATTTTCACATAAATATGTTGATGAAGAAACTGTGAAGAAGCGAATGAACTGTGAGGAGAATAAGGTTTGAACGCGTTATAGAATATCCGTACAAGTCTGTGGCTGCGGCACGACTAAACGTCGATCCAGGACTTTCACTTTGAGATCCAGCCGGCCCTCTGTCCCTTCTCGAGCCGATTATTCGTAGCACACCCACGCTCTCCAACTCTGAATCACGATCAAATTGTTCTTACGTGGATAATACCGTTCCCTGGCTGGACAGAGTGGTTCTCTGCTGATACAGAGACAGATTTTCCTTAGGTTTATCCAGGAACTAGAAGTTAACGTGGTTATCCGGGTTTAGAGGATAAATGACAGTTTGCAGAATGTTATTTGCAGGAGATTGCTATTGCAATGAATATAATTGGGATAATTAGAAGATTCTTGGCTAAGGTTCTTATATGTAGGTGTACAAAGAAGTTGAAAGAAATATTGATTGTAAAAGTATCTGAACACATTAGCTATTTAGTATAGTTCATCTAAAATTATGGAGAATGTATATCAGGATATTTTATATTAAATAAGAGTGATGGTCCAGTAGTTTGAAAGTAAAATAAATTATACTTCTTGGATACTTTAGGTAACTATATATATAATCCATCTATGTTTTCTTTTTAAGAATGGTTGAATGAGATAGTAAAATTTAGAGTTCCCAGATGTCTGCATAGGAGGAAGAATTTAAATGGATTGATGGAGAGTTGTTAATTAAAATTTATGATACTAAAGTATAGTTTGAAGCTCACTGTGTGATAGGTTGATTACAAGAACAAAAGAAGATTTTAGAAAAAAGTTTGTCATCAAAGAAACTTTCCAGAAAATAAATAATAACTGTAGGTAACTAACAGTAACTATAAGTAATGAATATCAATGAATTAATGAAAATAAAGATACTGGTAAGGATACATTATTAAGAATTTCTTGAATAATAATAAAAATTTAATAATTAGAAAATCCTAAAAGTTTTGTTAATATATCTCATAAAAATGCAAGATTAATAATTTTATAAATGTTTATTTTCGATTTGAAAGAAGTACAAATATAGGAACATACCAAAGGAATTCATTGAACAAAGGACGCGAACGGAAAAGTGAATGAACTTCGCGTGTCAACAACACCAGAAACCGCTCAAAGTTTGCTATCATAGTTCGTTGAACGAGGAACGACCGAGGAAGACGAAAAGGAGTCAGCGCTTACGTAAACGCGCTTTCGTTTGTTTTTCAAATATGCACCGGCTCGATCCTGATTCAGCACGGAAGAGCATGTGGCTTCTACCAGTTCAGTGCGATCCGTCTCGCTGATATAATCAACCAGTAGAAACTCGACTTTTCACTCGAAGAAAGCAATATAACAATTATTACCTAAATTCTAAAGTTTTGATAATCAGTCGACCATAGAAAGTTTTGGAAAATCGGTCAAATTTGACGATTTTAGAACATGAAAATGCGACATTTCTACAAAAAGTCTGAAAATTTGAGAATTGAAAAATTTAGAGAATTAAACGTTCTCTAATCTAGAATGTGTGAAGATTTAAAGATTTGGAACTTCGAAATTGTGATAATTTGATAATTTCAATGATTGACAACTTAGAGATTTGAAAATATGAAAATTAGAAGGATTGAAATTTTGAAAACTTGAACACCTGATAATTTAGAAATTAAAGAATTTTAAAATGCGAACAATGAAAAATCTTAAAGTTTCTAAACGAAAGCGTGGATATCAATTCCAGAATTAATATTTTGAATTTCGTTAAAAAAATATTATTTAAATATTGATATCGAAGATAGCGCATCGGTTAACAAGGATGAAGCGTTTACTTTTGATCATCGATGAATGAAAATTAATACTCCATGGTAAAGGCGGCAACAGAAACGTAATCGTGGCGGGTTATATCGAGTCCCAGCTGTTCACCTCCGCCAAGCATAATCCATTCCCTGACTTTCCTCGTTCTACAGTTACTCCAGGGTGAAAGGTGAACCATCTCCTTTCCCCTCGAACCCGTACTGACAGGAGGATCCGCGACTATACTTGTCAGAACCGATTACAACATCGTGGCTCTCCCTGTTTTATACCACGTTCTTCGAGAATGAATCCTTGAAAAAGCTGATTCACTAAACAGGAGGGTTGCTGTTTTATATTCAATAAAATACTACTAATTACATTGTGAAATGTTTGGGAATTACTCTGATCTGTTATGTATAAAAAAGTAGTTATATATTTTTAGTTTTTAACACTAGGCAATTAATAGGAAATTAGTTAAGAAGATAGCTAAGTTATTTCTACCAAAACCAGTCAAAATGACTAGTCTTTAAAAAAATACGTAGTGACAGAATATTTTTATATTTATTGATTTATTACTATCTTGTAGAAGGAATATTACATTACGTAATATCACATAGTACATTTTTCGTATTACTAATCCATCTGGGACTATGATTTGGAATTTTTTAATTTGCAAATTTTCAAACTATGAAATCTTTCCTTGAAGCTCGTCAATATTTGCACGTGTCATGCTTACACAGCGTCACCTGCATCACCCGCCTTCGGGAGCGACCAGGCCGTGACGTCAATGTAGCGTTATCAGCAGCCAGTGCATCAACCAATGGATCAAAATCTTAAATTTCTAAATTACTAACCATCTAAAGTTTCTAGTTTTTTAATTACCAAGCAATTGGGAGTTTCAAAATTATTAATCTTTCAAACATCTAAATTGCCAACTATGAATGTTCATAAATATAAATTGTAAAAGAAATTAAACTGAGTATTGGAAGAAGAATAACTGATGCTCCAAGGATAGTACAGTGATCGTCATTATCCCAAAACGAGCAAATTTCGTCAGCAAATATCGTAGAATAAGGCCAAGGAAAATAAGAGATCGACGAACAAAGAGAATCACTCGTTTACTGGAATCGTATCTAATCTTAATCATTATTCTATTCACATATTCCTGTTTATTATTTTCCCGTGCTCTCGCTGCCAGTCACCAACACGAAAGTGACATCATATTCTGCTCACGAACCAGTTCTCATTGACTTTAATACCAGCTCTCTATGGTAGAGGTCTGGAAGATGGTCATCAGGTGCGGTCATAACCTCGCAATGGGTTCGCAGACACGTGTACTAGTCTTTTGAGTTCTGACATAAATTCTAAATAAAAAATTGCAGAGGCGCTTGTATTTTCGTTGAAAACTTGACGTTAATAGGGTTAAAAAGAGAAAAACTCGGCCAAACACGTGAGAAACAATGGCTCCTTCGTTTTGCTTGGAAGTTGCGAAGCGGTTGTGTGCAGTGCACGCTACACCGAGCAGAAACTTCAGTCTCCATTACATAAGAGAATAGCCGGTCCTCTTCATCTTTTTCCTCTCTCGAGTCCATCGTCGACGTTGAATCACCATAGGCGTCTAGACGAACTTAATTAAACCCAGACACATAACACACTCTACAAATTTTTGGCACAGATAATAATGTACCAACATCAAGTTCATTTTAATTTAAATCAACGATACGATAATATTCCAGCATTGATTTTCTGATGAAGCTTATAAATGAAAATTCAAATTCAATGGGTAAACAAATTTTAATTTATATAACCTAAACTTTGAAAGTAGATCCTCCTAAATCTCTTTATCCATAAATAAGGATTCAAAATTAATAAACAAATCTTAATTTACGTAACTTGAACTTTAAAGAAGTGGACTTTTTTAAGTATCATATACCCCAATCTCCATGGGGAAAGATTTTGCAAGTCTGGAAAACCAAACATCAGCTTTCCAAAGCAAAGTTCATGCAGAGACAGCTATGAAAACCCGGAAAGGTTGGCAAACCAGTTTTGTGACAACGGTGCAGCGTTTATCGATTCTCTTCTGAACCTACGTGTATCACAGGTTGTCTGCTTGTATAATTGCCATCGATACTCGCACCGTCTAACCCAACTTTTCGATTATTTCTATCGTTGATATATGTATGTAAATACGTTCTCACGTTCCTTTTTGGAGGTTAGATAACATTGGAGAGTTGGAGGCAACACGCGGGCGTTATAATGTCCCATCGAGGAAGCAGCCACCCACAAAAGAAAATCTGCCGTGTAATAAAAGGTAACGGTGCCTGGAAATAATAGAGTACGATATATCAACAGAAGGCGCCTCTATACTTTGTAATTTCACGTTACACGTAGTCATACGTTTTTCTCCGCTATATTTCATTTTTTTTATCCTCCGTTTTCTTTCCTTGACAATTTTTTTAGTTTTGTTTTTAAAATATGATTTTATGGTTTATAATTCTACATAATAATTAACTATCGGTTATTAATTACTGATTGTCTATAATTTATATACTTTTTGTAAAATGATTTTACCAATCACAAGTATTTTTATAATAATTTTCTAATCATTTTCATTATTGATATATGAATATACATCTTTAATAATTTTCATAATAATAAGCAATGTTACAATAATTTCTTAGTGTCAAGTGTGAGTATATTTTTTAAATAATTTTACTGTCGTCGTAAACGTTGTTGTAATAATTTCGTAATGATTTCGTTAGAGTTGTATTGTTGCAAAAATTATTTTTATATTTAGGATTCATAGTTAGTCGAATATTTGATTGCAATTTTGTTAGAATGAGTAACGAAGTAATGGAAAACAAAGATGTCACTACTTCCGGAAGGTAGTTTCGAGACGACTTCCTGCTCATCGCGATGTTGCTCAAGAAACGTCGGAAATAAGGTTGGAAAATCGTGTTCCTGCCATCCAAGCATCGACCAATGAAGTTTTTTCTGATGCAACAATCATTGCGACATGATCATCAACGAAGATAACTATAAAATACGTGTGGGAGCGTTTCCATTATTATAATATTTTTCCTTTATTTTTTTGTCGTATAAACTTTCCACTGAGCCTTTTCAATAATTACTTGTTAAACTTTGCTAAACAGTGTTGTAAGACAGATACATAGATATCAAAAAAGAATTAATTTAAGCCCTTATTCAATACAAAACAAAGAATTATATTGTCGCGGATTTCTTTCAACAATTATTTAATTGGAATATTTTTTAGTTTGTTATCCTTGTTGCATTACTGTCATTAAATTTTGTGATAGAAATGCAATCAAATTAAGATTAATATAATATAATATTTAAATTACAAGAAATATAATTCAAACAATATACGTGAACTTTTGCCTCATATTTTTAATTATATAAACTTTAGTTTTTCAGTGAATTATTATCGGCCTAATTAAATTAAAATCGATAACAGTACTTTTTTCTTTTTAATGCTTTCTACAAAAATGTAGATGGTTAAAAATTTGGGGCTCCTCTATTTATACATTATTTGAATAATATTTATATATCTTTCTGTTTTATTTATGTAGAGCCAATAATGGATTTGCAAATAATTGCACTAACAGCAAAAGTAACGCATTATTCATGAAATAATGGGCCGTAATAAGCCCCGGAGAGAAACTCTCCATTCACGATGCATGCTCTTTTCCAAAGCCGACGATTTAATGCTGGCGTCCTCGTTTTGACGGGAAAGAACAATACTGCGAAGAAAAATGTGCATTTGCAATATACACTCTTAAAAGATACGATACTGATGAGGCGAAGCAACGATCCACAACCTGTTTGCTAATTAATTAAACACTCTAACATCACTAGCCTTACAGAACAATAAGAAAATAAGAAGTGATTGAATCTGTGATATTTATCCAAACTAGTATATTTAACGAAAGAAGATTACTTTGTTTAAAAGTAAAAAATTATTTTTAAAACAATTCAGATACAATTCTTTAAAGTAAAAAGATAGAATGTATAATAATTTCCTTCCAATTACTTCTTAATGAAATTTAAATATAAAATTGTATTTGTAAATAATTATAAGAATAATTATCATACTTACTATAAATTCTATTATTATTGTAAATTTTATTTTTATTACTTTTCATAATAATTATAAAAATAGAATTTATAATAGATTCTGCAAGATACTTAGTTTCATCGAATTATTATTCTTCGATAAATTCCAAGAATTATATGTTTCTATCTTTTCTTCAGCTAGTAAGGAAAAGCAGCGCCACAAATATTTTTTAATAAACACAACTACAAGAAATATTGTTAATTGGAGATTAATTGAAGATCAGAGAACTTCTGAAACGCGGCAATACCTTTGGAAAGACGTCCGACAAAAATCCACGGAGATCGTTAAGTTACCTTACAGGCCGATTCAAGGACAGACAAGTATCATCAGGATTGCGAGTCATCCTGCTTGTTCTTTATATTCTTTTTTTTCTCCTTTTTCCTTGGACTCCGGCGTCCTTCCGTGCCGGACGCTCTTCTTTACTCGACACTCGTTTAAAACTCGTTTTTAAAACCATCTACAAAAGTTTATTCATTTCATTTATATCGGCTTATAATTGGAGATTAGAATCTATATTATTAGATCCTAATTCGATTAGATTTTCTTATGGTAAATCAAAATTTTAAATATTCTTCTAATCTTCTTATAGGTTTGGAAATTTGCAAAAATTAGGTTAAGATTAAAAATAATTGATGTAATTAGTGATGTAAAAGTTCTTTATCCTTATGAAAATTAATTAAATTCCGTGTAATTTATTGTGTCAGTTTAATTGCGTTTAATGAAAGTTTAATGCCAGGAGAGGAATTTCTCTGCTAGGCTCTACATCTGAGAATCCCCATTTATAGGAACTCTTCTATAGTCTTCCATATATAAACATAACCTTTTTTCAGAAAGGAAGAAAAATTATGGAAGATTTTGTTTCAAATGTTGGAATGTTTCTAAGAAATGTCTTTTTATGCCACAAAATATGCGAAATATCTTTTCTTAATTCTATATATAATTTTTGTAGAACAGCATAGAGATTTCATTGGATGATATTAATTGGTATAGCTGTAAAATTGTAAAAAGAAATTTACATAACCTATAATTCAATAATTCACTAATGATTATAATACTGTCAATTAATAAATTATTGTGCAACAGGTGGAGAATGTGAAAAGAATGGTGAGAAATACAGTAATTTATAGTTTGGAAAGTGAATGACGCGATAATTCAACTCCTGTGAAGAGGTAGAAGAATGAAGTTGAAAAAGTCAGGCACAAACTTCTTGATGAAGGAAGTTGTTTGCGGTCGAATGAATCGGACCTTGGCAAGAGAAGTCCAGACGGTGCGGTGCTGGAAACAGCTCAAAGGAGTCCGCGGCACGTCGACAAGACGTCCCCTTTGTGGGATACCGTTCGACCACCGAGCAAGTAACGAGATCTTGGTTCGTGGAACTCGCCATAACGACTCCGCCTCTCGTTTGTCCAGAAATTCATTCACTAATTCTCCTCTTACCTTCTGCTGTCACAACATTGATCTGTTTCTTGATTAAATATCACCAACGAGTCTTTGTAGTAAACAAAAGGTATATTATAATGAGAGATGATCAGTAGCTGAGAGGTTAGAATTTTATACCTAGGGGAAGATACATCTTCACGCATTTGTGAACTAATATGTAATAAGAAGTTACGCCGTAAATTGTATACAATTAAGTGTACGTTCATCACATTACTAAAATGGGACGTGAAAAAGTATTTAGAAGAGGGCAGAACGTATTGTTTCAGTGAGAAGAGGTTAGGAGTTTGTTTACTTGAACTGTTACATCGAGTTCGATTCCCCAATTGTTTGGCGGAGAGCGTGTATCGATCGAATGGTTTGAGGAGTGAAGCGCTCGCACGCGTCCGCACCTTTTTCTTTCTTTGCAGACATTGGATACTGTATACGCTGGATGCTGCGCGAAACCGTTATGCAACCTGCAGCGTATAAGTGGTCTTTGCTCGCCCAGATTCCCGTTGCCCTGTCTCCGCATCGTTTTGATCATTACAAAATGGCTATGGAGAATTATAACCTACTCATCCAAAACTGCAAATTCTCTTCGTATTAATTATTAATTACGAATTTATCTTAATTAGGAATGAGATAAAAGTTATAAGAATTAATTTTAAATAATGGAAGAAATGAAAAATTGACTAGGTTATATATTTTCACGATGGATAAGAATAGTGTAGCATTGGAAATAAATAACGTTGTGCAATCATTCTTAAGACTCGATCGACTACGACGAAACCACATTTTACTGCTTGTTTAGCCTTCGCATTTTTCAATACCAGTTCTTTGTACCCACGTAATTGAAATATATATGTATGTAGTTCCAATTTAATTTCAGATTGGGAAATTTCAGATTGGGTTTCATTTCCACTTCTCCAATGTTATTTAGCTGTTACAGCTATACAAAACCATGGTTATTTACATCACGAAGACATCTCTGTATAACGTTTTGAAGCAATTGTATAGCTTACTTCAGAAGCGACATTCATTGTTTTCTCTGTATTATGCTTCACTGTCTCAACGCGTTTTGAACTCTTCCATACAATTCAAACTCAATATACATACAGTGCTGGACAAAAGTATTGGCACAGCATGATTGTTATGATAGAAATGCTTATAACTACTAAACAAATTGATTTAAACAAAAAACTTTTTGACGTATTTATTTATTATCTATTCTAGTTTATTACATAACAAGAGCAACAATATAAATAAAATAATACGCAAAATAATAACAAAAATATATTTTTTGAACATTTTATGGGTGGACAAAACTATTGGCACAGTAGAATATTTACGCTTATAACTAATTACATAATAAACTTCTAATATTTTGTTGGCAGTCCTTTTCTTTTAAGGACTTCCTTTAATCTTCTGGGCATCGAGTGGACTAATTTTTTAGTGAATTCAGGTACAATATTGCTCCATTCCTGCAGAAGAACTTTCTTCAGTTCAGACTTGCTTGTGATATTATGTTTCCTAATTCTTTTTTCCAATTCGTTCCACACGTGCTCAATGGGATTCATATCGGGACTTTGAGGTGGTGTGTTTAATGTGTGGGCAGTATTATATATTATCCACTGACGAACAATATACGCCATATGTTTAGGATCTCGATCCTGCTGAAAATAGAAATCCCTGGGGAGGTTTAATTTTTGAGTACTTTTCAAAAGATTTTGCTTGAGTATATTTAAATATACATATTCATCCATTATCTCATCAATGAATATAAGTTCTCCTACACCCGATGATGCCATACATCCCCACACCATTAAACCACCACCCCCATGTTTCATGGTGGCTTGCAGATTCAGTTCGTCCATCTCTGTGTTGGGTTTTCGCCATACTAATATTCTGCCGTCAGATTTAAAAATATTAAACTTACTTTCATCTGAAAACATGATCTTTTCCCAAAAATCAGTATCTTTCGTAACAAACTCTTTCGCGAATTCCACTCTTTTCTTTTGGTTTATTTTACTGATGTAGGGCTTTCTTCGTGCTGCACGGGCAGAATAACCGGCATCCTTCAATACCCTACGTACAGTTTTGGTACTTACTTCTTTTTCACACTCAGCTTTTAACATCGAAGCAATTTCAGTCGAATTAGTTTTTGGATCCTTCTTTACAATATTTACGATTTTCCTTTTTTCTCGAATTGTTACCTTAGAAGGGCGACCACTCCTAATTTGATTCTCTAGATTTTCTTCACTTTTAAAGCGTTTTATGACTGAACGCACAGTAAAACGACTTCTGTTTATGATTTGTGCAATTTCGTTGTAAGATTTATTCATCTTATATAAATTTAATATTATTTTTCTTTCTTCAATTGTGGTTTCTTTCGTTTTTCTTGAAGAAAGTTCTTCTGCAGGAATGGAGCAATATTGTACCTGAATTCACTAAAAAATTAGTCCACTCGATGCCCAGAAGATTAAAGGAAGTCCTTAAAAGAAAAGGACTGCCAACAAAATATTAGAAGTTTATTATGTAATTAGTTATAAGCGTAAATATTCTACTGTGCCAATACTTTTGTCCACCCATAAAATGTTCAAAAAATATATTTTTGTTATTATTTTGCGTATTATTTTATTTATATTGTTGCTCTTGTTATGTAATAAACTAGGATAGATAATAAATAAATACGTCAAAAAGTTTTTTGTTTAAATCAATTTGTTTAATAGTTATAAGCATTTGTATCATAACAATCTTGCTGTGCCAATACTTTTGTCCAGCACTGTATGTACCTTTTTCAGATGTACTGCTTAAAACAATGATCCATCCATTATTGAACTCGAAAACGCCATGTACATCAGTAAGTATTTGTTTGAATTACTGCTTTGTATGAGGCTACATATATTTAATAACTTTGTCAAACTGTCTGGGAAATGAATTTTAAAATTTTGTAGATTAAAAATTGAAAATTTTGAAATTTTGGAAATTCGACGGTCGTCGAATAAAATATCTCTCTAAGTTTACTTGTACTTTGTACTATTTTTTAATTTAAGATTATATACAGGTACATTGTAAAGCGGATAATGTCACGAGGTATTTAAGGCGACAGGCTCCCACGAGTTATCGTCGGCGTCATCGACCACCATGATCCCCGTGTTTAGTCTCTGGCTCCATTTCCTTCTCCCTTTCGGCCACTTTCCTTCTTGTCCCTCCTCGCCCCCAGCCACTCCCTTATTCGCTTTCAAGTACTCTTCTCTTCTTTTGTTTCTCTCCCCTTTTCTTCTCGCTACATTTGTATTTCTTCTTCTCTCTTGCATTGTTTTAGTGTTGAATATTTAATCGTTTAATCTCTCTTAATTTCTATTTCAAATTTTTTAGATATTTCTTTATATTCTAGTCTCGAAACTTACCATAAGTGTACAAAAAATCACAGTGTAATAATTATTATGGATGTCACAACAATAAGTCTTAACAAGCAATATTTTTTAAAAAATATTAGCTGTAGAAAAATATCTGTTCAGCATATTTTTCGTTCTTTGAACAAATGTTTCTTGCTTTGCCCATTTCTTCCTACTCCTTTAATCTATTTATGACCGATTTCAATTCCTCCTCTCTCTTCATCTTTAACCTCCAATATATCTTCCTCCTTCTGGAATCGTGTTCCCCATGAAAGAAGAAGAATGGAAAGCTGTGACGCGATTTACGACCCTATTTACAGCTTCCGGAAGGAGCATATCGACCTCACGCACGCACTAGGTAAGATTAGTTACCCTAACCGCTAAAAAAAGCGCCTAACATCGGTGATCCTTCCAGATGACGAAAAATGGACGCAAATTGGGGTCAAGAGGAGTGGCATCACATGTCCAAGGTGTGCATCAGGTAACCATGAGCGCGTTTATCGTCCTTTAAAAGAGATTCGAGCGTCGTGTGGACACTAGCAGAGATGAAGTCAACTGAGGGAGGGGTTTCCTCACCCAAGGTGATCCGGTATAAAAGCGAGAGGCCATCAAGAGCGAGAAGACCACCTGACGAATCCTCACGCATAAAAAGAAACAGGATAGAAGAAATCAAGCTTTATTGATCAGAAAAAAAAAATTAGCATCGGGTTAGGACCATATTTAATATCATACAAAATTTTCCTGGATCATCATACATGGTATTCCAATAATCATGGACACCTTGTACAATAAATACATAAAGGAATAAAAATTTGTGACTAGAGGAGAAAACACAAGAAACACCATTTGGTTTGAATTTCGAGATTATGATGGATAGAAAGATGTAATTAACGAAGAAGACGCGGAGATTCTTTGATGAAGCGCTTTTTTAATTAAGGTTCAAGTGCGTCATCGCTTCCAGATGTTTTAACGAACATTTTTTTTACCAAACAGAGCTGATGTTCTAGGTTGTTCACCCCGATGACCACTAAATTAATTCTGGCGATGACATTATCCGCACCCCCGCGTCCCTAGCCCTTGAAGCGGAGCCAGTGACTCATTGCCAATGACTTTCCATCAATTTCCGCCTCGTTTCGTTTACCATGGGGAAGCCACAGAATCGCGAGTCACGGTTTTATTATCAAGCATCAGTTTAATTCCTGTTCCTCCTTAGCAAAAGTTCTCCTTTTTTGTTTACAGTGAATCTAATTTTACTTTGGGGATTCTAATTCTCAAATTAATTGTTTTTTAGAATAATTATAGAAGGATTAAATAGAAGTATTAGTAACAATAATAGAATTACTCTAGATAAATGATTGTTAAGTGAGTAACCAAGTTTAAAAAGGCCTCGTTTTCTATCAATACGAAACTGGAGACCAAAATAAGTTAGGCCTTGAGGGTTTGACTATACATAGCCTGGTATACACCTTATGTACAGGGTCAAGTCAAGGCGGCGTTGTCTTGGAGGCGACTTTACGATGCAAATACACGTTGCCGCGATTTGTACAATTTTCTCTTGTTTGGCTAGGGAGCCGGACGCTGGCGCCGTGACGCTGCATTCGTTTCTGGCACGAAAATAGTCAGCAGTCGACGGAGAAGGATAAAGGCGGCTCAGTCGAATGAAAGACTAGCCTGAAGGCGACAGACGGACAAAACAACAAGTTAAGGGGAGAAAATCGAAGTAAACGCTTCGTCAAACCGTGTTCTCGCTGCCCTTTCCTCCTTTTACCAGCCATATTCTAAAAATAGTTCCGCCATGTGAGCAGGGAAAGTGCGTCCTTGGGTCTTCGGAGAACAAAGATTGCAATTGGCCAATCTGAAGGAAACCTAATCGAAGTATTAGATTATTATCGATTCTAACTTCATTTCAATTTTTTAAGGACGATATATTGAAATTTCAAATTACAATATTTGGGAAAATATATTTCTTATAAAATTTAGCCAATTAGATATTTAATCTTAAATTTTTACAAATATAAGCATAGTGTCAAGTGGAGTCAGAAAGTAGCGATTTTTAAATTTAGTAATTACCTGTTAAAGAAACTCACTGGCTTGTTTTATTACCACACGATGGTAATTGGAGATTACGTGGACGTTGCATGAAATATCACGGGGAAAAACATAATTCGGCCTAAATGGATCAAAGTATAACAGAAAGAACCGTGTAATTACAACGCTGCGCGAAAATGTATGTACAGAGGCGAGGATAGCCGGTTATCCTGGAGGCAGTCAGTGGAACAAAGAGAAACTACCGGACACATAGAGCGTCTTGGGCAACCGGCTTGGTGATTTCGTAACTCCTCGCGCCGCCGCAAACTGTATCACATGAGAGAAGTTTGATCCCCGATACAACATACAACGTTTGCTGGAATTATGGCGTATAATTAGAGAACAAAAGAGAGACAGGTATAACTTAAAGTATAGTAGGTTACGCGTAAATGAAGATCTTAGGATAGGATTTTTGCTCATTTTTTATTTGAATGTCACTTTATGATTGAAGAGACTGAATGCTGGAAACACGGCATATAATTAGAGAATAAAATAGGGACACTTATAACATGAAATGAAGCATAGGCTATTGAGTATAAAGAAACGATTCTTCAGAATTTTCAATGAGTAATGGCGACAAGATTGATTGACTCTGTCAAATGAACTATTGAATGGCGCTTTTTTCTAAAGAATCCTCGTTGTTTACAGTGACTCATCGAAAAAACTGCGTTAATTGATCGAAAGCATCTCAATGAACGGAGGAGAAATCGTCAAGAGTCGAATGGATGGAACGAAATCATTGTAGCACTGCGGAATCGATTCTTTGCTTGTTGGGCAATCGACAATCTGCAACCTGGAACAATTGTTTCCACTCTCGTTCCGCGTTCAATCGATTAAAAAAAGAATTTCCATGAAATTGTAATTATGCAGTTATATGATTAGTAGTTATTACATAATACATGCAATGTAGTTATTGTAAAAATATTATAATTGCTATGCAATCTGACTATCTGAAGAATTCTAAATTTGGAAATTTGAAAATCTTACGGTTTGAGAATTGGGAAAAGATAATTTGAGCGTTTGAAAATTCCAGAATTTTAAATTTGGAGAGTTTTTAATTTGGAAATTACAGAACTGGAGAATTTTAAATGTAGAAATTTCAGAACTGGGAAATTTTTAATTTGAAGTTCTGAAAGTTTGAAATCCCGAGAACTAATAATATAAAAGACCAGATTTAATGACACATACAAGTTTTCTACTTTATCAATGACGACCAGCGTTGTCAATCAGTTTGAATTTGTACGCACATTGGATCGATTATGACTGACGACAATCACCATGAATAATTATAACCTGAAGCAAGGGTCGTACACTGAATTTCATGGAAGATCGATGAAAAGTTCTTAATGGGGTGCGGATCAATAAACAGCCAGATGTGTTTAATGCCATCCAAAAGACGTCATTATTGATTACCATTAACAAAGATGGTGCATGGTAATTAAACTCACCTCGAGACGCGTGGATCAACACTCTGAATTACCTACAGCCCGTGAAGTGACATTTACCATGAGAGCCATGCGTATCACATTATCACAGGGTTATTGAATTCTCGTTCAAGTGTAAAACTGGTAACAAAAATAACTAAAGACAACTTCGAATGAAAAACACAGAGGTGTCATTAAAGGTCAATTACAAGGACTGAAAGCTATGGTTGACCTAAAATTAATGTTCACATTGACCTGATCAATGGCCTTTAAGTTGTTTAAAACGTTTCTTCCGGAAGAAAGGCGTAACGTGAGACAGATGGTCCATTTGACCTTTGTTCATCTTCCCCCTTCAAGATAAGTTTAAGTTAACTCTGGAAGTATAGCAAGTTAGATACATCAAATTGTATAGAGCGGAACATCTTTGAATTTCAAGCTTCCTCTAAAGTAAATTAGCCCATAACAATGGCTGGAAGTCGACGGAGCGTGTGTGCACTCTTCCAGGTCAAAGTTCACGCTCGGTTGAGTTCCAAACATAAAGAAAACAAGGATATCTGCATCTCCAACATTATATGCTACGAATGTTCCCAAAAGACATAACCGGGATAAGAATTAATATTGTCAAAATTATTTTAGATTCACTGTCCAATTTCATCCTAACCTAAAAATTCATGATCATCTATGAGAAACAAAACATGATAGAAAATTACTGATCAATCAAAATTACGAGGTTCAGACACCTCTCTGCTATTTCACGGTTCATTTTAGATCCAATCCACGTCCAAATATCCAAACCTCAAAACGACTAAAATAAGAAACAAAGGATCATCGAAAGTAATTGGCCAGTCAAAACTACAAAAATCAGACACGTTTCTGGCATTTCACGGTCCCGTTGTTCGACTCGTATTAATTACCATTGCCATAAATTCCCATGTTATGCGAAGAGACGAAAAGAAGTTTCTTGCTTTGTCGGCCCAGCATCATTAGGGTCGGCTCCCCACTCGATCTGTTCCCCTCCTAGAATTCCTGTTCTATTTCACACGAGTGACACGTAGCACGGAGAAAGACGCATTAGGGTCGAACGGAAACGGATATTAGAAAACGTCGGATTCGAGACTGTTTTTCCGTGACATCGTGATGACGATAACATCGAGATCTGACGAGTAGACGTCGATGAAACGGCGACATCATCGAAGACGACCTCGATTCCATCAAGGATAAGGTCTCTAGAGGGAGATCCCGGGAGAGCTCCCCGATTACTTTCGCCATTCTAAACGCGCTCGAATTTCTAAGATATTCCAGCGTACATATTGCGTTCGACGCGATCGACGCTGCGGAGAAATTCGTGGGAACACACTTGCCACGAGCCGCGATTTCGCGGCTTCTCCACGGGTTTCAAGAGCTACTGAGGTTTGCGTTTTATTATTTCTTGTTGTGGCTAAGGTTTTCCTTGGGTATTTTGTATCATAAATAAAGAAAACTGTTATTTTAAATTTCAGAAATTGAAAGATTCGAAAATTGGAAAATTTTATATTTGGAATCTCAAAAATTTGATGGCTTGAAGATTGGAAAATTTTTAATTGAGAATTTTGATATCTTGACGCATTGGAAATTCTGCAAAATTCTAAACTTAAAATTTGTATCATTTTGTTGCTTTAGAATTTGGAAACTTGACGTTTTAAAAAATGAAGAAATAAAAGGTTGACGCTATGAAAGTTGGAAAATTAAGACTTCGGACTTTTGTAAAAATAAAAAATTCGAGCATTTTGACAAAGAGACCAATGAAATGAAGAGAGCATTAATCGATCCGATATTCCTGAACTATAATCACTCGAGTAGTAAGGTTAATTAGCCGCGGGTCAGTTTACTTGCAGAAACCGGTCTACGGATTGTACAATTTCAATTGATCCATTGAACCTTGACACAGTATATGTGGTTTTGCTTTCCAGGTGTAGCAAGGTGCATGTATATTTAATAAGATAAGAATTGTGGCGCGCCGCTTGTTCCAGGCGCTTGCTGATGTCATCTATTCAAATATCCGCGTGTTACAAACAACTAAATATATACTCTCAAAACAGTCAGAACATTTTATCAAAATCATACAAAATTTCTTCAAACCTTATGAACTCCAGTAATTTCTCTCTATTTTATAGCAATTAAAAAAAAAAAAAAAAAAGAAAAGAAAACAAAAGTACCCAAAAAGGAGTCAAAGAGTCAATAATACTCAATAACCACAAACAAGACAAAGAAATCTTAAAAGACTCACCGTAGATGTAATCCAATTTCAATCACCAAATTCTTCTAAAGTATGATTTATTTTATTTTGAAATATTTTTCAGTCACTGTCAAAAATTATAAGTTTTCGAATATGTTTTGCTTAAGAGAAGCCACCAACACAAAATCCGTGATCACGAGCGTGCAAAGGCTCGCTCGGGACTGAAGAATACAGGATATAGCAAGGAGCACGTCAATGAAAGAACGCCGGCATCACCGCCGCTCATTCGAGCTTCTCCTGCACGTGCGCGTGCAACACGCACGCGTACACACGCTCCAAAGCGTGCATGCTGCGTAGGGTCTGCCCTTCTCTCTCCGGACCCTTTTCAACATGATACTGTGGTATCGATTCGCTGAGATGCCGGCTGGATGTTTCAACGCTTTTGTGTGGAAGCTGCAAATTTTTTAGATCGAGCGCACTATGATGGATAGACTCGATTATAATGGAATTTTGAGACAATCTTTGAAGTTATGATTGATGGCTGATATTGATTTAAAATCTGTTTCATTGTGAGAGTGGATGGGAATTTTATGTAGAATGAAATGGGCGATTTCAATTTATTATTGGATTGTTTCAAGATAAGCTATAATTAGTATTGTTGATTCATTGGGGATTACAAAGGTTAGATTAGATTTCAGTTAGGTTATTTAAGTAATGAACTTTTTGTTTTGTTATTCTCTCTATTAGAAGTAACAAGTTTTGAGTTTTAGTTAACCATTTCTTTGGATTTCTTCGGATTTTTTCCTTCGGTGAGCTTTATTACACAAAATATAGAATAGAACTAAAGTAAAATACTTTGTAGTTAAATAACTTAATCTAAACTGTTGTGAATCACTTCTAGCGCAAGAATCAAAATCAAATATCCATTAAATTTCATTGGAATCGTCTAACCTAAAATAATAATGAACATGGGATCACTTCTAGGACAAATTTATTTCACAAAACTGGTACAATAATACGAGGCAAAAGTCGACGCACAACCATCACAGAGGAAGTATAATGCACAGTACACAGTACTGCGCGGAACAACACCGTTCATTCTGGCACGGTAGAAGAATCACGTTGCACGTGCCTGGTCGGTTCTTGTCATGAGGTTCGTAGAAACGACCGGTCACCTGCTTTTAATCGTTGCTCTCTGTAACTGGCGAATCGTCTGAAACAGGATTATTTCGTTAAAACTTTCGAATGTGGATGTCGTCGACCGAAAAACTTCCTCCAGCAAAGGGGAATCCCGTTTGGCTTGTTTCCTCGTAAGCTATTTCTATTGTCTTTCCATTGTTTCCTATGCGTTTGTACTTCCTACCGGTCGATACTGTCTTTCTTACTATTTTTTGTTGTACTACACAATGGTGCACCGTGAAAAATTATTATGTAAACGTGTACTTATTTTAGATTAGGAATGTAATAGTAACTTTGGGAAAATTTGATGAGGAATGACTACTATTCAGTTTTAATTGTAAATAATGTTTATTTAGGTTAGAAATTTATCAAGAAAGTTATATAATTTTCCTTAGACCGATTTCTATTAAAATAATATGGTTTTTGTGAGAACTTAACACGATGATATTGTATATTTTAATTTTATGGTGAATAATGGATTTTGTGTAGAGATTACACGTACTGATACTTCAGAATTTTCCTCTTTTTTATATAGGGAAAAAAGTATAAATGAAACATATACCCTCTTTGCATCCTCCAGGCTGGCAGGAATATATTTTGAGTTCACTGTCTGTGCTAAACTACTGTAATCCCTGTAAAGAATGTATTGATCCTTCAGGCACTGCTTTATCATCAGTATTCTTTTCTGTAATTCGGCAAGCCCACCTTTGGCTTTAAATATTGAATCCTCCTCATCTGTTATTACGAAAAGAAGATACATGAATTAAGGGAAATAGAAATGAATGAATTAAAAGAAAAATAATCTACCAGGTTTTACAAATGCTGCGATTTTTGGAAATTCAAGCGGTTTGAAGATGGATAATTTAGACGACGTCATGCCTGGACCAAATTCTAATCGCGTGCCTTCCAGCTCCAGCAAGTAATTACGGATGTCCTCGCGTTCCTGTTGCAGCCTGAGTATTGCTGCGTGCTTCCGCAGATTATGCATTTGTCGGCATTCAAATCTCGAGTGCTTGTCCTCTACTTTGTTACAATTTGGTGATTTTCGATTCTTCGATGGCCTTGAAACTTTCTTACATTTAGTCTTCTTCTGTTTAACTCTTTGATCACAATTAGTCTCCTTGCCCTATAAAGATTTTTGGCAAAAGATTCACAACTTTTTACATGTTAAAGAAATATTAAAAGTACTAAATTGTTCGAAAATTTGTTCTCTAAAATATTTACCGTCTTAAATTTTTCTAGAGATGAAGCGTCACTGTCATAATCTACAGCATCTACAACTGGAAGCTTCGCTATAGTTCCACAATTTTTACAAGGTCTAGGTTTATTTAGGCTACTTAAAGCTTCTACTGGGGTTTGAACCCTACTTCTCCTAACTATGGCATTAATTGCATCTTTATTCAATTTTCTTAAAGTACAGGTAACATCAGACTGTTTTGGAGTCTCTCTTAGAAGTTTCTCTTCACTGAAATTCGTTTTCGAACTGCCATCTTCTATCTCAGTTCTTGACTTTCCAGTTTCTATTCTGTTAATAAATTCTTCTCTGCCGTACTCGGTCGGTAAGGAAGTTTCCTTCGGATCCTTTTCACTTTTTCTAAAATAATACAGTAAAAGTATATTTATACACGGTAAAGTAATTTATTTCTTCAATTATAGAGGAACAAAGATAACAGAATTGCTTCTTACATGGATATCATAGACTCTTGGCTGTTTTCCTTACGTTCTGTTAATCTTTCGTGTTCAAAAGTCGAGTCACTTTTCTCCTCTGTGTTTTCATTAGGCAACTTCCGGTACTTTTTTCGACGAACGTGCCTCCGCGTTGGAGTTACTTGTTTAGGTAGCTTCAGAAGATTGATCGGCCCTGCTTCATCCATGTTCTCCGTTCTCTTCACGTAATTCGATAACTCCTCGTCGAGGCCAATATCACACTCGCTGGTATTGTGCATTATTTTTGGCGCGATCAACTCCACGATTTCTTTGTCTCTGAGAAATGAACATAATTCTAAATATTATAATGTACCTTCGACTCAAGATATTTTCTGAAAGGAAAAATATTTAAAAAAACACAGGAATCCCTATTTTAACAACCTGTCTTCGTCGACCACCGTCTTCTGAACATTCTCTGTCTGCCTGTGTGGAGTAATCTTAATATGTTTCACCCCAGAAATCACAGTATCGTCTACCGAGCTCTTCTCCAGTTTCTGTTCAACAGAACTGGACGATTCAATGGAACTAGAAGCTTCTTCGAAAGTGTCATCTTCGTATCTATTCTTCTGTTCTTCTCTGAAGGAAATCTTCTCCATGGAAATGTCCTTGTTCATCGTGTTTGATTGTTCAGAGGTGATTTCGCTTTTTTCTTCGATTAGCCTGATAACTTCTTCTATCGTCGTTTCTTTATTATCGCTATTCGATAACGGGACATTGTCCTCAGCCATCGTCACTTCTGGTTCGTACGATTTTTCATCGCTTTTTTTAGAGGAAATTTCGTTCACGGATTTAACTGCTTCTGAAATTGTTTCAGAAACATCTGAACTCCTGGAAAACGTTGTAGCGATAGAAGAACTATCATTGTTCCTTGGGGAATCTCGAGATCCTAACGTGGGAATTTTAACTTTATCTTTGGAATTCGTATCCAGGTTTGAGAGACTCTCAGGAAATTCTTTCAACCTTGAATCTTTACTTTCTTCTTCTATTTCAATACTTTTGATTATGGATCTCGTTTTATGGGATGCCTTTGAAGGCTTATTCAAGGTCACACTGTCACTGATTAAGGATTTATCATCTTTTATATTGTTGAGTGGAATCTTAATCTCCATCTTGGATTTAGAAAATGCCTAAATAAACATTGAATATCGTTAAATAAAATAAATTTTCCAATTCGTCAAGAATAAATCATTATTAAAGATCAATTTATAAAAGTATCGATTCAAACAAAAAAAAAAAAAAAAAATAGATGTGATATCAATAATATAAAAAATAATTCTCTTCCCCTATAAATACCTCCTACGTTCAATATCCTAATAAATGACCATGAAATCTTCCACGAGTTATTTAAAATGATCCAGCAGAACTGGTCAATACCTTGGATCTAAATTCCGTCTCTGCATTAGGTGTTGATAAGGCTGAACTATCTTCTTTGTCATTCAAGGTCTTAGATTTGACTTGCAAACTTCTAGATGAACTTCCCAGAGAACTTTCAGTGCTGACGTTACTCTGAACTCTCGTGCCCTCGTTACGTTTTATATTATACTTCTTGTCCATCTCCTTCAACCTCAACAGAGCAGCTGTTGCCTTCGAGTGCAACATTTTTCCCTTTTTTTAATTTTTTCTGTTTTCTTGCAGGTCCACCGACTTCTCTGGTCTGATTGGACCTTACTGGCTTTACTTGTAGATTTTGTGGCAGTTCGATCAAAGCGAAGTGCGCCTGCTACAAACCGTTACCAAGGAAACAAATCGGTATACAATATGTTCTGAAACCCGATACATCGTCCAGAGTTGTTCCTCCAGGTGATAAGTGGTTGCATCAGCAAGGATCAGAATCTCTATTCGACCAGTTGGTTTATCGTGATACGTGTAAATCGTTAAAACTTCTACATGGACAAATAGAAACATAGAATGAAACGTGAGCGAAGGCTGTATCTGTTTTATCGACGACTTCATGTTTACTATGTAAATATGCCGGTCAAGTTTCATTGTCAGACCTACATTTGCTCGCGATTACATAATTTTCCGATCGAGTGTGCATGATAAGCGGTTATTCGTTATCTATCTACCGCTGTGTTCTGCAGCTTAATACGGCAAATGTTTAACAATACTATGAAATTCTTTTGAATTAATCATCAATATAAAGCTCTGAAAGAACAATTAACATTGATTAATAGTAATAAAAAGTCCATACATGTAGTAATCTTTATTTAAAATTTTTCAATCTTTAATACAATTATTCATTAATTTCGTCAATTTTGTAATAATTGTAAGAGAAATTTAGCCCATTTTTTAGAAACATCCAGACAGACCTATAAAGGGCCCTATAGTACCACAATGTACCATGTGGAGTTGACTAAATGACTCCTGCATATCACTTTGAGGATGAGCCTACCAGCCCCCAAGAAGTTTGCCCAGACAGACAGCACTCTCGCGAAAGATCTTTTTCGATGACGAGGCCAATTTTCACCTACCCTTGTAAAACGACGAAACACTTTCCCCAATCAGCTTTTCATTGTCAAGCCTGTGACGCCTTTTTGTCTATGAAGGCTATGTTATATGAATCTCTTATATAATTTTAATCTATACCTATATTCTGGTTTATTAATCACAACAAAATCAAAGCAATCCAATGTTGTATACATATATTTAAAACAAATGTATCAAAAGAAATTCATGAAAGTCAATCCTATTTGAATATTGCTGCAAATAATGGCCATCAGCAGGCCGACCAATAAGAAAGTTTCACTGAATCATTATCCCATATCCTCTACTATATCGACAATAGATAAAATGAGGTAATCAGTGACGTGAAGTTAGTGCGTGCGGCATGACTATAAACTGCCACGGCGCGGCGCCTTGTTGGTTGAGCGTGGTCAGCTTTGATTGGTGCTCGCGTTTCAGCCAATCAGCATCCTCCATCTGTCTACCCCAACGGCCGCTAACTCACCAACCACGTCCACGATTCGGGCATTATCGGCTAGTTCGTCGTAGAGTAAGCATCCTCGTCGACCGGACTTTCGTTGTCCCGGCGTCTGAAAATGCGATTCTTCAACTCAATTTTCCTTCTATTGGCGGTTACGATCGTCACCGCGGAAGTCTACTTTGAGGAAAAATTCCTCGATGGTGAGTAAACGCACATCCAGACATTTTCCATCGTAATTTCATTCTTATTCTGTAACTCCATTTCGAAATCCAACTACCCAAACCAAAGATAGTCTAGAACAATTAACGGAACTTCCCTACGTGTTTTCATAGGAAAAAACCACACCCATGTCTTTAATTAAGATAGTTGTGTAGTAGAGTGGAAAATTGATTTATCGGGGAGTACTTTCCAGAAAGATCTGCTAATAGATTCCAAGAGAGACCGAGCGGTGTATTTCTCCTTGGTAACCACACGCCCTTGCCTCGATCGTATCCGCAATACCGTGCTCTCTATATGTGCACACGGATTTCTACATAATTAATGCTAGATTTCATGATCAAGCGCCGTAGAATTGTTTACGATACCATATGCCACAGACGAAAATCGGTCGCCGTAAACGTGGCATGAAAACCGTCTCGTGGTGAGGGCTATAAGCATACGTTGCATTTCGCCGACATGACGCGCAATCGATTGGTTGATCTGTGAACGCTGAGAGCGATGCAATTATACAGGCTGTCCCAATAATTGTGGTACGACCGACAAGAGGGTGATTCTATATAAAAAAAATATATCTAAAATATACAATAATTAAAAGTTTTTATACAGAGTTTTGTTCTCGATGAAAACAAATTTGAAAATATATTTTATATGTGTGAACTTAATTACCGATTGGATATGAATAAACAATCTATAGGATGTTTATTCTACATGTAATTTAAGTAAACAATTTTAGACCATTCAGTTTATGATTTTTAAGAAAATATAGTTTAAACACGTTAATTAAATCCGGTACGTATTTAGTAAATTTTTAAACTTAATTTCCTCGGAAACGGAACATCTTATGAAAAGATTTTATTTTATAGTTTCCACTTATTTTCACATGTAGAATAACTTCCTGTTGATTATTCAATTCTGTTCAGTTCGAAATTAATCAAATTCGAGTATATTTCATAAATTTTCTAATCTCATTTTCTCGAAAACGTAGCGTCCCATAACAAAATCGTATTCTATATTTTCGACTTACTTTTTCTAAAATAGAATCGTCCATTTCTCAATTGTGCCATGATTACTAGGTATTCTGTATATGTTCATTGAGTTTGGTTCGATCTTTAGATTGATTTGGTTGTAACATTATTTGTATGTATGATAATCAGTATAGATATCAATTCTGTTCAAATGCAACTAATAACTTTCAGATTACTATCTCTGGCGAAAGATAGTCGATTAAATTCGATGATATAAATTTGATAAAAATATTAAGATTTTCGAAATTGTTATTTATGTAATTATTAGATTTTATTGCATAATAAATGATGCTTTTTCATGAGATTTTATTTTAGATATTTAAAAATGATAGAATATCTGGTAATTGCTTTTGTTTGCAAATTATTTATTATGCAACAATTTATTCTTTATATAACATCTTGTGCTACAAAAATCTTAATGTTTTTATTCTAAAAAATTTCTTGCTGTAGATTGTTTGTTAAATTTGTATTTCATATTTCTTACATTAAAATCTTGTAATCAAGAATTTATTTTGTTATAATAAGATTTTTAAAGCCATTAGCATCAAATTAGCATTTTCATGAATAAATTTTTTATAGATTCCTGGGAAAAGAATTGGATATATTCTGAACATCCTGGAAAGGAATTTGGAAAGTTTGTTTTAAGCCATGGAAAATTTTGGAATAATCCAGAAAATGATAAAGGTAAAGAAATTTTTATATCTTGTAGAGCATTTATATGAATTGAAAAACATGATTCTCTATATATACGATTTAATAAAACAACTGATACAATAATTTCTCTCATTTGCAATAGGTATCCAAACATCCCAAGATGCCAGATTCTATGCCCTGAGCACGAAATTCAAGCCATTCAGCAATAAAGACAAAACGCTTGTTATTCAATTTACTGTTAAGCATGAACAAAATATCGATTGCGGCGGTGGATACGTAAAAGTATTTGATTGCTCATTGGACCAAAAAGATATGCATGGTGAAAGTCCATATCAGATCATGTTTGGTAAGAATCTTTAATTATTTTAAAGCGATTTGAATAAGAAACCGAGCCTAGAGTCACTGGTTATGCCCTGTGGCATGCTGGTGCTAATGGATCTCGGAGAACAAATTCTTACTTATGCCCTGAATATAGTAACCATACATATTTCAGGTACCTTTAAAGATACATTAACCATTTCATTAAATAAAGATGATTGATAAAACAACAAAATGTTAGATCTAGCGAATATTAAAAATACTTATTAGGGTTACTTTCTCTCTTTGTTACAAAAATACATAGTATGTATTATATGTATTTGGCAGGAATCCAATGAACATGATCATTGCTAAATGTGATACTTCTTCACAGGACCTGATATTTGTGGACCGGGAACAAAGAAAGTTCATGTGATCTTCAGTTACAAGGGCAAAAATCTTCTGATTAACAAAGATATCCGCTGCAAGGACGATATATATACCAACTTGTATACTCTGATTGTTAAGCCTGACAACACATACAAGGTAAGGGAGTATAACTATAATATTAAGTTGTAGAAGTGTATATCGAGCCTAGAGTTACATGTTCTCATTGATTTACTGTGGAGAATAGGTGCTAGAGGATCTCGAAGAGCAATGATTATCTTGTTCGTAAAGTGTATATAAGTTACGTTGCTTATTTACGATAGTAGCAAAGAACGACATTTTCTGTGATTCATATATACGTATTTGTTGAAAAATGGTTAGCTTTCCTTTTATTTAAATGTGTATTTGTTTCATAGGTTTTAATCAACAATGAGGAGGTTGAATCAGGTGAATTGGAAGCAGATTGGGACTTCCTCCCACCGAAGAAGATCAGAGATCCATCCCAGAGCAAACCTGAAGATTGGGACGACAATGCTACCATCCCTGATCCAGATGACCAAAAACCAGAGGACTGGGACAAACCCGAGCACATTCCTGATCCCGAGGCCACCAAACCCGAAGATTGGGATGATGAAATGGACGGAGAGTGGGAAGCTCCAATGATTGATAATCCCGAATATAAGGTTAGTTGTACAAAATTATGTCTAAATAAATTAAATTCAGATTTATACTCACGTAAATTAATTTCTTTGTATTTAGGGTGAATGGAAACCAAAACAAATTGATAATCCTAACTACAAAGGACCCTGGATCCACCCAGAAATTGACAATCCCGAATACACTCCTGACCCAGAATTGTACAAGAGGGACGAAATTTGCGCTATCGGTTTCGATCTCTGGCAAGTAAAATCTGGTACAATATTCGACAATGTCCTGATTACGGATGATCCTGAGGTCGCTCGTAAATTTGGGGAAGAAGTTTGGAAACCCACTATTGTAAGTATTAAAAAAGATTATATCTAATTATTGGGAGAAATAATGATGTTAGAAGCGCTGCTGATTCTAATGAGCGATAAAAAAGCTGGAATTCCTCGTTACTGAAGTTACATAATTATTATTACAATTTTGAGTATCAAGTTACATAAATTTATTTGGCGATTATTTGCGCGTGTAGGAGGGTGAGAAAAAAATGAAAGAGGCTCAAGATGAGGAGGAAAGAAAACAGAGACAAAAGGAGACTAAAGAAAATGAAGATAATAAAGATGATGATGAGGATGAAGATGCGGATGAAGAGGACAATAATGTCCCTGATACTGAAGTAAGCTTCGTTTAAAAAATATTAAAAACTATTCCTTCTATTTAATTCTCATGATGATTCTATTTAGCTCTGATTTAAATTGATTGATAAAATGGCTGGAATTTTTCCTTGCTGAGAATAAGATGAAATAATTCCCACCATCTTAACATTTTAGCCGTATTACTAAAATTTATCTTTCCGTATTTTTCAGGAGCATGATGAATTGTAAATAATGTGTTGTGATGGACACGAACACAGACTATTCCAGGAGCTGTGTGGCCGCGACACGCACTAACTTTCCATAAGAACACATAAAAATCATAGCGATAAAAAAGAAAAACTAACCATTGCCATAAAATGAATCGGATCCCTTTCGATTGAATGAAATTCTACGGGGAAAAAGAAATATTTATTAAATTCGTGGACAATTTGAGTCAGTGTACCCATAAGAGTTCTTTCATTTTTTTCTAAAGAAACATGGCCTCATCTTCGTAACCTGAATTTTCAAACCTAGTCTTCAATTGTTCGGTCGTGTTCCATGAAATTCATCGATGTGAGGTTATTGTCCTGAACGTTGAGTGTCAAAAGAAAAAAAAAAAAAAAAAAAGAAATCAAAGTGCTCATTATGTGCTACCAGAATACATATGGTGTATATATATATATATATATCATATAGAGTCATCTTGCCCCGTGTCCTCCCCTCCCCATGGCACAGCTCCATGAAAGACTCTAAGTTGTTCCGTTTTTGTTTTTCAAGTGTTTTTATATACAATTGAAAGATAATTGAAATGTAATTTAATGATGCTATATTATATATATATATAAATATATATATTATATATTATTTCAATTTCCGTACAGTGTACGCGCGTATTAAACAGCTCGCTCCAGTTAAAATGTAAGAATGATTGGATGTATGCAGACATGACTGAATGAAATATAAATATAAATATGATTGATACGATTATGTATTAAAAGCAAAACCAAGTAACCAATGTAATAAAATAAATAAGACTTTTCTAGACGTGCTCAGGCCGTTTATTTTCGCCTTTCGATTAATACGGCTATTATCACATGATAGTTACATCATATTAAAGGCAATAAGCTAAACATAACTTCAAAACATTATCACAATTGTTGAATTAAATAAGGAAGATATACGCGGAATGTGCAATACGTAATTTATAAAACAAATTGCAGGCTAATTAAGTATGTAAATACAAAATCTGAATTTTCTTCATTGTAATCTCATTCGTTCTATAAGGAATAGTCGTCATTCATAAATTTTATGATATAGTAGGTATGGTATATAAGGTTTCATGAGCACCCAATTGCTGGGTTAACCAGTCAAGACCTTGTGTAGAACCACAAACGTTAGTAAGTGAAGATGAACCTTGTATATGCCATGCTCGGCCGCAACATAATTTTTGCAAACACAGGATATCAGTTAATTCTTCGACACTGGCGCAACCAGCGAGGTCCTATAAAATTTAAAATGGTAGATCAAAAACCTCATAGATAAAATTAATTAAAAGTTTATCAATGATTCATGTATAAGAAAATATTTTAAAAGATATCTCACTTGCTTATTGGCATATATCAGGAATAAAGCGTCTTTTAATTCGCGTTCATTTACAATTTTTGATAGTTCGTTTTGAGCCTCTTCGAATCTAGATCTATCACTGGCATCAACTACAAAGATTACTGCCTGTGTATTGTGATAGTAATGTTTCCACAGTGGCCTAAACTTCTGTTGTCCACCAACATCCCATAAAGTAAATACCAAATTTTTATACTCTAGACTTTCTACATTAAAGCCAATTGTAGAAATTGGCGGTCCGGAGAGCGTGATGCCTCTCATGGCTGATAGAATGCTTGTTTTTCCAGCACCGTCTAATCCTAAGATTACCACACGCATGTCAATCTTCGTGCCGATATGTACTCTGTTATCCTGTAATTCCATTATGAATTATTGTGATGCTTTGACTTAATAAGGTAAACACTTACACGGCTGAATATTATAGGTATAGAGGACTCAGGTGTGAGGAAGTCAGGGCCAAGTTGAGCATAATGTTGCTGCTGTTGTTCCAACGTAGTTAACACTTCTTTAACTTTCGTTGCACTACTCAATAACTTCCAATCTTCAGAATCCAAAATACTTTCGCACTGAATGCACACATCAGCTACTTGAGACCTAGTGGTAGTTAAATCCTGTTGTTGCTGGCTTAAAGCGCATAATCTCCCATGGGTTTCTGCTTCAATACAAGAGATGGCTGCATTTTCTTGTTCAGCCAATAGAGCTCTTAGTTCCTCAAAATGCTGACGTACTCTTTGTCTTGCATCTTCTATTGCCCATCCTTCTAACTCTTGTATCACCGTTTCTAATAACAACAATCATAATAAAGATCTACTATGGATTTACTTATTGAATCTTTCCATTAACTACTGTTCAATAAAGAATTGAAATAAAATATGAAAGTGTTAGAATAACGGGAGCAAACATGCCTATTCTGTGTGCTGTATCTCTCATACTCTCCATAAATTGTGTCATTTTCTGCAGAGCAGTGACAATAGATTTTCTAATATTTTCTGCCTCAACTTCCACCAAAGCTAGCTACAATTAGAATAGACAGTAGAATATTGATCACTAATTACAAATTATGTTTGTTACCTTATGAGTACTATGTCTACCATAATCCTTGCACAAATAGCACATAAGGGAATTGTGGCAACCTTCCTGAGTACAAGTAAATTCTGCAACATGTGTTGTATGCACTGGACACTTTGGTTTGTCCTTCGGTTTCTCCGATAGAGTTACACGTTTATGTTTGCTTAAAGTCCTTGAAGAATGAATGGTACTATCACAATTTTCACACAAATGTGTCATACAAATTGTACAATATAATACTGCTGTATGAGCTTCATCTTCATCGCAAGTTTGATTAGATTGGAATCTCTCCCTTTCAAGTATAGATGGTTTCTCACTGTTGGACTGTTCTAGTTTCTCTAGCAATTCTATTAGAGCAAAATTCTTTTTCAAGTTACAGACATTGTTCTGACTAATGCCTGTTGGCTGTCTATCAAAAGGACACAATAAGAACTGCTGATCTGTCATGCAAGGTCTCAATCGTAAAAGACATGAATGACATACTGTGTGACCACAGTGTAGTAATCTTGGTACTTTTATTCCATCAACAGTAAATACTTCTTCGCAGACACGACATTCCAGTACCTAAAAATTGATATTTAAAACAAAATCAGAAATTTAAGATAGTTTATTTGGTTTGATTTATTAAATATGCTTGACTTACATTGGTTCTTACAGTAGGTTTTAGAGTCTGTTTAAAGTATTTGCTCAGATGATTCAAGTTGTCAGTCATGATAATTTCTTTATTGAAATTAGATATATATGAGAAATAACTAATATTTACAGAACAATGGGTATTAATGCAAGTACTCTACTTTTTAAGCAAGTTTTAGGTTAGAGAGTATCTTTATATATAAAACTGCATAGAATATTTATTAGCTGTAATAATTCGTGGTTAATGATATACAAAATTACAATAGACAGAAAATATTTAAATCAGTAATAACAAATTACTTATAACAACTAATAATGTAATTTAATTTTTGTAAAATAAGTTTAGAAGCTTAAAATATTTTTGCATAACCTTCCCACGTGTTTTATCATTTAATTATACAATAAAAAATGATTGTTTTAGATGATTTCAAATAGGTAGTTTTATTTTTTTACTAAATACAGCGCTGTCTTAATAATTAGATGCAGTTCAGACGAATTTCGCCAATTAACAAGACAGTCTATTCCAAGGTTTTCTTGCATTCAAATTTATTAATTGATGATATTAGTAAATTAACAAGTTACAAGTTATATATTATAGATGTCTTTTCTATAATTTTATATATAATTCATATAATTTTATATTAAAATCATATTAGTTGACTTCTAATTCGTAAAATTGACTTCCAAAGCTTCATTTGTTACATAAAAGAATTTATTATGTAAAATTGTACTATAGTTGTAAAATTTCACTGATAATATTTATTCGATTCAATAATGCAAGAAGAGAAGACCCAAAAATTCTAATTCAGTTTGAAATATTTAATATTACAATTTTAGGGCACATTTACAATTACATTTACGATGTATCAAGGCCAATGTGCAACAATTCTAATTTTCTGCATAATTTTCAGCATGGGAAAAATTCAGCTCTATAAATTACCGTCTCTAGCGGTCAAACGGCCTAACTATATTTACATTTTTTCCTCCGGCGTTGTTAGTGACTAAAGCGTACTTATCCACTGTGAAAGGGGCAATGATAATGAAAACCTAGCTGAAAGCAGATGCTTAGCGTCAATTCGAAAACTAACAGCAAAACATACCATGATGTACACATTTAAAAATTTTATTTTGTCATTTTTATATGAAAAAAGTTTTTTTTAGCAAACATCAGTTGAGCGACGGAATCAAATTACCACACGAATTATTACATATACAGCAAATGAATGGATTATAAAATTATATAATTATTGTAAATCTGCAAATTGTATTGAATAAAACAATTTTAATTTGCAAATAAATAAGGCGTCTAATAATTTAAAAGCATTTTATCATCCACAATCATTAAATCCTTCTTAATACCCATAAGTTTAAGAAGTAAGTAATAAAAAACGACGATAGAGTTCGGGAAGATTGGTATGTATTAGTGAGTATTGGTAAGTATTAAGAGAATAAGATACCATAAGAGGTATTCGAAATGCCTTGAAATTCCTTGAAATTTCTAAAAATGGCCTAACATTCTGAAAAAATTCGAGTGCAATAACTTGTGCGCCAAAATAGCGGTTTGTATCAGGAGAATATGAGGCTATAGGAGGTTACACAAATTCGCCACTTTTGAAAATGAAAAATTTTTTGTTAAAATGTTGATTTTATATTAAAAGATTATAATCTTTATATTAAAGGAAATTTGACATCATTTTTCGGAATTTTCGGAATCTATTTCGGGATCTTTTTTTATACGATTCCTTTTTAAATTTCGCGTGTTCTTAGCTGTTTGCCGATTTTACTTTTCGACTTTTTATGGGTTTGCGTGGGATGGTATCCTGATTGTTATTTCTACAATATATATAAGAAGAAGCCATTTGTTTCGAGTATTTATGCAATTTTCATGTTTTTTCGTCCTTACCCCTCGTTGGTTACCCATGCAAATGCACATTTTCTCTCTCGCCGTGTGTATATGCATTTCTCTCACCAGAAGCTCCAGATAAAAATGTACATATAGTTCGAATGTTGACCACCAGAAGTCCCTAGTGTGCATTTTCTGGTTTTATTAACTTTGCATTGCGATCTCTATATTCACCTCTGCTCATGATACAACAATGAAATAACTAAATTTTTGTCGCATATGTGAATGCGTCTTAGATCTGTACAGAGCAGACGACTTATCGCTATTTTACCTAGGTAATTGAAAAATAACGTAGGGAGTACGAAATTATAAAGATGTTGGCTGTAAGATCAGCTTTACGAGGATTCACCAGATCCCTCAAAACTACTGCTGTTAACAAAAGTGATCACGGGCCAGAAGGTTTTCCTGGTGCCGTAAGTAAAAAGATAATGTATTATTCTATAACACATAACGAAATCTGACTTAATTTTTTGTCAAAATAAAAATAAGCTATAAAAACTTGAAATAATTAACTACATCTTTTTTAAACATGTACTATTCCTCCTTTCTTTATCAGTGAAAAATAATAAAAATTTCACTTTTCTTTTTACAGAACTTACCTTTTAGCATCAACAACAGATACAAGTTATGTGCACTTTTCATTGTTTTCTTTGGAAGTGGATTTTCTGTTCCTTTCCTTATTCTTCGGTACCACCTAACAAAGTAATATGTGTGAGTTCTATCAATTTATAGTTCTTATGAAGCATCTCAATATAAATTTGGATTTATCTTGATCATTGTTTTACAGGTATTGCAGCATTAACATTAATAAATTAGCCTAATACTGTTGCAAAACATGTAATATGTAACATAGATTTGTAATAAAAATATTGTAAATTAAAGTTTTAATGTTTTAATTATTTAATAAAGTCATAATGTCAACATTTTCAGAAATGTTTTCACATAGACATTAATATAATTTATCACACATAATGAATACAATATAATATAGAATATAGAAGATTTATAATACAGAAGAATTTCCATTTATTTTATTTTCATGAAAACAACCAATATACATATTCAACCAATTTAAATATTGCTATTTGTAGAAGAGATATATTGGATTCAATAGAACGCATAAATTGATAAATTTTTTTATTATAATCAGGAATGAAGAATAATTGCAGTAATTATCCCATTACATAACCAGAAAACCAGAGAGAAACGCAGTTATTTCATTTATATAATCTATTTAAGTGTCACGATTCAAATGTTACTCTATATATATAATTCAGTTATAATTTCAATACGTACAATATCGTATCTTATTTTGCTCAATAAACATTTAATTGGTAAACGCTAAAATAATTCAATTGTTATATTCAACTTTGACCTCTGCATATCTATTATCTTCAGCTTCTATTATTTAACGAGATATTATTATTCTTCAAGGACTCGACTACGTTAGAACTAATCTATGAATAGGTATCAATACGCAGTTTCATAGGCGGGATTTGCGTGTTGTTCTTCCTGTTCGATTTTAACTCGGCTGGACGGATCTTTTTTTCGCGCACGTGAGTATCAGCCTTGACGAGTTTCTGCTTGCCGGAAAAGAGTTGCGTTTTAAGATAAGGTGTCGTCATTTACATAAGATAGTGTTACCATGAACTGACGCATACCGGGCTTACTTTGCAAACAGCACATGCTACTTAGAAATTATTAATCTTTTTATGTGAACAGTTCTAACCTTGATGCATATTCATATTCCGGGGAATGTTGTTTGACGTTCCCATGAAGTGAAACAAGGTCAATTGATTTCGAATCGGGATTGAAGCACGTCTTTCTCCAGCACAACGGTTAGACGAATTCTGCTCATCAACATGTATCAAAAATTGAATCTCGGAGTCAAGTATCTCACTGAACAACATCTTACCGGCTTCGAAAACTATAAAGTAAGTCCTCTAGCTAACTAATTTTCTTCATAATTTGTATTGAATAATATTGAATTGCGTGTTAAAAATTTTCGTTTATTGTTAGTTTATTACCTCAAGATTATAATATAGATTTAAGAAAAGACTACAGTTTCATACATATTTTATGAAAGTTTCATACATACAGTTTCATACATATTAGACGAAAATTCATCTATATTTTCAGTATAGCTCGGTGGATACAAGCCCTCTCAGTGTATATATTATGCATCCATTTTGGAATAAAGTAGTACAGGTACATCCTTTATATAAAATGTTTGTTTATAATTACTTGTTCAATTTCATATATCAATTTGGAACTTTTTTATAGTATTGTCCAAAGTGGGTTGCCCCAAACGTATTAACTTTTTCTGGATTTCTGTTTACTGTCTTTAACTTCACGTTGTTTGCATTTTATGATTATTATTTGTATGCATCAAGTGATGATAAGCCACAGTATCCTCCTATACCAAGATGGGTCTTTGCCTTGGGCGCATTCAATGTTTTTATGGCATATACTCTTGGTAAGTATAATCTTAATATCTCCTGTGAATTTACAAATTCATTGCATTTAATGTAATGTTTATTTTGTAGATGGTATTGATGGAAAACAAGCACGACGTACACAAACATCAGGTCCTTTAGGAGAGCTATTTGATCATGGACTAGATAGTTGGACAACAATGCTCATTAGTGTTTGTATGTTTTCTGTGTTTGGTAGGACTGACCATAGTGTATCTCCATTAAGAATGTATTTCATTCTGTGGAATGTGTTTATTAGTTTCTACTTAACTCATTGGGAAAAGTATAACACAGGGGTACTGTTCCTTCCTTGGGGATATGATCTATCTATGGTAGTAAGTATTCATTCAAAGTATCTATTAAATTATTGATAAGTGATTCATGTAATTTATGGTTATCTCTAAAATTTTTAGGGTACTATTATTGTCTTTGTCATATCTAGTATAGGCGGACATAAAGCCTGGAAGATTGTGTTCCCTGGTGGTATACCAGTTGGTGTAATGTTTGAAGTATTACTTTATGTCACTGCAATTGTATCTAGTTTGCCTGTAGTTCTATGGAATATATATAAGTTAGTACAATACAATTAAAGTAATTTAATTAAAGTAATTTTTCTCATATATTAACAAAATATATTTTGCAATTTCTAGATCATATAGGGACAAGACTGGTAAAATGCGAACGTTCCTAGATGCCATAAGACCTCTACTGCCTCTAGCAGTACTCTTTTCGATTTCAACAATTTGGGTAGTTCATTCACCTAGTAATATCATAGACAAAGATCCTAGGATAATTTTCTTAGCAATTGGAACTATTTTTTCAAACATCTGTGTAAGATAATTAGTCAGAGAACTGAATTTAAACTGTTTGATTGATAAAAATTAATTTAATTAATTTATATTCTTTAAAATTTACAGTGTCGTTTAATTGTTTCACAAATGAGCAACACCAGATGTGAACTATTATCATGGATATTACTACCTGTAGCAATTGCAGCCCTTTTCTCATTTATCTTGCCTAGTATAGATTTGGTATTCACATATATTCTTGCCATTATAGCTTTATTGGCACATATTCACTATGGAACATGTGTGGTAAGTTTTATATTATTATTTTCAACAAAACATTTTATAATACAGGGAGTTTTTGAAATCGTGGTACAACCGGAAGCTTGTAATTATAAATACATTTTGTTTATGTGATATGGGATATAAGGTAGTATATACAAAATATACAATGTGGAATAAAAATGTGAGCTGTGAAATGGGCTTGGGTTAATGAATATGAGATAATAAATATTAGATATTAGATATAGTATGTACAGTTGTCGATAATGCAGAAAGTGAGAGAGAGATCGATAGCTTAATATGCAACTTTTGAAATATCAGATATGAAAGATTGAATAGAGTTGGTTGTGGAATATATCAAATAAAATGTGAGAATATAGGACATAGAAGATGAGATATGATTCCCCGAGCAAGATGTATGATTAAAATGCACGTATACTTAATAAATATATAAAAAAAAAGTTATTCTATATTTACGAGCTTTATACGAGGAATCCTTTCCAGTTGTACCATGATTGCAGAAACATCCTATATAGACTATTATTAATAAATTATTTATTCCGTTAGGTGCGTCAGATGTGTCGTCATTTCCGTATTCACACGTTCCGTATTAAAGATCGTGCAGATTGACTACTTGCCGACGATATATGTTAAAAATGAAGAAATACGAACAAACGGTCGGAAAGAGCTACGAATGACCGAGTACAGAGCAGACAAACGGAAGAAACTTCAGAATTACGATTGATAAGAAGAACAAAAGAATATTTCAAATATGAACATGCAAATATTGGACAGTAGATAATAATTTATTCGAGCATACAACCATCGCTGATCATATATCTAAAAATAGAGAGAGTACCTGTTAAGTAATGTTAACAATTCAGTTGCAAAGATGAAGCCATTTCCATTTCATGTTGCTGTGATATAATTAAAGAAGAACCTAGAACCTTTCTTTATGTGTATATACTCTCAAATAAGTTCACATACGTTCTCTCTACTTTGTCTTTTTGTGTTCTATTCGTAACTCTGACTGTGCATAGAGCATTTATTTAAAGTACGCAAAGCTTTTAGCTGTTGCGTATCGAATTCTTCGTTTTTAACATGTATTGTCTGAAAAATGAAATTATGAATTTGGCTTGCTCAATTTTCCCATAAAACGAACATTTCTTTCCTTTAGAGAAATTCAAAAATTTGTGGAGAAATTTAAGAGTTAAATTTCGAGATTTTTTTAACTTTTGAATGTCTCCACAGAAGCTTTTCTTTCGTTTTGAGTGATTGCTAAAGGACGAAGTTTTCTTTTGCGTGAAAATTCTGAGCAAGTTGGCAGATGAACTTTGATATGGATAAAAGAGAAAGGGTGTAATGCTGGTGTAATAAGATAGAAGACATTATTTATTTTGCGTAAGGATGTATGTGTATGTTATATTATATTTAATTGGCTTCCTGAAACGAAGCATTTTTGCAAATAACGTAGAAAACATCGTGTACCTACGTGGATAACGATAAGATTGAATCACAAATTTTGTCTTAGATTAAATCAAGTCTGTCGAATTGATTAAAGAACCTAGCGAGTAACTGAAGAAAAGATACGCGATATTTTATTTTCTTTTTTTCTTTATAAAATATTTCAAATGACGTTTTATTACATACTCATTGCGGATTTTTATGCATTTATGGGAAATTTGAAGTTGCAAAATACATAGAATTTACATAAAGTGCAAAAATACATAAAATATATTACTAGTTACAATATTCAATAGGTAAAGCAAGCCTGCTTAGGTTTCACTTTTTTATTTGTGTTTATAAAAATATGAATTTGCCTAAAAATTCGCAGTCTAAAAAAATTCAATAAGCTTTCAACGTGGGAAAAGATATATGAAATCACAATCAGAAGTCGGAAATCATGCAACAATTAATTACCTGATCTTTTTTTGTTATTAATACCAATTAATTATTATAATTTTTGTCTACAAGATATGTAGTTGGTGACAATAGCAGATAGTGTAAAATATATAAATAGTAATTATATTAATTTGTGAACTGAAATGAATAATCTGGCTTGTAAGTTAGGAAACAGTATATGCAACTATTAAGTGTTAAATAATTCCCACGTTGTACGAATAAAACGAACAAATAAGTCAATGTAACACTAACCAATTTGTTCAAATGTGTATTATCATGAGTTTCCATTGATTTTATGCATTGAAATTCCATTATAATGTTTTAAGCGAAAATTTTTCTATTCCTGCATTTAATATTGTTACTAGTCTAATTTATGTTATCGATATACATAATTTTAAGAAATTTAACGCATTGCATTTTGTAAAAGAAAAAATTAATTCAAGCATTCGTTTGAAATTGTAAGTAGAGTGGAGAATGTTAATAGATGTAATGAGTTTTTTGTAAACTTTAGTATATGTACATACATAGTCTCAAAAGAACTTATTGAACGTGTAGGAACTCGAAATGCTAAATTTTTTAACTACCTAGGTGTTTATAGACACACTTGTACAAATAGCAATTAACGAAAGTTATGTAACCCGTTCTAATTAAAACACCGTTTATGTAACTTTACTTTTTAGATATTTAGTCCTTTTTTATGTAAGGTATTAATCATCTGTATCGTTTATAACTCATCGAATATAACAATGTATGTATTAATTTCTCGAACATTTGTTTTTGCCAAAGATGTTAAAAACAGGAATTTTACATAAATATTTCGCTTACTGCGAGCAGTTATATACACATTTTATCTATATATTTTTAATGTATTAATAATACAATTCAAAGCACAAAAAACTGTTTTGCATTTACTTTACTTTTATATATAATCCATGTAATTATAGAAATGAACAAAGAGTTATCTACTTTAAGAATACATTTCTTATATATTTCAGGATTATGATAAAAATGATTTTTTAGATATAAATAACGTTTAAAAAGTAGCTATAAAATTACATACAAAACCTAACACCCATAAAAAAACTGTACTATTTTTTGCGAGATTGTAGTTGCTCTTCTTTTATTTTTTCTCTTTCTTCAGGCAAAGGAAGGTGTGGTTTTATACCTTGCATCTTCCTATTGTTCATTACATCTCTCTAAAACATTAATAAAATATTTGAAGCACACTATATTCAAAACTGACATTAATGTACTTAGTAAATATATATGTACAATTACCCAAAATTTCTTACAAAGCTTGTAATTTTCAAATTGCTTTGTGCAATTATTAGCTTCGTATTTATTGTCTTCTAAGCATTTCCAACTGATGTTATATTCCTTAAAAATAATAAACAAGATAAACATGGTTTTTATACCTTTGAGGTTAAGTAACAGACTTTCCATCAACGTTTAAAATAATAGATTAAAAGCTACAATTTATCTACTCTTCCATTCTTCTCTAAATTAGTTTCTAACTTTTCAAATTGTAAGTTTCGTTTCTTTAAATATCTTAATTGTATAAAAAGGTTCAAATTATATAACCTCAAAGAACTAAATCCCGTACACATACTTTTAAACAAGGATTAATTAGATGCTGATTTTGCGTGAGTTTCTCTTTTAATGTCGATGTATTTTTATTACTTGTATTTGAAGTACTCATTCTATTTTCCAGATATTCAAAGTTTATCACTTAACATTGATAGTCGTGACTTTCTCCAAATGTAATCAAGTTTAACACGTTTTATTTATAAAATGATAAGTCTTTAAAATATCAAAGTTAATTGAAATATACAGTAGAAATTTAAATTAAAATCTGAAATAATAAATGTAAGTTTAAATAAGTACCAATTATAATTGCCTGCTTTTATATACGTATATATATATTTTTGATAATCGTATATGTATGTACATATTGTTACAAAATGAATCTGTAATACATATAATCTTATAAATTTTCTACAATGATTATGAATTCTGTGTAATTTCAGTTTTGAAATTTATGCCATTATTATGAAAGTACTTAAATATGATCATAACACTATCTCCTCAATTTGCATTCAAACGAAGTTACATAACCTTAAACAAACAAGTAGAAGCCTCTTTTTGTTTTGAAAAGTAGGTAATTAATTCTAGACCTGTGATAAGAGGTAGCTATTTGTTTTTGATAACGTAGCACTGAAATATTTGGTTTTTAAATTGTATAGGATGGGAGAACACTTTTCTTCCATGATATTTGAGGATAAATAAATCCTAAATACTTCAAAGCATAGTACATATAAACCTATACGCGAAGACAATGGAATTGAATTGTTATTAAATTACAATACTTTTTTATTTCAAATGCTTATAAATCGCGATAATATTCTTCTCTCACAGTTGATGAGCATTAAAAGAGATTAGCCTATACTTTGTACACAATGATAAGAAAACCATATCTATAACTCCTCAAAATTTACAACATTCTTTTTTCAGAACCTACCAATTCTTACAGTAAGTTCGTCAAATTTTAAAAATAGAAAAGGGAGCGCAGAGAACAATAAAGTTAATTGCAGGTACGGGGTCACTATACTGGCGGGAGTACAGTGTGCTATTTGTGTCGAGTGATCTAAATATTGGCAAGTTGCAGCTGGAAATAATATTTTACATATAATAAATATTCAAAATATTACAAATTTTACATATAAAATATTTAACATTCAAATATTAGATTAACTAACCATTTTACGTATTTTCGAAATTCTGTTGCACTTTTTGCCATTTTGCAACCATACTAGAGACTTCTTTATGCTTTTTACTAATACCAATCCTTGTCTGAAATCATAACACAATGTAATTTCTTTCTAATCTATATATACCAAATTAATTTTACTTCTTTTATTCAAATATTTTACCCTTTTCCTTTTCTTTTCTTTCACAGTAGTTTCAACAGGGATAGGTTCTTGCTCTGTTTCTAATTTGGCTTCCTCTGTTGGCAAAGACGACGGTTCCATCGTCGTAGTATCTTGTCTCTGAGGAACTTTCTCCATTCCGATATTCTCTATTCGCGCAATGTCATTGTAAAATGAATCTAGCGCAGACACTAAAGATTCTTTCGCTGTTTTAACTGGTGGCTTCTCAATGACCTTATGATTCGTATATATTGGAGTGTAGTCAGGTATTAGCTGAATCGCAGGCTGCACATTGTGTTTATGTGGAAGTACTAAGGCCGCTGGCTATTTGACAATAAATATAACAAGATTAATTACAGAAGTAACTTGATTGTATTAGTATATTTAATAACATACAGCGTGTAAGTGTTGATGATATGCTGGATATTGAAGATAATGTTCTTGTACTATGGTCGCTGGATGACTTAGAATAGGAACTGTCGGATCTCTCGCAGTTGCATCATAGAGCGCAGCACCTTGTGACTGCACAGCACCATAAATAATTCTCTTCAGGGCAGTTGCAGGTATGTCATAAGGTGCTTCTGTTAAATCGACACCTGGTGGCAGGGGTTCTGCGCTAGTTACGTTTGCAAGATTGGCAGGCTGAGGCGACAGTAAGGCAGAGGATGGGGCAACAGAATTTTCTAATGGTTTTATTTCCGCGACTGCTGCTCCCTCTGCGGAATGAAATATATTAATTTATATTTAAAATACCTAAGTGTGTAGAGAAAAATTGATTTAATATGGATGTACCTTCTCCTAGTCGTGGTCTCTTATCATCTAATTTGTCGTTGCACTTATCTTGTTTCCTTTTGTCTCTCTTCAAATCCTCCGCGAAAATTCTTGGGGGTGGAGGTGGGCTCGGATTTGAAATTTGGGGTGGAGGTGGAGCTTCTATGTCGCTGTTCCTTGGCATCGTCATGTCCTCTGTTGTCTCTCCACCTTCTGATTTCTTTGACTTTGATCTTAGTCCTTCTTCTTCTGCTATCAGACGCATACATTATTCACTAAATAAATTAAGGGTCTAACTTTATATCACAAAACTTCACTATACCAGGTATAATAATATCTTCTTGCTCAGCTGGAGGAGGTGTGGAACAAATTTCCATCTCTTCAGCTCCACCGGCGATGCCAGTATCCGGATAAGTCCATTGTGTAATTCCAGTGGCAGTGTTCTGGTAATAATATCGCTTATGCGACCTGGAAAAAAGCCCACAAAGGGATGTAGCACAATGACGAATAAAAGTGACTTACTTGCATGGTTTTTTTCTTTACATTGATAAACTTTGGAAAGACGTTACTCCATGAAAAGAACGTCCTCCTGAGTTCTGAAGCAACTTATTAGCTAGAAAACAAAAAGTTAATACTCCTACCTGCAGCTCGGTGTGCCATTAAGTCAGCGAGGCCCTTTTATTATAAAAGGATTAAGTGTTACTTAGCGGTTACATAGAAGGCGATGTCTTCCGCAAACTCGAACATTGAGAATTACGTCGACAATATCTGCGTTACGCTAGCGAAATATTAAGCGGATTGATTATGCGTGTAACTAAGGGCGCAAAGGCCTGAAGATGACTTTCAAAGATATACAACGACGTGCACTCGTTGAGGAACCAAGGGAAGCGCCTTTTAATTGTTACATTTCAACAAATTGTTTAAACATGTAGAAGATACAACTTTTCATGAAATGTATTTTTTTTAAACAAATGACGTATATACGTGACATTAAAAATATGTACATAAAATGTAGTGTAGGGAAACGAAAACTTCGTACGATATATATGTAATGATCGTCTACAAATATTGTTATTTTGATGCTTTGACTAACAACTTTGTGTACAACTTGTTTTAATGACTTGATAAATCTTTTCAATGATGCCTAGTTTCTTTAGGTTCCTAGTTCCTTCATATGATTTCGTCCAAGAAGAACTTGAGTTAATTTGGTATAAGCTTCTTTTGATATTTAATGGTTTCTTCCAGCAACGACCATCCCCTTTTATCACTTATCCCTTCAGGTTACTAAGTCTGTTAACACTCACATGATTTAAGATCTCTTTCAAATACTTCTCAGGTTTCATGACTGCGTCTTTAATGGATGGTTTTATCCATTTGATACAATCTCTGTCTCTGCACTTTGTTGAGGTGAGCTTTTGACTCTAGTTATTTCAGAAGTTTAGTTCTTGAAGTGTTCAAATATACTGGATAATATAATCTTCATGCTTTAAGTCACTAAACAATGCTCCTAGTGTTTGTTAATTCTTCCACATATATTCTTCGTTCATAATTTTAGATAATGCACATTTGGTCTTTGAGGCTCCACTCTGAACACAAACCTATCTTTTTATTACTTAGTTACTTTATAAGATAACCCGGTACTGTTTGCACATTCATGTATAATTTTCAATAAATTTAATTAATAAAAATATTATCCCTTAAGGGACGTAAGTAGAATTAATGATCCTAAAAACTTTAAAGAATTTCGTAATGTTTTATTCTGAAATTGATAAAATCAAATTGATTAAGTTTCTTAATAAGGATATGACAATTGTTCGTTCAATTCTTTTACTATGAATCATGAGAGGAATTAAAAAAAAATTCGAAAAAATACTTCGTCTTTTAAATTTAAGATACGATCTCGTGAAGAAAATTAATTAGAAACAAAAAGATTGAAATTATCACTCGTTATTGTTATTAAGTGTCTTGCTAATGATATGTGCAAAGATTACATGACTTGAAGATTTTTAGAATAATGACGTGTATAACATACACGATATCTTGTATGGTACGATTTATGTTTATTTATATGAAATACACAAATTTTAGATGGTATACTATACCTATCCCACTGACATAGCCATCCAGGTGGTGCTGCATCTTGTTCCAAGCGTTCCAATTCGTGACTGGTGTCACTCAACCATCTACGCAAGTAATTCTTTTCTAAACAACCTGCTTCCCATGCAACAAACAATGTCTGCAACATAATATTCAATATATCGTTCATTATACTTGTTGATTTCATACATACAACATTATATTTTATCTGATACAACATTATATTGGTTGATCTCTTATAACTATGTAAAAAGGAATTTTATTTACTTGTAGCTGAATAGACATCAATTGAACTGGCGATACACCTGGTTTTCCTTCTGATAGAAACTTTAATTTCTCAAGTATGATCTGGGATAGTAGATTAACCTCCCCTTCATCTTCTTTGGATTCACCATTCGTTTCTGATGTACTTGTTTCTCCTTCAGTACTATTTGATTCATCTTTGCAAGTTGAAACATTCTCTTCCACGTTCTCGTTCGCAGTGTTTGGTTCTTCTTGCTGATCAACCTGAGGTTCAATAAGATGCTCGTCGCAAGAGTTCATTTCCTCGCGTTGGGTCTCCACTTCCAGTTTACTTGTTTCATTATCATTATTTGTTTTTATCTTTGTAGATGGAACTAAAAAAATAAGTGAATTTTAATTTAATTCGGATTATAATTATTTATTTGTAAAATATCTTACCATCAAATGCAATACGTTTTTTCCTTTGAAAAAATTTATTCCGACCATGTACGTTATCGACGAATTTGTTTCCCTTTTGCGTATCCTCCTCTGTTTTAGTATTTGAATCATCTCTGCATTCTAACCTTTCTAGAATGTCGTCATTATCTTCTTGTATGTTTTTCCTTTCGCTATTAATTTCTTCATTGTTATTACTCTCTGCTATTTGATCACTATCAATTTTACCTAATAATATACTATCCATGATTTCTTTGGTTTGAGGAATTGGAAATAGAGCTTTTCTCTCCTGTTTATCTTCAGATTCTTCTTCAACATCTGAATCTTCATCGTAACCAGGTACTAAAGAAATGCGGAAGTCTACATCGGAGTCAACACTGTGTTTATTACTGCTTTTCTTTGTTACGGATTCTTTCATCAATCGACTATCATTATTAATTTTATCCGTATAATCTATCTTTTGAACAGCATCTTGTTTAATTTGGTTTATTAAGTACTTAGCCTCTGCATCATCAGATGGTTTTGAGTCCATGGATTCTACCATTGATTCTTCTACAGTACTTTTGTTTTCATACATCTGATTTGGATTCTGTGAAATTGTCAGTAACTGTGGTTGGATTATAGGAGTTAATACAGAAAGTTTTTCAGGGCATCTTAATTTTGGTGTTGTACTTGTGCTTTTCACCGATGATTCTTTCATATCGTTCTTTGATCGATTCTCATCCACTGTATCTGAATCACTTTCATCACTCCCATAGGATGTGATCATTTCTATTTTCCTAAATCATTAAATTATTCTTTTTAAGAAACCTATTAAAGTCAGATTTAAAATTACTAATGCCTTAGCGTTATACCCATCATCAGAATCATTATCCATGGTATCAGATGTGTTAGCAGTGTCTGGATCAGTTTGAGATTCTGGCTTCTGCAAAGTCTCATTGCAAATATACCTATTACGATTTCGAGCCACCACCTCCCGCGGAATCATACCTTCTGGTATATTTTCATGGGATTGTTGATCTAAAAAGATTCCATGCTATTGATTAGAGAATCCATATCTATTAAAGAACAAAATAAAAATTCAACAAAATACAATTACATGTAACTGATGAGAAATCAACCCAATGAGACTCTTGCATTGAAAGTGGTTTTATAACAGAGCTCATTTTAATGTTGTTTTTTAAGTACCGTAATTCATCTGGCATTTCCCATGTTACTTCGTTAGTCTCAATGTGCCAATAGTAAGGATAACCTGAAGATTCATCTAAGCATTCTCTCCACACTAAAATGGTTTTCATTATTCAACTACAAAGTATTGCAAAGACATTTTCTAAATTCTAAGATATGATAGTATCTTACTGAGTGCTTGTTGATTTGTATAATGTGCTAAGCGTGTGTTAGAATTTGTTGTTAAGGCAACATTGCTAGATTCATTTGAGACTGGTTGCTTGGGTGCAATCAGTTGAATTTCCTACAAAATTTCAAAGATCTTACATTTCTTAATGTTTTCAAAAAAATTATGATCATGAGAAGCCTTACTTACTTTAAAAAAATTATTAACTTGATCATCTAATTTGCAATCTTTCTTTGAGTCTTCAGTATCACTATCTGAATTATAGTGACAAAGTAAATTTGCCAGAGGATTTGTAGGTATGTTTTGTCCAGGGTAATCACTATTTATATGTTTGTGTTTGTCTAAAAAAGGTAATGATGAGACCATATTACATAAAATTCAAATCTATGTACGAGTTTTTATTAACAATTTCTTTTTTATTAATAAAATTGAATGTATAATTACAGAATGCTACTGTATATGTATAAAATTCTCTAATGCCATGCACTTCTGTAACAGTTTATCATCTAAAAATAGATATAATTCAATAATAAAAATTTGTTAATTAATATATGTGTTTACTTTGTAAATGTTCTCCATGAAAACCGGACTGCGATTGATTAAGTTCTAAAACAGGCCTTCTTTGACGTCGCTTCATAATAAAATATAAGTTATATATGTTGCAGATAATGAATATATCTGCAAATATGAAAATTAAATGTGAGTAGAATCATGAGATCATATCTAGTTATTCAATCAAGTGACGCAAATCTGCACGCTATTTTTACGTACATTTAAAACGAGAATGTATTTTCTCATAAACAATACAGAAAGGTCATTCATAACCTCAAAGTATACGCTTATTTGCTTAAACAATTGCAAGGTATGAAAAAGAACATAGACTGAACACTTCGACTGATAATTACGAAGTGTATAAAAATACAATACTGGACACTTCACATATATCTTAAAAACTTCTAAAGATTTTAAACATTACAAAAGAGAGGTTATGTTAAACTACAACCAAAAGTCATACTCCCATCTCCAAGGGTCATCGATCACTAAATAATTCATTATTAGTTGTACAAACCACAGAATAATTTGGTTATTTAAAGCGCCATCCAGTGATACATTTTCTAACTTATATCTTATAAACTGTGGCGGGAAATATAAAATTACCCGTCGTTTCCATATGGAATACTTTTTTATTCAAAGTAATATTACTAGAAAATATAAATTTTCGTATTTATATAAATATTCAACTATATTCTGCTAACAATTCATTTTATAAATATAAAACTCTAAATGGAAGAATAAAAAAGGAATGAAATCTTTGAGTTTAAGGGATTCGATCACGAATGTAATTACTTATAACATATTTATTTATAATGTTTTAGTAATATATTCCTTATTGTAGACATATATTTATATCATATGGCAGCATAGTAATATGACATTGTATAATATAAGTGAGGTGACTGACAAAACGATTCATATTTTTAATTTTCTTTGTTCTCTGGTCAAAGACCACAATCATATCTTTTTCCCATTCGTATTCAATCACTCTTACATTTCATGCACGCATACGCTCATTAATGTTCCAGCCTCGTGGTACGCGCGTCTAGGATATTCCTTTTTCGCTCAGATAATTCGCAACCATTGTACTTTCTCGATCGCCAATCGATCGATGCTGGAACTTAAAATGGCGTGTTTTGACTCACAAAAAATCGTATCTCATGATCTTTTAAACTCCATTTACGTGTTATATTCGCCGTCGTTTTCAGTTTTTAATGATAGGTATATCAGGCTAATTGGCGCGTCGCAGTGCGCGCGCGTGCACCGACCTCAAGTGCGAACCGGTCGATTAGTCGATAGCTGACGATCGCAACCAAGGTTACCTACATATAAATGTGTATGTGTGTGTGTGTGTATTATATGGAGCTCGTCTACTATGATTTGTAACATTATTTCATACTTACTCGGCTAGTTAAAATATCAATGTACATTATAATATACTCTAATAACGATAATGCAACATCGTTAATTTATTATGCTTTGCAACTTAGAAAAATAATCCTAGCTAGGCGTGGCCGCGTCCCGTGGAACCTCACGATTATCATTTTGTTACTAGAAATACAAAAGCTTAAAATCTGCTCTTCGGAAGATCGATATCGATCTTCCTAGGGAATTTATTCTTTCAGATTACCAGATCTGAATGAAGCACCTGATGGTCGTACCAAGTTGTGTATAATATCTCTAGATAGCAGTAGGTGAAACTGAATTCCATGTTATTTCACAAGAGAACAATTCCTTGAAGTAACTAAAAATTAAAGAGAAAATACTACATAATATTTAATTAAAATTCAAATTTGATTTTGGAATAATTTTATAGTTCCTGCTCATGCAAATTTTGATTAAATATTGAATAGAGTGATTAAAATTAAATCTAATATGGATAAATGGAATCATGCCTGAGGAAAATACCCTACAAGATCACCTAATTGACTAAATTCTTTACGTCTTCATAATCTTAGGAGCAAGAATTTCTCCTAAATTGCAAAAGAACTGTCTATACTTTCTATTATACATTCTACTAATCTCTGGAATTATTTTCCCCAGGATTTATGTTGCATTTCCCAAAATCCCCTAGTAAATTAAAAATAGTAACATTGTTAACGTGAACAGAACAATATCGGGTAATTACAGATATGTAAGGAGGTCACCGGATGATTGTTTGTTAATAAGTCAATTATTTATTGTTACCTTTCAGCAATGAAACGAACGTTTAGCAGGAGCACGCGATGCGGTCACGGCACAATAAAATCTATTAAAAACGATCAACGGAACAACGGTAGTACTACCTCTTTGAAATTCTCACGCTCTACAATATGTCCTACTGTTGATTTATAATTCGATCGATGGTCGCGCATACCATCGATCCTCCATCTTGAATTAATGTGGACTTAACACTGACTAAATTATCACCGGAATCGGTGACGTTAGAACCCTATTCTTTACCATTTTTTTTTTTTTTTTTTTTTTTTTTTTGCTTTTCTTTTCATTTACTTGCGCGAGATTTATCGATTCGCTATCAAGCGTCACCTTATGACCAGTAGGCTGTCAACCTATGATCGATAACGGAAGTAGTGATCACGATAGAAAATGTCGTATACTTAATATTCCCTATATCTAGAATTCCATTTCTAGTAACTATTTATATTATTGAGAATAATGAAATTACACGTTTTTTTGTAATTTGAAGTATTTCGTTTGGTTCGAAATTAGTCAAAATTATTATTACTTCTTTTTAATGATATTATCGATTAGGTTGACGGTCTACTTGCCGTGAAATGAAACAAAAATAAAGTGTGGCCTTTAACTTAACCGATTCTTGGCTAATTAATAACTAATCGACCCTTCTCACTCGAACCACTTTTTACCTCTGTCGTTAATATATTCATGTTCATTATTCATACATAATATTTAATAACTCGGGGAATTCCTCATACGATTCCAATTTTCTCTAGATGACTGTATACCCGCTTCCACTGCAAAACGAAGATGAGAAAATCGAAATTGATCGTTGTAACAAAGTGTTCGAGTGTGAAGGGCTTTCTTTACCTCGAATGGGCTCTACTATTGATAATCATTTGAATCATTAATAAACATAGATCGTCATCAAGATCGATAACGTCGCGACGCAATAAATCTTTCACAAACAATGGAAAACAGGTTTCATGGCCAAACACGCTGGGTGAAAACGTGCCTTAAAGTATACGTATTATTATTATTATTATTATTATTATTAATTATTATTAGCAATTCGAACGCACACATCGTTATTTATTTATTTATTTCTCTTTAATATTATCGTTATCGATATTACTATTAATATTATTGTTATCATTATCTTTATCATTACAATTATTATTTATTTAGAACGACATAAAAAAGTCAGTCCTCGAAAGCAGAAATTCCATTTCACCCGTTGTGCCTGGCTCATTAACGCGCAAATCTTACGGTCACGTGTGAACACACTGAACATAACGTAAATCGAAAAAACAGAGTTTTTATCCATTCCATAATGATTTTTCCATCTTATCCCTAGATTTCTTTTTTTTATCGCGAGAATGTTCGTTACGATACGGACCTCAAAGCGACTTGGACAAACGAATACGCGTGACACGCAAAAACAGCGAAGAATACGAATATTTTATAATCTCTAGCTACAAAGAATTCCCATAATTGATCTAAATTCTGTTATATTGCAGGAAATTCTATTTCGTTTTGGTGTTGAAGTTGCTGTACTGTATCCGCGTACTGTGCTTCTACATCTTCTTGGAGTGCGTCCGGCTTGACCAACGTTTAAAAAACAAAATTATAGATACCTAGTAACATTTTTGATCTAAGGAAAATTTACTTAGATATTCTACCAACTTATGACGAATTTTCTGTTGAAAACTGTAAGATCTAAAATTTCGAGGGAGATCTTTGATGATTAGAAAAATATCTCTAAATGAAGATAAAATTTCTAGAAAGCCGAACGCATTTACAATTGACACTGTCACACACAAGATACGCATTTTTATTTACTTTCCCATTCGACACTATCTTTTGTCTTCACATTCTCATCGATGCTTCTTTTTCCTTTCATAGTTGATTTTTTTCTGGTTCGCATGAGCGGTCAATGGGCGTCTCTAGTAAAAGCGCGCCGCGACGCGCACTTACAAATTGTAATTAATTATACTGACACGCTACTATATATTCTTCAATATAATATATATATATATATATATATATATATATATATATATATATATATATATATATATATACTTGCTTGGTATAGCGATCAACGATAGTTGTTTTTTCTTCTCCTTCATTTTTATATGTATAATTTATATATATATATTTTTCTTTCTTGTCTTATGTATATATATATATATATATATATATATATATATATATATAATCTCCCTCCCTCCCTTTTGTTCATTCATTCATACTTTTAGCCACACATTCGTCTTCTGGATCGTTCAGCAGCTTCGATCGGAGGATCGATCGATCCTCGAAATTCGAGTTAAATTTATTTCATGATACGCTTCTAAGTTGGGACTTTTAATTTTTTTTTGTTGTTGCGCAAATACTGATATAGCACTCATCTATCATTTGTTCGTATCACTGTCCTATCCGTTCTCTTTCCCTTCTTTCGTAGTATCTCTACGTTTTCCCTTTCCTCCTTCTAAAATTAGTATTTTATACCTTTTAGTTTCTCGTTACCTATTCTACATTCACATAAACTTTCATTCGCCTTCTTCCAAGCTTACTGCTTTCTCCCCTTACTTATTATTTCGCTCTGTCATTCATTTTCTGACTCTTCTACAGACATAACACTCGATGCACTCGATTTTGTAAATATATTTATACACTTAGAATTTTCAATTCTCTTGGCGATTTAATCACCTGGCTTCTTTGTATCGTCTTTTTGCTCTTGTTTCTTTCATCCACACTCAGACACGTATGCTTGCCTCTCACTCTTATTCATTTGTTCCTATAACTGTTTACCAATCATTCCCAATAGATGTTAAAATTACTGAGGAAATTGGCTGCACAGTGGGCTATACATTTAACAAGAATTTAAACACTATAAACGAAAAAGCGCTTTCAAATTTATCATTAACTTCATTGACAAGTTAGTCTTTCATTAAATTAAGTTCTGTGTATGCTTGGAGTCTCATCGATGATATCAGGCCAAAGTGTTCCACATTAAACTTCTTCTATGTGTAACAGTAACCAATGTGCAACAGACTTCCTCAATTAAGGTGTATGATACAACAAGTGAATTGCAATTATTCATCCACGCTATTTCTATTAACAGAGAGTTTCACAGGTTTCTCTCTAAATAATCATAAGCTTTTTATTCTTTCACTTTTTCTCCCTTCACATGACAGTGATTGACAGCGATATTGTGTGTGGAGGTCCGATGATCTAAGCACTGATTATATGTACATGTTTACGTAGAGATTCCTATAAAATATTAATCTGTATAAATCATAATAAAGATGATACAAAATTGTCGATTAACATGGAATGAATAAAAAAACCATTTGTTGAAATACAAATTTATCTTAGTGTCTCATCCCTTCCACACGTGTGATTCAGTTATCTGCGCATACTTTAGTAATTAATACTCAACTTTTCATCATTATTTCTATTCTTTTTTTTAAATTTTTTTTTTTTATTTTTTGGTTTTATCAGTATTTCTCCCCCTATGAAATTCTTGGGCTCAATAATTATCGTTCTAAGTATTCATCAGTCACGATTATTGTCAAACAATCTGAAAGCAATAGGAGTTGTTTCCATAAACGATATCAGAAGAAAAAAAACCCTCATGTGAAAGGGTTGACAATTGTCGCTCATACGGGTCATAAAAATCCCTTTGTATAAAAATGTTTCTGGTTCTGGCGGGAATTACGAAAAAGGAGAAAAGAATCCGACCTTTGTAATACTGTAAGATAGTAGCTATCGAATAAGGACAGTATGAGATCGATATAGATCAGTCTGATTATGAAAATAATTTGTCGACGAACCTTATAGATGAGGATGTGCATGTCATATGTCTTGATTTATGAAAATACGAGGTCAGAAGATGGATATGTTGGAAAACTGAATGATTCGATGAGCTGCATCAGATCCTTTTCCTTTATTATTGTCGAGAGCTCTAATTTTAACATAAGGTTGTCATAAACTAATAATCAAAATTTAAAAAAGGATCTAAGATCATAAATTGGACATTAGAATAAATTAATTAAATTTAATAGATGTATTACTAATATTATATTATTGGTAAATGAATTTTCGAGACAAAGTTTTTATATTTAGGGATAGAACTCACGATAATTAAGGAAAAGGGAAGAATTTCAGGGTGCACATTAGAAAGTGCCATTTAGTTATATTTTTGGGGGGCTAGGTCGAAGCTGCGACTAATCCTAAAAAGCGTGTTTCTCGTTTGTCTCGAAACGCGGCTCGTTTCCCTATCAATTACTAGAGGCCCTCTTATTTTTCTTTTTTTTCTTTTTTTTTTTTTTTTGTTTCGAGTTCCTAATTGCACATTTCTCTTTCTCTTTCTTTCCTTTCTCACTCTCACACTCACTTTCATTCTTTTTATTTAAGTACTCCACTGAACCTTAAGAATTTTCTTCGTAGGCCCATCTTTCTACCACAGAAACAAAAGGTGATCTCTTCTTCTCTATGATATGTAGGACGATGAAAGCTTTAAGGTAAAACCTACGACCTAATTATGCCCCTGCTCGATGAAGGATGGAAACGATCAAGCGCAGAACCTTGATCGGCGGATCCCTTTAAATCACTTTCAAGATTTTGTGGGCCCAATTCTGACTAATTTCTCTATCTTTCAAAACACCTAACCTAAAACGTTACAACCGAATGTTATTTATTATTTCCTAGGTTAAGTGACAAGAAGTAGAAGGATGAAATTTTACATTGGGAGAGTCTTAATTGTCTCCGAGTCCATAGATTAGACAAGAAATCACTTTCCACCAGGAAGAAATGAAAAGAAGAAAGCGATCAAGACCGACCACGGCAAGTTCCTTGCTAGAAACTAGTTTCTAATATTTAAAGGAGGGCCCACATCTCGTTGCCATCATTCTGAATCCGTCTCTATCCATTTTTCCCCCTGCACCAGATAGAATGAATTCTGGCTTTGAGATATGTGTTCGCAGCTATTCCTTGGAGATAAGTGTTTTTCTACGTACAATTCACATAATTACACAAGAAGCTATACTCTTCTGAAGATAACTGCATTATACACGGTCCTATCCAGTTCTGGGACCCTCACGCCTCTCAACGGCCTCCAAAACTGTACATCATGGATCAGAGAGAATATAACCTGGCCCCAGGACAGCCAGCTTCGACCCTGGTATGCGTGTATTCTGTGTATGTATATATATATATATATATAACATATACATAATACTCTTCTCTTCTATTTTTTCTGAATAGAATCGTGTCGCGCGCATCCGTGACCAAAGACCAAGTCCAAATACGTGACGAACGAGACTCTACTTATTTACAGGCTTCACTGATCTCTCCTAACTTCATCAATTTCTGCATCATCGTCATCATTAACTTTTTCATGAATTGAGAAGAGAACGCTTCGTACATCGAATCCCCCGAGGTGTGGGGCTTAGAAAACGACAGAAGAACTAAGTATTCTTCAAGAATGTGTAATTATTCTTCCTAGTCATCTTCTTTTTTTTTTGTCTTTCTTCTCTGTACATAATTAACTCGTTGCTTGATCTACTGACTCAAAGTATACATATATCTGTCTCACCGTTTTCTGTATAGACAACTCGACTACTTGCCAACTACTCACTATCCTGTGTGGCTGCTTCGTTTTTTTGGATTCATTGAGCACTGAATACGTGGGAGTGTGAAGTTCGTCGTTTCTACGTCTACGTCATGGTGAACGACGGCTCGAGGAATTCGAATATCTTCTCTGTTTCGTTTTTCATCATCCTCATGACTATTCTCTAAGATTCGCGCTTTGAGAGCGCATTGTGCTGCTCACTGTGTCTCTCTCTCCAGGATCCTCCGCTTCATTGAAGATCATCATCGTCTACCGGAAGGACGAAGGAAGAACAACGTAAATTGTAGCCAAGCTGGTTTTTGGAAATCGTCTCGAGGTTCACTGTGAGCTGTTTTCTTTGTCTTCCTCTTTCCTTTAACTTCCATCCATCTTTATAGGTGCTGCAGCTCTTTGTTTTTTCCTTCTAGACTATTCATAGAAGGATTTGGAGAGATGAAAGGTATATTTAGAGTCAGACTTTGGCTTTTTATTCTTCGTTGTAGTAATGAAGTAGTATTTCCTTTAAACTGACCTGCGTCTGATTTGAAAAATCCATTTAGGTTTACTGGTATAAAAGAAGATTAACGAATGATTGGAATACCTAATTAGTTTCTAAAAGTAATCTGATGCAACACTGAATAGGTTCTTCGTATGAATCGAATCGAGGAAACGAGTATTGAAGGTAGATCATCGAAGAAGTTTGTGTTGAATGATTCAGAATGAACCTCGTGACGATTCGAGGATTTTTGAGGAACAACTAGAAACTGTATGATACGAACTACTTAAGTTTGAATCGTAGAAAGTTGATAGTTATACTCATTCGTTCATCTCTTCTTTTCTTTTTTAAACTTTCTTCCTTGAGAAATTTTTTTTCAAGAGCGCAACAATTGTACTCTGGCTACTGTCTGCTTCTAAATCATAGAAAAATCATGGAAAAATTCTCTCAATCTCACTCCCTTTCGCTCTCTCTCACATTATTTTTTTTTGCTTTTTTTTTTAGAAACGTTTCAGTATGACAAACATGGTCCATCGTATATACGTAGTTCAATATATGTTAGCGCTAGGATTCGACGATTAAAAAGACCTGTATACGGGGAAATCAGAAACGATGCTGGTATTCACGAGTCATTGAAGAAGTTACGCGCTCCTAACCTCAAAATAATACCAAGAGGCTTTGTTGATACTTCTTCCTAGTCTCATTGTGCGGAATTAATACTCAGAACCGTCGAATAGGTTACTTCTTCTTCTTTCATGTCTTTCTTAAAGCTTGAAAATAAATGTGTTTTGTTGATTATAAGCTAACAAGGAATTTTTCTTCCTCAACAGTGAAGCAGATGTTAAAAATTCTTTGTGTCTTTCCTCTAATGAAAGAAGTCTTGCTTTCTTCTTCTGCTCCTTTCTTCTACATATTTATTTTACAATTTCATCTCTCTGTTTCAAGCTTCATAGAAATAGTATATCCAGAGATAAGCTATTAGTGTTCAAATATTAATCAGTTTTTTATTTTCTTCTAACACATTACTCAAAGTGTAAAGGAGAAGATATAGAATTTAAAAAGCACTATATTCACCATTCATTGAATCTTCTTTCTTTTGCAATGCATATTCTCCATATTTTCTCCTTTTCTATTACTTTCTCCTTTTTCAATGAAAATTCGACGGCCCTGCTTCAGTGAATCGTGTACGCAGCAAGACAAACGCGCCTCCTTCTTCCAGATATTGGCGCGCTCGAGCTTATCAAAATAATCGGCCTATAAAATATCGCGGGGTTATCGTGAAGAAGAATAAAATCGCTCGAAGATCGTGTGCCACGGTAGAAAATACAAGCCGTTGGGTTCTTTTAGTTTTCTTCATTTCGCGCAAAAATTCGTCCGAAGAAACATCTGCAGTCATGGTATTGGTTGTTCGATGAAACGCGATTGCGCAAGAGAATCAGGTAATGCGAGCATAATAAAAAATTAGATTCTTATATCGATATTACGCCCCTTGCTTCGTTTCTTTTTTTCTTGCTTTTCCTTTCATTTTTCTTCCACTCACCAGTCTATTCTACTTCGTTTTTCTTCCACTCTATTCTCTTCTCTACACATTGTAAATGAATCCTCACGGAAGCCATGAGTGGCTCTTCGACCCTCTTCTTCCTCAGAAGTTTCGTTGTGAAGTATTAGAATCAAAACCTTCTTCATTTTCCACAATTTTTTAATATTTCTTTAGTTTATTTTAAGCAATTGCTCGCTGAGTTTTCTTGGAATGGAAAAGAAGAGGCCGACCGAAGATACCGAAAGAAAATACGATCTTCAGAAAGGAATTAGAGAAGTCGAGGCCACGAACTTGCAGCACATTGGGCTCAGTTCCTTCGTTCGGTTCTTTCGATCAAGGGGTTCCATTAATAACGATACGATGTCTTTCGAAGGATCTCCAGGTCATCATAAACGAATATTTCATTGCGTACGAGTTGTTCATCGAAATGAAATGTCTTGCGATTGATTCAAAACTGATTGTCAAATTCTGCTTTCGGCTAGTCCATCTGTTGCTTTGGTATTCAATTTTATATTATCTGTCCTTTCTTATATTTTATATTTTATATTTCTTCATGCTCAAAAAATATAGAGAATGATTTCAGAAGTATGGATTAATCGGGCGAAGATCGAGGCTGATCAAAAAAACATTTTTTGTCTAATAGATTTATATTCGATTTTGTTTCGTTTTTAAGTAGTTGACGTTTGAAAATGCGAGTATTTGGCGCCTAGCAGCAAGTAATTCGCTTTATAATTTAAAAAAAGGAAACAAAAGCGGACATACGTTTATTAGATTAGAAATGTTCTTTGCATCATCCTCTTCATCATATCTTACTTGATGAACACAACAGTTCACTGGCAATTCAGTTTCTGACAATTGCATTCTCAAAGATTGTATTTCTAATGCTTTTTGTTTCCTTTAAATGCATTTTTTTTCCAGACTGAACAAACCGAAAACGCTCAGAAAAGATACAAATGTGTGAAACCTGAATTTATTAACCTGGAATCCCTCATCAGACACGTACCAATCGTTCGATTCGAGTCACAATTAATAATTATGTATACGTAGCATAATATGTAGGTATAGGTATATATAACAACAGTCAATCATACAAAATTGCGGCAGTGTGCTTTCACGTATAATTATAATTAATGGTACGCGTATTTCAGGGCGCGTGATTTCATCGTTATTACTAAAAATTAGGAACGTCGAGGAACGCCGGCCGCCGAGAATATTCTGACAAGCTTTACGTACTAAAAGTAAGGTTATCCTGGTTAATCTATAAATGGGCGATAATTCTTATAAACTTGGAAAATTCAACTTTTATATGAGCCTAATTATACAGAATCTTCTTGAGAAATTGTATATATAGCAACAGTTTTATAAGGTCCTTTTTCAATTTCTATACAATTTTATGTTTTTGAATATACGAATATAACCAAAAAAGTAGAATATAAATAGGCTTGTTTCATCCTCTAAATAACGAGTGCTTTACCTAACATAAATTCAGAAATTGAAGAATCTCTAGTCAATTCATAAAACAGTATTACAATGTTTAAGAATTACGAACGTCAGTTTTATTATTGCATATTGGTTTTTAAAAAGTAATTCTTATATACATTTTATAAAAAATAAGTAAATATCTTCACGATAAAAATTTCTTCATGCAGCCCTGATCAAAGTTTCAGCTTATGTTTCTACAAATTCTTTACCTTGACAACTCAAATACATTTACTTTGCCTGATTTTACGCTCTCGCCATATTGTACTTTGTTACAATTTTAGGTTAGGTTAGGAACACTAAGTAGACATCGCTACATATTCTTACAAAATGATGACAACGAGAGATCATACAGTACTTACAGAATATAGAACTATTATATATAAATGGCATTAACATGGAACTAAAGAATGGAATTTTAAAATATACGGAGTGAAAAGGAGAAATATAAAAAAGAAGGGACCGGCGTTCCGTGGCGCTTGCACATCGAACGATAGTGAAACAGTCGGGGGTTCGATAAGATCGGAGATGTGGCTACGCGAATTATGGTACACAGACAATGAGCTATACAATGACCCTCGAATCTCGGCTACTCAAAACGAACACCGCCCCCGGTGACATCCTCTACCGAGATGCCGCCGATTAAACTAACACTGTGCGGAAAAAAGAGAGCGCACTGGAGTATGCGATAGCATACGTGTAAATATATTATATGCATAGATATATTCTTGTATCGTAACAGCATTTTTCAATAAGTCAACAGTGATATATACTTATGACTCCGCACTGGTTTGTATCTCGAGCTCAACATAACCTAGTAAATCAAAGATAGTGATCTGTAGATCTACAGATCTCTTTCTTTATTATGAGACTCGAGAATATCTCTGGGATAAAATTGGTACACATCTGTTATGACACAATTACAATGCAGGACCCTGACCTATTGGAATTTATGTGTGCATTAGTGTACTATTTGATCAAAAAGTAAAGTTCCATTTTCAGGAATAATTAAGATCAAAAAGCGGCGTCAGAGAGATTTATAGAATACCTTAAATAGCTTCAACTATCGTCAAATTGTAATATGGGTATAATGTGGAGTCATAAAATAGTGCAGATTATCTTGATCTGGTACTTTCCTTCAGATGACTTTTGTTTATGTAACTTTAGCGAGCTCAAAAAATCACTTTTCCTTCCTTTTTCTCTTAAATTTCGGGTCATTGAATAGCAACAGAATTAAAAAGAGGAGAATTAAAGGAAATATTGTATCATTATTTTGATATATCATCTAATAGTATGAACTTCCAAGAACTTGAATGTTTTGTTGAAGAACGCTGATACGATAAGTATATCGTATGCCATTTATACAGATTGCATTCACTCACGAGGACACGAGCTGAGAAATCAATTTCGTAGCAGTCAACCCTTTCAAGTACTAAATATTTTTGAACAGGGTGCTTTCATCAACATTGTCTTTGATACAGGATCGTTCTTAACTATAGAAAATGATATTTTTTGCTTTTCTTGACTAGACTTTTTCTTTTAATAGTTTAAAATAAAATTTTGTTCACATAACCTCTCCAAAGGGCTAGTGAACATTCATCCTAATGTTACCATTATTCATACACGATGTGTTATTTATACATTATTTATATAGGGTTGAATAATAGCTTTATTCAATCGAAAGAGACTCCTGTACTTAGTCTTCAGCAGTATGAAAAAGTGGTGTTTATTAAGAACTACTGCTTGTAATGGAAATAGTTTCCTTGCAATTCTCTTGTAACTTCGAACAACTTATGTTTAAATTTACAAAAAAGCTATTCCCATTATGTGACTGGACATTAAGTACTGTATTAAACGTTTGACCACCACTTTTCTATACCACTCGAGATGGTAAGAATATTTAAATTGAATAAAGTTACTATCTCGTGCTGAATGAGTCGCTGGAAATTGTCATGTGAAATAACTTTTTGCTAATTTAAAAAAAAATGTTTCCAACCGCTCAATCGTTGAAATAAAACATTTTATTATTCAATTGAAATTCTTGTTTAAGTTAATAAGAATTAAATTATTCTCTTCCTAAATCGATCAACAGGAAAGTTAATTTAAATGACAACGTCTGACGACTCATTCTGCATATACATATATACATATAAACGTTTATTTATACATATTGTTACGAACACACGGTAGATTTTTATTTGAGAAGATATCGTCAAATAACCGTATGGCGCTAAGCATTGCCTGTAGCGATACTAGTGCCACGGGTACTATAACTAGTTCAGTAAGGAAGTGCAGCAGGATTCTAATGAACAAAGTTATAAATATAGAAATATAGATGCATAGTTTGCACGAGAATAAGTGAAAATAAAGACTAGAAGTTTGCAGTTCTATTTAAAAATAAAAATTATAGCTATGGTGCTCATTGGGATAGATTGTGTGCTGAGTTTGTAGTGCAGAATACAGGAATTAGAAGTGTTTTAGGATGCGATGGAAGACATATAATAGTTATGATGCCATTTAACTAATTGGAATTTGCCGCAATAACCATACTAAACTGAACACTGAGTTCATTAATTTGAGGACTCAGAATACCTCATTATATATGAACGCTTTACTAATGCACTGTAAATAATTACAGTTCTTACTCGTTCCAAAATAAGTGAAATCTCAAGGTAGATTGAGAACTTGTTTTCCACATTAAGAGCTAGATTAAGAGAATAATAAGCTTTAAATGGGACTACTCATTAATTACCATGAGGTCTACTTAAATCTACTGTCTGTACGCAACAATATTATACTAACTAACCATAATGACAGTAACAATAGTCAAATAACGACTCGTGTCCCCGTTGACGAGATCGTAGAACAAACGAACCCCGGGGAATACCCTGACCGAAGGGTGGTCTCTCTCCCGGCTCGTCCTCTTCAAATGCTTGCTTCTTCACGTACACAATTATAATACTGGCTATGTTTTTTTAATCGTTTAGAAGTTTACAATTAACCGTTTAATTATTATCGTTTCTCGGTGAGTTTCGATTCCTCTACCCCTGGCTCTCCGCTTTTATTCTGATCCAATCTCTCTTTCTTCTCCGTTTGTCGGTTTGCTATTGTCAACATGTACAAGAAGTCATGGAGTCGGTTCCTCGACTCCTGTCGCGCTGAACATTATATATATTATGTATAACTTTATCGTCTGCGTGCACCTATACTTTGCATCTTGTCTCTCATACTTTGTTTTTTTTTCAATTATTTTCTTTTCCTCCTTTTACATATATGCATGTATATGTGCGACGCAGCTGTCGTGTACATCAGCAGTTCCTTTGTGTTTTGTATACGAGGGCTAGCTAACCTCTAAGTAATAGTTTTTTTTTTTTATCAAAAGCACATGTATATCGTGACTAGCCTATGTGTGTATATATAATATGTATATATATAGTATATTGTATATAAATCGACCGTTGTGTCTGTGTGATTCATCATCTTCATATTTCCTTATATGTCTCTACGTGTGTGTATGTTGCTTATTCAACTTTTCCTTTTGTGTGTGTATGTTTTTTCTTTGGTTATTTATTTTTGTTTTATCTCCTGTCCTCCCTGTATATCGTTCTTTCTTTTCTTCTTCCATTGCCAGTCAGCGTGATCAGTTCTTGTCGCCTTTCTTCTTCTGCAGCTAGCTTCGCCGGTGAAGAAACTCTTCCGGAACTTTTTCGCGTGAGATCTCAGTCTCGACCGGCCGGGAAACACCATGAACTTAGTTGAAAAATCGACTGGAGAAACGGTAGAGTCTCTCCTTCAGTTGAGGATGTGCGCGGTGAATCGCGAGATTTCCTTTTTCCATTCCATTCGTACCCCTTTCTTTGGTGTTTCAATGTATTGGACATTATCTTCTCAGTCGGTAAAGTAGATTTGTGCATAATTTCGGACGCAGGGGATGTTTAGAGATGTTCACTGTCGTACAATTATTCACTCGTTGCCTCCTTTCCTCTGTTAGTTTCTTGTCTACTGGCTCTATTTTTGCTTGATCAACAGTTGATTTTTTGAAAGAAGCTTTGACTGATCTCAAGATAGAATATAAAAAAAGTTCAGCTGGTTGATAATCTTTCTGGCATTTGTGCTCGAAGAAAAGTTCAAAAACCTTACAATATTGACTCTTCAGCTGCGGAAGAGAGAATTATTTCCTCTTGCATATGGCGACTTATTTCATTGGTTGAACGAGACCAAAATTATCTAGGAGTCAAATTTTGTGCAAGAAGTTTCAAACTAGGAACCTGTTACAGTCTTTGGTCATTGTGAAATCATAATGTATATCGCAGCTAAAGAGTAAAATCTTCTTCTAAATATTAGCATAACTTTCGATTAGTTCTTTTTCTTTGGTTTAGGTTTTGTTTAGTCGTATTATAAAACTTGCAGAAGGCTTTCAGTCAGTCGTCAGATCGTCAATTTCAGCGTTGAATCTCGTTTTTTCGCGAAGATATTTTCTTTAACGAATATTCGCAGTGGTCCCATTATGCGCGTCATTTCGTCTCGGAAACAATGATCGCTTATATTGTGCGTCTGGCGACAAATATTCAGCCTCGTTCATTGTATAAGTTATACGTTCTTCGAACATAATATTCTCAGAGGGATATATGTGCGATTTGACGCGCTGACTGCCGCAGAAAACATCTATAAATATTTCAAAACACAACGTTACACAACGAAGAGAACCATTTTCCTAACACAGCCAACAATAATAACATTCAAGGAAAAATTATTTCACTAGGTAATACAGCATCGATTAAGACTCAAGTCTTCGGTTTTCGCTTCTTTGCTTCTCTACGAGCAGCTGGTATCTATTAAAGATTGAAAAATCGTTTCATGATACAAGTGTTGTAGTTCGATTCCTAAATCAAAGCAGTCAACGCGTTAAATATCTTTGAGAAATCAGAAGGAGAAAGTATATATTCTTTTTTTTCAGTTTTCATCAACACATCATGAGAATCTTTGATTAAAATGAAACAGATACTCTTAACATGTTTGTTTATCATTTCATACAATTCTGAATGATAAACTGTATCTTAAGAATATAACCTCTTTCTCTTTTTTTAAACAATTTCAAACAAACACACTTGTGAGCAACAAAACCCTTTCAATCCTGTTTCAACAGACTTCAAAATCCATTATATTTCTATTACAAGTTTCATTGTCAGTCTCTTAATACGCATGTATCAGTATTGGGCAAGATTCAAACCTAGCCAAACATTCTTCAGATAATAAATAAATTTAGAGAAACCGTAGGCAGACTTTGAGCCTGTTTACAGTTTATTTTAACAATTAACAACTGACAACTAGATCATCCAGCTGATTTTCTAGTTGAACAAATTTTAACCTTTCGATGTATTCATTATTCCATGCCCAACACTGTTCCTTAATAATCTCATCTTCTTAAAAAAAAAGAAACGCAGGATTCTCCAAACTATCGGTAAAACGAAGACGTCGAAGCTATCCAGGGCGCACATCCCCGATTATATCCTCATATTTCACGAGACTCTAATGCGTATTGGGTACGTGCTAATGTCGATCGTCATCGCTGGCCTCTGCATCCCCCTCGACGCCCTTCTCACCCTCTTCAGGATGTGGTATATTTCCCTCCTCGGTGTCGACGCTGCTGGTCGGCGTAATCTGTTCTGTTCCAGGACCAGTCGAGTTCGCTGTGGCCCCTTCGTTGTTCTTTTCGAGTCCCAGGCCGCTCAGAAGGCTTTTGTTAATCGGTTCCGGCGAGGCTTCCGACTCCTCGCTGCTAGGTGAACCGGGAGACGAGACTATCACCTATATGAACAGAGACGCCGTATCACCAGCGTCGTTTTCCATTAATCACGCAATCCTTGGATTCTTTTTGCGTACTTGTGTTTGATAAATATTAACCCTTCGCACTCTATATATGGTGATTTTCTGAGGTTCCAGGTCTGATTTTCTAGGTTTGAATTTTGAATTGAATAGACATATGTTTGTTCAAATTGTTGCACAAAGGGTTAAAGAACTTGTGGTGTGGCTGTGTGCAAAATGAATTCTGTATTTCTATTGTGAAGGTTCTGCTGAAGGATTGTTATAGCATAAGTCACTCTCATAATGATAAGATGTGACTTCTAGTGACTTATTTTTGATGAGTGAGATATGGTCCTGGGATGTATGAAAATAAATGTGTTCATCTATGTAGAATGAGACATCTATGATTTGAGTTGTGTGTGTAATATGTATAGAAAAATTGAAAGTATCGAAACCTAGATGCCTCATCTTGGTTACTATATTCTATGTATCTGATGTGTACTTCGCAATTGAAAGGATGTCCATTGGATAAGAATTTTTGGGAATTAAAAGGACATTTTGTTCTTGATTCCAGTTTGAAATATTTTAAATTAAAAAAGAGGCATTGAATTTAATCAAGTTTATGGTTTACAATGTAATGTCAAACCGGATTCAAGAAGCAACACTCAAAGTGCAATTAATGCATGCTTGGAGCACTAATAATCCCTCAAACTATCAGTTGATAAATAGTTTTCAGAGATTGAGTGGTTCCTTAATTAAAATGATTCCCAAGAGGGATCATTTTTCCTATACTCTTTCTCCACTTTGTTTCTTAATTAAGTATAAATATATATCATGAGAGATGATACTATGTTGAAAGAGTACTAGACACTTTGTGAATGAACATTTTTACATTGATCAAAAACAGACGCACTGTCAAAGTATTCTTCACATTAAGATCTTGATCAAGAATAGTCACTTCATAAACTGTATAAACATTTTGAATGTAATAGTTTTTAAGGGAGACAATTCTCTTTTATAAATATTCATATCAAATAGCTTTTGATCTGCCGTGAGTTTTTAGACATTGGATATTCCTGATCTTTGCAATCAACTAAAAGTATTTATATATTTTCATGTACATCAGAGTCTTTGATATACACATTGTAGTCATAGCTGTTGTTCGAAACGACTCTGTGAAACTGATGAAAGCTAATGAATGACTGATTACTTGGTTTTTTAATATATATATATATATTTTTTTTTGATAATCTGGCCATGCATGTGATAGAACGATAACTAAAGGCTGATGTAAAAAACGCGAATGAAAACGATAATAACGATAATACCTGTGCAAGAAGCGGCGTCTCTGTGCTGTCAGCGGTTTGGTAGAGCCGGCAATTTGCGTTTGCTCTGAAGAATACGTGCCCAAACGAAAAAAGATAAAGAAGACAACGTAAATCGTCACTATAATGGAAAGACGTCGAGAAACTTGCGCAAAGAGAAACGGAAAAATCATAACCGACCCGCTCGACCAGTAGAACACCCAAGTAAATGTACAGAAGTGACATCGAGACATGCACGGAGGCGTTTTTGGTAATTGTGGTATCATATTTACACAGACGCATCGCGACGTGATTGTTTTGCAAACTGTTTGCCACCCATTATAACCTCTTTTCTTTATATTTTTTCGTCTATACACCTTCGTTTTGATCATGCTAAGAAAACATAGCCTTCAGGGCGAACAATTTGCAATGGCCGACGATCCTCGAGAGTTAACCTGAAACCGATACGATGTAAATGAATGAAAGAACGTATATGAATGAAAATATGTGAATAAATGAATGGAACGAACTTGTCTCATTGAGTAACGAATACATGATTCGTGATTATAAAAGCGCGACAGGGTTTGTTTTTGCGAAGCGAAAATAAAGGGAGAGAACAGAGTCTTTACTTTGCCTACCATGCTGTTCACAACACGCTTCAGATAATGCACATATGTGGGACACGGATAGAAAAGCAGAGAGCGAGACGAGACTCTTGTTCAATTCTTTTCTTTTCTTTTTCCTTGAAGCGTTTCGTTCAACTTTCCTGGTCTTTCTTCCATTTCACGCGGTCACGATATTTTTAATTAATATGTATATAAGAAAATGGTGAAGAATCTTGGACCAGGAAAGCTCTGATTTATTATTTCTTTAACCTTCTTCCGCCCATCCTCTGTACTTTTACTTTGTTAATTACAAATTAAATGAAAATAAACACATTACAGTACTTACAGTAGTCTTCATCTAAAGTGATCACATTTGAAGAATATAAGGTGAAGCAGATGATAAGACATGTTTCTTTTCTTTTACACAAAAGTAATTAAAAAAATTTAAGATACTGTCAATCAATCCCGTTTAAACAAAATTCTCATTTTATTTGGTCTTGGAATTAAATATAAGTTTCTTTCACTCCCTGAATATTTTAAAAATTCCAATTGTCATAACATTACTTAGACTCTTGGTGTTTCACAACACTTCGTGGATTTATCGCTTACTTTTATAAGACCTATAACTTTAATTTAGAAGATTGTTCCCTTTTTCAACTGTCATATTAAAGGATCACTTCCATAAGTGATCCATAGCTGATCACTTATCTGAAGAATAAGTTAATTGTAAAATTCTCCAGATAACGCATTATTATAACAATGCATTAATTTATGCGACACAAAAATTTCAAACTGTTGCTTAAGAACTGGACCAAGAGGATCTGTACTTTTAAGGTGCTTTCTGAGATATTTAGACATCAATAGCAGTGGAGCAAGTGCACAGACAGAGGAAGCGACGGCAAGAGAGGCAAAAGATTGCAATGAACGTTATTGAGATAAACCGAGAGCTCTAAATAGAACACTGACCTGGCGAGGCTTGACCGGTGGTGGAGGACGAGTGGAGGGCGCGAGGACTGCGGGTGCTGCCGTAGTTGGGGGCTGTTGATGAAGTGAGTGTTGAGGCTGCCAGGGCAGCCCTGTGCGTCCCAATGTTGCCTGCAGTTGCTGTTGCACCTGTTGCTGAGCCTGCTGCTGGTGCTGCAGTTGCTGTTGACTGCTGTTGTGCTCGACTGTTGGCGTAACTCGAGGAAGCGCCGAAGCGACTGAAGAAATCTTCCGAACTGTCTGTGAAATGAGCGACTGATTATTCGGCTCTTATTATTTCGGTTCAGTTAATTTAAACTACGACTCTAATTTTCGTACTTGAATTCGACAATAAAGCTTCGAAAATGTCTAATAAGTTGCAGATATTATATAGACTGCAGATGATTATAATGAACATCTCTATTTTTATATTTGTAGTAGCTTATAGTTTTTCAGTTATACTTTGGAGGTTTCGTATTTTAAATTTCTCATAAATATATAAACATCTGCAGTCTAATTGTAATATTACAAGTTACTTTGAGTCATATATTAATAGTGAATTGGGATTACGAAAGTCAGTTGTTAGGAATGACGACATTACCTGACTTAACAGGCCAAATTTCAAGAAGATACTTGAGAACTGCTATTGGTTGTTGGAAATCCAAAGGCGGTCCATTCTCTTCAGAATGTAGCATTAATACTGGTCCGAAACAGACTGCCAAACTTGCTGGTGACATCTTATTACACTGTGATACTACCATTGCCAGATGGTCCAGCAAGTAGATTAACGTACACTGTTGAAAGAACAGTTAATTATTATTTTCTCTAGATATATGGATGAGAAGTTTGAGATTAGATACTTACCCTGTTCACCTTTGGTAAACAGTCAAGTATACTGAACATGAGTTTTGCGTTGCCTTGTGGATCATCCGGTAGACAGACGGCCAATGCATCGACCATCATCTGATAGAGGCACCTCGTAAAGAGTGGTTCTGGAAGTTCTCGCAAGTAATCCTTCAGTACACCTAAAAAATAATTATAAATCACCATTACAATTAAAGCCTATCTCCTACATTATTATTGTTATTAATATTAGAAATAATTATTAAGGGAAACTTACCAGTAATCACGTTGATATCTGGTACATTGTCAGGCGACAGGTTCACTGAACGAGCATTCCTTTCAAAAGCCTCCCTAAGTATCCTTTTTTTCGTAGCTGATCCACAGAGCCTGTATAGACCTAAACCCCCAAGTTTTCATTGACAAACTATCCAAACTCAACAATATAGAAATTGAACTTTGTTAATGGTAAAAAGTATCTCACCAATGATGTCAAGACCTCTTCTTTCAACTTCTTCGACACAACGCCATACAATTATGGGCACATTTGGAACACCCATGGCTAGGGCGGTAGAAACACCTCCAGGAACTCCACCAGTCTTGCTCTCTCGACTCACCTAATCCGAAGCATCATCATTTTCCAAATTTATATATCGTAACTTCAAAATTTTGAACTTACCACTGTGTCAAGGTCAACTCCAAAAAGTGGTGCTACTCTGGTAGCCAGAGATATGACTGGGAGTCCTCTCCTTCGGAATGTCTGCTGAGCATCCGTATATCTCAGTCTTAGATAAATTGTGCCACGTGGTTCGACTTTGACAGCTAGCTGGTGAACCGGTGATTCTTTTAAAAGGGTCGCCAGGTGCACAGATCCTTTGTAACAAAGCTTATGCCTGTACTGTGGATCCCAGGAATAGACCAGCAAGTCTAACTGTCGGTTGCCAACGAGGTCCAGCTCGAAGGTTTCGTCCCAGTCGAACATTAAATCGCCAGTTCGCATCACTGTCCTCGCCTTGTGCACCCTATCGCACTCCAGCACGCAGTAAAGGTCTCTCAAGCCGCAACTAGCTGTTATGTTATCCAAACAATAAAGATATTTCGCCATTTTTCAGATTTATGTATGGTAACTTTAACCCTCAAGCTTTGGTCCTTAAAGGTTTTTGTAAAAGGAATAGCTCAAGACTTAAAGACAGTATATAGCACTATCAAACACTTTCTAACATTCGAGAGTGTCAGGTAGTAGGAATCACTACAGATTTAAATTAAAAATAATTGAATTTTAAATAAAGAAAATAGAATAAAATAGAAATAATTTAATTTTGCTAGATATTATGTTAATGCGAATAGTGATTGTGCAGTGGAGGAATAGTCTAGGGGATGTGCAGACTCCCGAACGTACCTAAATTAGGCTGACCTGATGGTGTGGAAGGTGTAGTGGCCGCTGAGGAGGATGTTGTTGAACGGAGGCCACGACCTGCCAGAAGATGGACCCAAAGTAGTCCACTAACACCACCCGCCAGGTCACCGCTGCTGGTTTCCCCGAGCGAGCTCAAAAGAGAGCTAGTCGAGCTCGGAGTTCCCACAGTCGGAGGTTTTTCTATCTTATACTTAAGGAACTCTGCACAAAATACATTATAACCTTAATTAAACTTTTTTCGGTCAACATTGATTTTAATACTCACCTGCAGGATTAATATCTAGCAGTCTTTGATCCTGAGTTCTGGTAGGTGTGGGGGTAGGTATGCTTCGGGTGGACTCAAGGTCCAGCAGGTTCCTGATTCTTCTGACCGACGTTGCCCTCTGGGTGGCGGAGCTGCTCAGTGACGGTTTCTGACTCGTCAAAGACGTACGAGTACTGGATGCAACCGAGGCCGGTCTTGGGTTCGCTGTTCCACGATGACACGTCGAGCTGATCGCTGTCGATGCTCTTAAGTTGGCAAGATTCACTTGCTGAGCAGAGGCTGATCTTGTTGACAAACGATCCAGCGTGCTGGACAGTGGCCTGTACGTCCCATAGCTTCCATATTCACCCTAAATTTTAGACAAATTAGTCAAAATTTAGAAACTGATCTAAAAAGTTTATCAAAAAAGAATGTAATTTTTAATGTATGTGTTATTTACTTGATTTACAGCTGCGTGGATATTCTCTGCGCTGTAAGTGTAACGTGGTGGTCTAGTCGTAGTGGCCCTAATCTGCTCGTACAATGCACTGGTACTCGGCGTTCGACTCAGCCATGCTCGGTACTCATCTGATGTGAACACACTGGGTGATGACGGTATTCTTCCTGACATTCCAATCAATAGAATTCTCAATTTTACGTTCAAAATACTAGAATCGACTCGCTACTTGAATTTTAAACTAACCTCTATCGCGTCTAATGGAAGGTAGTTCGGGTGCTGATAATGCTCCGTCACTATCTTCCTGATCTATTAGTCCAGATGCTACTGTGCTAAGTCCAGACCTGAGACCTGGTTGCTGGGGCAATGTTCTGCCACTACGAGGCAACGAATTCGATCTCAAGCCTAGAGAAAGCATAACTTCAATTTTAAAATCCGTTCACGATCACACACGAGGAACTAACTTTGTTAAGATGCAGATGAAATAACTAACCTGAGGAACTCTGACCAATCTGCGATCTCGATAAGGTGGCAAGATGCGAGACAGCGCTACTCTGAGGCGGATTGTTCATATTGTGCCTGTAGTAATAATACGCCGACTTGGGCGAACTCGAACAGGTTGCTTCAGTGTCTGAAGCATAATCCAACGACGGTCGGTGCCTCCTGGTTAGAGTACCAAATTGACCTTGTCTCTGAGTAGCCGATGTACTGTCTCCCTGAGTGCCATATCTGGTGTTGTATCTTAACGCAGATGTTCCTGTTAAAGGAACGTCACAAAATATAAGTCTAAAGTCAGGAAAACAGTTGCGTAAATGATTTTAGTGGAAAGTGGCGGACCTGACTTCAAGCTGGATCTAAGAAGAGTATGTCGAGCTGGAGTGGTGATACTTGTGTAATCAACGCGAGGTAAATGTTGATCTGAACCGCTTCTAGGCATAATCCTTCCACTTCCAGAATGTTGGCCATAACCATAATGCGATGGCTGAGTCTGACTAGACAATCTGCTGCCAACCGACTGCATCCCTGCTCCCGTGGACATTCGACGACCACCATTTGAGGGCATAACTGGCCCCGTGTAGAAGGAGTGTACCTAAATTCAATCGAATTAATTAATTTATGTTCCTTCTTTTACAATTTTTTCTTATTTTCCTTTCATATCGCAATCGATTATTCGTATAACACTCAATCTGTATTTTTTTAATAGAAGATATTTACGTTATCTACACAAATAGATTAGGAAGTCGATTGTGATTAAAGGAAAATATAATTAGACATTGCCATCATGATTGATAGATCTCTCTATATAGATAATAATACACTTTACATAGAAATCCACATATCACTATGATGGACTATGACGACCACGGATCGCCACGAGAAGAGACAATACTCAGAAAGAAAGAAAAAGAAAGAACGAACATACAGAGCAAAGCTTACAAGGCAACAAAAAGTGGAATTACGTTATAAGTAGCGACAGTTGTTCTATTCCACCTGGACATTGAAAAGTATTTATTGTTTTCGTTTAATTTTCTATTATTAAATCTTTTACATTAATTCTTCTTCCTAATATTATGGATATATAGAGTATAAATACTTATCCATTGTCCAGGTGATGCACGGTGCAGGGAATTGCTGCATACACAAGACTAGATATCAAGAAAGAGTTAGTGGTTTCTTTACCTTTGTGAAATCCTGGTTAATATCAACGTAGCATTCATTCATAGAACCGATTAGTCATGTGAAACACGTGGTCGAAACACGAGCGAGCTGCGAACCGTCTACTCTTTAAGTCAATTTCAGACAATCTTTCAAGTAATTTAATAAAAGAAACTCGTGGTATTTTGTTTTATTAGAAGAGTTTGAAATCGAGACGGTGCACAGCATTACTGATCACTATCAGGAGTGTCTCGAGTCATTGCCACGAATTCACCACTTTCTTATTCGAATCGCTATCGCAATTGAAGACAGAGAAGGGCAAACAAGTGTCAACTTGGTGCAGATAGGTATATGAAAGGGTGCTCGATCCACATCGTCTAGAACATCTATGTGATCTATATTCAAACGCAGGTGGAGATTTAATAACAAAACGCCAAATTGTATGTCAAGATCTTGCATTCTTTTCCAACATTGTAACTTTTATAGTGGTTAAACTCCCTTTCTTATATCTTCCTTGCAAAGTTTATCAATATCAATTTCTCTTATTTTCTCAATCTTAATACTTGCTTGAACTTTATATAATCGAATGTTTCTCATTTAATAAAACCTCGACCTGCGTCAAAGTCTCGAAGAGCAAGTAAAACATTACACAGGCTTACTTTTTCAGCTAAACTCTCCAAAGTTTTTGGGTATCCACGCTCATAAGGCTGGAAGTGTTGCGTCGTAGAGGGTTTTGGCTGATGTGTGATAACAGGAGGTGGTGGTGGTTGATACGACCAGTGTCCCTCCGGTCTTGAGTTATAGTATAGATCACCGTTGCTGGAACCTAGGTCTTGACTGGAGCCTAGACCCGACAGACCTAATCTAGACCGGGAAGGTAGCATCTCACGACCGTCGCCACGCCTACGATTGCCATCCCTGGAATCAAAATATAAAAACTGTATCAACTTATGATTACAATTAACAAATGGAGTTTTAATTACATACTAATGGAGCTTATAATAGATCAGTCAAAGCAATGTGGGTAATAATTAAAGTTTCCAGGATGTGAATAGCAAAAGTTTGATAAATATCTAAATAAGTCTTCCATCGTAAACTTTTTTTACATTTAGTTACTTGAGAAATTAATTTGTACTTGTAATTATCTCGAAAATCAAACAAATATTATTATTACTTTAAAAACTGTAAGAAAATGGTAAGATTAATATTGGGACTAAGAAAAGATCTCCTTTTCTGGGTAGTCATATTTACTTCCTATCTAGAATTGTTTATTTTTTACAATTAGTATAGCATAAATGTACATGTATATGAAATTTCACAAAAGATGTACTTGTAAGTACCAGTAGAATTCTAAATATATTTGATACTATAAAATATTTTTGAGACATAATTACCTGACGTGGTTACTTGTTGCATGGTCGCTCTCATCTTCATTTAGCTCCCTCTTGATCACCACAACCGGAGGCGCTTTGTGCTCGGTCTGACGACTATGTGAGACAGGCTGGTGCTGGCCATGCCTAGTCGCCAGGACGAGCCTCCTGGGTATCGACATAATGATCACGACATCGTCCAGGCTCATGTGCGTCACATCGACCAGATTCACTGCTAGGATTTCATCCCCAACCTAAATAAAACACATTTTATATAAATTATTTACATGAAATATTACTAAATTTAGAAATAATTATGATTAAAAAAATAAGAATCTTTTCATTATACATAGAAGATAAAATACAAGGAACATTCTGAAAGAAAAGGACTCATAGATTTATGTTAAACATAAGCTATCAAATAGTAGATTAATTTTTCTTTCTACGAAATCAATTTATTCTATTCATTGGCTTGTGAATCTTCTTTTCAGATAGCTCCTCATATATATTTCGGAGAAGAAATCAGTCTCATGATTTTCATTCCCACAAGAATAGCTGCAGTAAGTGGCAAGCTCAAATTGGCTATACTAGAACTGCAATTAAGGATTCAAGGAAAAGGATGCTTCCTAACCTTCAGGCAGCCGCTGTTGTAGACTGCGGTCTCCAGGGCTATCCTCGAGATAAAGACACCGTCGTTTCTGTCGACGCCATTGCCCTCCCGTATGTACAACCCCAGCGTCTGGCCTGGCCTTTTGATTATCTCGACAAAGTGGATGGGGTGCTTTGGATCCTAGAATACCATAGAAATAATAAAATATTTCTTATAAATAGTACTTCAAGAGTATTATGGGAAAAAATAGGAAAATTTGTTGATTAAATTTATTGCTTCATTATATAGTGGCAACTAAGTTATGAATTAATAAATTACTGTCTTAAATGTCTTAATATTGGATTTTTTGTGTTCAGAAGGAGGTACGTGGGACGAAGGTCGATATTGTGCTTTTTTTAGATGACGAAATGGCGATAAGAAGATATATATGGAATGAAAATTCTCTTCCGGCTTCTTAGAAGATCATTTTTTAAATTTAAACTTTTTTACAAAGATCTTTTATATTATTATAGCCTTTAAGGAATATTTTTATAGTTTGAAGCTTCTTTTATTGTCATGTTATTAGTTAAGAAATTGAGGTTTCGCCTTCATAAATGAAGAAATAGGTTTAATTTTTCTTATCCAATTGAGAATTTGGTATGGTGTCGCACCTGCATAGCAATGAACTTCTTCGCCGCCTCGGACGCTTGTCTGCCCATCTGTCGTGGCTCGATGACTCGGACGACCATCTCACCCCTTCGTTCGACAGCTTCGAGGGCCGCTGCTGTCGAGGCGTCATGATCGTTCTCGACGGTCTCGATCTGTTTGAAGATCTCTGTGCTGATTCCACTCACCTGCAACGACAGGTCCTTCCGCTTCAACCAGCATGTCATGAACAGGCACTCCAATAAAAAATATTCCATGAAACTGTCCCAATAACCATTTCTAAAAAAATATTCTCTAATTCAGATTGTGCTTCTAAAATTGTTGATATTAATATTATAAATTTTAATATTCCAAGGAAAATATTTCTCAATTCCAATAATTATTCTTTTAAAATATTCATCAACTAATATATTTGTCATAAAATTGAAATTTCAACATATCTATAGCCTAAGCATTTCTTAAATTCTCCCTGTTCCTTTCTATAATGGCTATAGATTGTTATATACATTGTTGTTAGAGTTATTGCTGAACAGCTTCATGAAAAAGGTAAATTGGTCTTATAGTTTCCTCTAATCTGATTCCCTGTTCCTGTTGCTTTTCTCTGTCTACTCTCATTTTTGAAGTAATTGGGTTTATCAATTGCCTCCTTGGAGACCTAATCATCCTCCTGGATCAGGATATGTTTGGTCTGGAAAACAGCAGGATATCTAGCTTCTCCTATGGGACATTGTAAGGAACCAGGATTTTAATCTCTTTCACTGACAAGAAGGTAGGATAACCAGGAGAAAAAAGATAAGATTTTAGTACATGTATATAGATTATTGGAGAGCAAAAATGTCATGAAAGTCAGTACCTTTCTGAAATCTCCCTGAATCACCATGGGGGGTGGTTCCTTGGGGCGCAACTGGTTGGCAGGTGCTTGCCTTCCAGGACTTGCGCTGATGTCTGTCACTTCCCCCCGGCCCTCCTGCATCAAAATTAATGTATAATTAGTTTCACTTTCGTAGTCTATTTTGTATTGCTAATTGCTTGGGCAAGCTAATAGGTATTCATAAAATTTCATAAATTGGCAAAATAAAATTTGGTATTATAATCAGTATTACTTCTTTGCAATACTTTTCACGATGTACCTGCACTATTAATTTGGAACATAATGTAAGAGTAGCGCTATTCTAAGGATTTTTTATCATACAGGATTCGTGGCTTCATTATGGAGACGCTGCAAAGGTATTCAAAGTATCTTAAATGAAAAACATAGAAAAGCACAAAGAAATTTATTGTAATAAACAGAAAGGAAATTTCTAATTCATGTCTTAAACCTAGGATCATGCGTCTCCCTAATTGATCCTCAATAAAATCACGAATAATCTTGGAAAGAAATCAAAGGAAGTTTCGAAGTACTAAGAGAAAAATTACAGGGGGGCGAAAATAACAAATTGAATTTTTAAAGATAAACATAATAATGGAAAATGAAAATGTTTGGTGCACGAAAGGTATCAGGGGGATTTCCCTATCAGCTTAAAAGCTACAGCAAATCGGGCTAAATGGGAGGGGAATTTTCTTCGCGGCGGTTGCATGCGAGATTCAATCAGTGTGCTGATTAGAGGCTCGTAAAAATTGCAAGCGTTCTCTCTCCCAGCCGGCTTTTACCTGTGAAATTACAGACAATCAGAGATGCACACGCTTCAGAGGATTCGCCGAAAATAGAAACCGCTTTGTCGGTCACCGATGCAAAGGCGCCTACTCACCACTACTCACTGCTGCCAACCCAGGGCCGGGAGAGATAATAATCAACCCCGTGCAAACATTGGTCTACCATCCTCAATTTTCTATTTTCTCCTCGTTCAGACGAAATTAGACGGTTTATTATTAATTCGGTTTCCAGAACCACGGATTTAATTGGTTGCTAAATTTTGCATGACTAATTTGGGAATTCTATAGCAATTTATGATGAGATGGTAATTAATTCAGATTGGGCCCTATATTTTAAAACATTATTGGTAAAAGTAGAGATTCTGGAGTGGACTTCATATTTTTCTACTATAGGTAGTAGTTAAGTCTTGAGTATGGTATTTTAGGAATTAAACACAGTTTTGATATATGAATATGTAGATTGTCTCTAGAGTTTCTATCCCATCTAGTCATTTCTAGCGATAAAAACCTATTTGTGCATCCAGTTGATAATTAGAAAACACCATAGATTTGGTCATTTTACAAATGCACTTTCTATTTGGGAACTGGACTAATTTGGAAATCAAATTGAGCTAAGTATAAAAATTACTTAACCGGCGCTTAAATATTCTGCCAGTTGATCGTTTCTTCATTGGAAGATACTTCACAGTGTATAGTGAATTGCCTCAATTGTGCACATCTTGAAACCAATAAGCTACCTTGAGCTGATCAGGGTATGCAGAGGTTACGTTCAATGCTAAGGAACTGTATGCACAAGTACCCTGATAGAACTCATTAAGAGTAATAAAAAATGCTGGGGAATCAACCGCTTGTTACAAAAGCTGCTTCAATTAGAATTAGCCAACGTTTTCCTCTTGCTCTTTCATAGAACTTAAATCTCCATAAAGATCTCTATTCTGCTACTTTGTCATTAAGGAGTAATCTAACTGAGGATGTGGTTATATGATCAATATGTCATGGTGCCTTCCTAACTTCTAACAAATTCATAGACAAATTTATACAGTGATTTTTAGTTAATTCCTGGGGTTTCTAGGAACAATATCCAAAAATTTCTGAATATGGTAGCATTCGATATTCAAAAATTCAATATTAAGAGCATCAATTCAAGAACTTTGAGCGACATTGTTAAAGAAGGAAAACTATTTTCTCAATGTTACTTCTGGGCCAAAAGTATATTGTATGATATACAGAATCCCATACAGCATTCCACATAGAAATTCAGATGAGAATCTCAAAGAGTAATAAAAATACTAATCACAAGCTTTAAAATTTTCTCTTCCGATGAATGCTGTCATCCACTGATCAGAACCCAGTTAATCTCTTCTTCTTGTACCTCAGTTTCACCGTTGGTCGCTCTACATACCCATACTCCTATAAACCCCTAACACCATCACTACTACACCCGTATTCTCGCTTCATGCGTATCACATTTACTATCCTCTTTACAAGCATCCTACATCTAGTCTATATCCAGCACGCGAGTAGCCGGCACACGTTCCACATCGTAAGAGCTTCTCTCTCTATCTCTCTCTCTCTCTCTCCCCCTTCGTTCAAAGCAGATCACGCGATCCGGAAACGCACCCCGTGGAGGCATGTGAAGAGCACTAGCCACGCGGCGGAGCCGCACATCCGATCACAGAGGGACAATAAAGACATCCACACTTGCGCGGCCGATTTGCAGCCCCTTTTGTTAGACGTGTCGTCAGGAAGGCCGGCGGCAGCGGCTAGGAGCTCTTCAGCCTTGGTCGCGCAGCCCTCAGCACCCCTCTCCTTGGTCTCAACCGGTGTCCAGGCCCTCTGCTGTTCCTCTTTCCTCCTTCTCGAGGTGTCGAGGTCCGTCGTCCTTGGGATAGTAAGTTTATCCATGCGTGCTACACGAACACAGTGGGGTCTACTACAGTGGGGTCGTTACAGACCTCCGACACAACTGGGCTACCGGTCCACCCTTGCACACTATCCGGCCAGCCCACACAGGGAGACCCAAATTAGGCTTCTCTCGTTTGATGGTGGAAACCGCACACGACACCACGGGGTCCGGACACGCGACGCAGGTACGCGGATTACCTTACGGGAGAAGAAACAGTCCGTATCACCCCTCGAGAACATCCTCGCCTACCCCATGCTGGCTAATATGGCGGGAAGGAGCGCTCAGGAGCGTACGAGGCCGCGCCTGCGCCCCCATGGTCACCACGACACCGGGAAATGGAGTGTGGGTGAGTATCGACCCGATGTGACGTCACCGTAGCCCACCACCATCCTCGAACAAACCTCCCACCCCTGTCTTAACTTACTCTGTCTCTCGCGGTGATTCTCGGTTACGCTGCCGCCCCTCGTTTGTTCCACTCGTTTTATCTCTGTCTATACGTTAAAGCTGTCTCACTCCACCGGCTGCCGGGTTTCTCTGGCTACGTCTACGCGTTCTGCCAGCTCTGTGCACCTCTCTGTGCCGTTTGATTTCTGCTATGCTCTCTCTCTACCTCTCTCTTTCTCCTTCTGTGCAGGTTTTTCTTTGAATCGGGATCTGCTTCTTCTTACCACGACTTTTTTGTTGTCGCTGATTGTTGAATTTCTTCGATGTGGTGTATCTGGTTTTTAGGTTAGGTTCCACTTGGCTTCTTTGAGATTTTGTTAGGTTCGTTTGCTTTTTCATTTATTACAAGGATATTGATGAGTGCATCGAGAAGTTTGTGAGATCAAACAGGAATTAAGGAAGATTAACATTTAGTGTAATATATTAAGGGTTCATAGATGTTTTTTGCAGAGCAAAATAGGAACAATTATCGAACAGTCATCGAGGGATATCAAGAAACATATACCGTTGAGGGATCCTAATCACCTTCGACTGCTGAGAACACGTATCTACTGTGACCAGAATAATTTTTTTTCACAATATTACGGAAGAATTTCTTGTAATATGTGGTGCAAAATTGAACAGAGTCTTGAAGAATCTCGTGCAGAACAAATTTTCTGCTAATCTGAGAACCTGTTTCTCACCAGCATTTCCTTTCGTCTTACAGCTCGCCTGATCCAACCTAGACTCTATCAGCTCTTCTTCATCATCCAGAACTATCAATACTCCTTTGTGCTTGGTCCTTTCTCCTTCTCTTCATTTCTCACGATTTACAACCATGTTCCTTCTTCCATCTTTCATACTCGCCTCAGAGAACAGATCCTCGTCATCGATCTTCCCATTATTTTTACTTCGACCCATTTTACCCTGCTTCGAGGATATTCATTTATCCGGCTTTTATTTCGCGATGCAGCCCGTTCTTCTCTAATTGCATCCAACTCGCCGCGTCTCTTGACATCTTTCTACCATTCCCAACAATTCGTTTTATCCACCAGACACGCACACAGAACGGTTGTACAGTTCCCGATCCCCTGCGTGCTTCTTCCTTTATGTAAGCCATAAACGCTTTCCTCTGTCTGCATTGCTATTCTTTCCAACTTTCCCCACCGCAAATCCTGCCTCTTCTCTGGCTGTAAGTTGCTTATTCCTTCAACTGCTGATTAGTTGCAATGCTGTTTGAACTTTACACAGAAATGGTCCAACCTAGTTCCTCTGTCTGCCAACTTAACGACTTACAAACGTTATTATTTGAATGTTGTCGTGGATCCTTTGTCTCTGGTGTTATTTGTAATCTGCTTGTTTAATTAGGGGAATTTATAATGTCACAAGTTAGGCAGGTCGTTATTTTAGGATCTCAGTCTAAAGCCGAAAAATTTTGTTATGGCGATATACTGGTTTTGGTATAGTAATCTTTGCTATGGTAATCTGTAAAATGGAACACAATTAAGGTAATCCTGTTATCTTCATAGTTTTTAAACATTTGGTTGATAAATTTGTAAGTCATTTAATTTTTGTAAAAGTTAGGGATAAAAGATGATTTACAAAAAACATATTGGTCATATGTTCATTCATACCCTTTGCTACAACTTCTTTTCCTTTCATCATCTTATCATGTGCAGAATCTTGGCTCTTTCTACCTTGGTTCCGCTCATAATTTTCCATTTCCTTTGTCCAGCCAGCTCTAATCTCCGATTTCTCCACCTAACCAACCCTAATTCTCACTGTCTTCATCCTGTTTCTCCACGTATTTATCTCTCACGTGGCTCCTTGTCCCTCTTCCTGGCTTCTTCTCCGTTCTTTCTCCATCGAGCAACTCCTACAGGGTTTGACAACCCCCTCCACTATAAAATCTCGTCGTCTCTCGCTTCTGGCGAGGAGGTGCAATGGCTTGTACGCGTCTGCACGTAGTAATGTTACCCGTGACGGAGGTGCTGATGGTGGTAACGTTGGTGTTAATGGTGGCTGCGCTTCCAAGCTGCAGGAAGAATGCCTGTAATGGCGCTAGCGGACCTTACGTTAATGTTTCGCTTCTGTGATTGCAACCGAGTCCCTTCCACGAATTCTGCATTCATTGGTAGGGTCCAGGTTAATCGTCCAAGGTCCCAGGTTCTTGCCTCTTGTGACAGATCTATTTTGTTTTCTGTGGAATTATTTTGGAGTAGAATTTGGAGATCAGGTTTACAAAACTCATGTATGAATGCGAGAATACATTTACATATTTATGGTATTGATGATGTATGAAGAAGCAAAGCTCTGTATTTGGAAGATTTTTCTTCTAGTAGCAAATTCTTTTGAAAGGACGACTACTGATGCATAGTAAAATATAACCATTTGTTATCAGAGTCTACAGTAGAAAATACTCGTTTATCGTTAGATATACAAGAGAATATGATCATAACGCTTACGTATGGGTCCATAGATGCACGGTGGAATATACTCGTAAATTATTAGAGCTATAGTGGAATGTACTCGTTTGTTATCAGACACACAGTTGGATATACTCGTGAGACATAGGCGTGTGCCTTGAAACACACAGTAGAAGACACTATACGTCGTCAGACGCACAGTGGAATATACTCGTGAGACACAGGCGTATGCCTTGAAACACACAGTAGAAGACACTATACGTCGTCAGACGCACAGTGGAATATACGCGTGACGCATATGCGTGCGTCACTGGGTACAAACGTATTAATAAAGGGTATTATAACCTCGAACTTTGCTCTTTTTTTAATCAGTGAATACTAAACTATGAAGTTAAGAATAGAATGTTAATGGGGGAATTTAAAAAAATTCCTCTTCCATAAATTACGAGTAGATACTAGTGAATTTCAGGATAATTATTTGTATCGAAATATGAATATTCACATATTTCAACAAAGTGTTTTCGAAATCACGCGGAACTGGATTTTGGGTCAGATACAAATCGAGGTCGAGCGAACACTCTGGAAAGCAATTCTCTTCCATATACAAACTCTGGGAACCAATTATTTTCTCATTATCCTTGCTTCTGGCAGCCCGTAACGCAGTCAGAACAAAAATGTTGTCGTTTCCTAAAATAAAACGATGAAAATAAAACTTCTCTTCTCTTCTGTTTATGGGATCAGAGTTACCGAAGTTTATTTAGGAATTTGTGTCATAAAATTCGTCAAACAGAATTAATAAATACCAAAATTCATTTAGAAATCATTGTACCAAAAATTTCATTCAGAAATTACTATATCTTCCATAAGATCGCGTTCAGCAACCTGGTGAATTGTCTTAGAGGCAGCCATTAATTTTTTTCAGTTTGTACCGAACAAGCACCGTGTTTGGAAAATAAAATTTCCCCTCGTTTTCCAGCCGTCATAAAAACCAACGTCTTTTTTCTTTTCGAACGAAAATACAGGTCATCAAGGTCTTTTATTCTCTCTGTATTAGGCAAATTATTTCACGAGGGATTAATTTGAATGGGAGGTGGAGAAGGGAGGTTGGGCACTTTTTCTTTAACGTGGCTAGTATTAGAGTGTGGCGTTTCATTGAGTTTCGAACGAAATTGTTGGCGCAGGCGTGACGACCTTTTCACAGGAACGGCTGGATTTTACGTGTCCTGAGCTGTGTGTCCACGCCTCCGCCTCGTGGATCCTCGTTTTACCGTTGTTTCAGCGTTTTAACGCGATTAACCGTAGTCCCGGTATCGAGAACCTTGTTGGATCGCTTCGCTGATCGCGACTGCTTTTTCAATCTTTCATTGTCTCTTCATTCTATATAACAAATCATGACGCAACTAAGCTTAATACTGCTTTTTGACCTAACTTACACTGACTTTTCTTCATTTGGATTAGGTTAGGTTAGATTAGGTTTCGCAAGGGGACTCGCTAAAGAAGAAAATTTGAAACTAGTACCATATATTACTGACAAAAGTAGATGTGAGAGGACTATTAATTTACTTTGTGTCTGAGTCACGTTTCGTTCCGGTTAGATTTATCAAGGGGATTCACCTTAAAGAACAATTCTTGAAAATAGTGTCATGGAAGAATAGTTTAATAGATGTTTCCCTTATTTCAGATTTGGGATAGATTAGGTTCCGCAAAAGAAAATCTTTCAATACAGTGTCACTATAATATTACTTACAAAATCATGCTTTAGAGTAGTCTAACATCTCACTCTCTTTAAGTTAGGTTAGGTTTCGTCTAGAAAGAAGATCCTTTAATATTGTATCATATATCATTAGTAAAAGCACATTAAAATATTCAAAAATAATGTGAAAAATTCTTCACCAAATATAATCAAAACATTAATAAATTTAATATGATCGAGAAAAGTAAAAGAGAAAAAACTGAAAGAGGAGATTTATAAATCATTTCGGTTTCGCTAATTGTTCACAGGGCCAGCGCAGTTTTAACGCAGCGTGAAGCGTTAAATGAATTACTTTCAAAGCTTCAAGTGGCTATTTCGTGGCTGATGGAGTGTGGAGAAGTGGGCAGCTCTGGGGTAGAGAGAGAAAGAGATTCGATGAAGGGTTGAAAAACGTGGAAGGAGGGCAGGGGGTTAGTCTAACGTCGAAACGTGTCCCGCTGGGCTGGATTCAAGGCGGCCGATTTACCGCGGTTCTGTTTCAATTTGGCACCGCTCCATTGGCTCTTTCTCGTTCAAATCAACCCCAATGGAGAATAAAATGAAACGAGAACATCGATACCAAAGATTACTTGAAAACTCCTTGATATGAACGTAAGTACCTGTTCTGATTAATACTATTGTTATCAATGTAAGGCTTAGTCCAATAAAAAATTATCAATCCCGAATCTAAATTTGATATAAGCAAATTTTCTAACTATCGTTGATAGAACTGATATAGTGAAATTTTAAGCTAAGATATCATGATAATTTTACCATCAGGTATCACAAATCATTTCTAAATTGATATTTTATTCTCTGTATGTAAGAACCAATCTTCAATATTTCCTAAATCTAACCTCAAATATTAAGTATGGTTTTGTAACACAGGACAGCAATAACGATCAACTCTCTAACCTAAAAATGAAACCCTAAACATTTTACAAACCAAACCTCAAACGCCAAACAAACCTCAGTAACATCCAATTTCTAACCTAGAAAACGTACTCACATAAGCCTTCAAAAACCAAAATCAAAGAAATCGGTCTTTTTTGCTCGATTAGATCAAACGATGAAAAACAATGGTGCAGTATGAAGATAGGTTGACCACGACAAAATATAGAAAAAGTGGAAGGATGGTCGAAGGGTGCAGCGGGCAAGGGGAGGGAGGTAGCGTAAAGGTGGAACAGCGTAAAGCTACGCTGCTGCGCGTAGTAGCCCGGAAGTATCAGTAGTAAAACGTAGTAGTAAGTAGTAACGGCGGGTACGCAGGCGTACGCACGTTCGGCATCGTTCGGGGTCGAAAAAATGTACGGCGGTGGGAGAGATTCGAGGACGAAAGAGAACGAGAAGGAGGATCGTTTGTGATCCACTGGAAGGAGATGCAGTGATAGTGGTGGGGATAGGTTGGAGTTATGGTGGGGAGAGCAGTGCCTGGGTGGTGGGAGAAAGGGGAAGTAGGACGGGCAAGGACACCGGAGGAGAGGAATGGGAAGGTTGTGGTGGGATGGCCAGTTGATGAGAAAAAATGTGTAAAAGAAGAAAAAGAGCTCGAAGCGTGCATGGAAGAAGAAAAGATGAAAGACGAGGGGGAAAACTGAGTAAGGATAAATGAAGTATGCTTTGCAAGAGAGCAAACTGTAGAAGCTTAACCCATTAAGGACTTGTGGAATAATGCGTAAATGCTACGTTATTGGAAAAAGGAGATAAAATATATATATGTTTTATAGAATTCTACAAAAATCGGAGGTATGAAAGATGTTTCTATGATTTGAGAAACTAGGTGGTTACGGTGGTATAAATATCTTGACTTATGTATATGGAATTGTAGGATATAGATAGACGAAAGTATACTGAAGTAAGGGATATTAAAAGTATTTTTGAAATCATCTTCCATAATCTCAATGATGAAACAAAAAGTTCAATGAAATAATTTGTCTAACGAAAAAATAAGAATAAAATTTTGTATTAACGCGTATTCTTAATAGGTTAAAGAATGGCATGTAAGGAGGAGTGGGAGGCGAGAGCATTCTTGGGAAAGAAGAATACCGAATGTTAGGCCAGACTGGGCAAGAACAACTGAAGTATACTCAAAAAGGGACGCGAAGTATATAGAGAAAGGGCGGACGGTACAAAAATTATTGATGTGTACTTTGAAGAAAGACAAAAGAGATACTAAAAGAGTATAGGCAAACACGGTAGGGGCAAAGAATTGGAAACGGAAAAATGGAATCCGGATAAAACAATGAAGAAATAAGAAGAAACAAAGTCGAGGTTCAAAGAAGAAACAAGAAACGATCCTACATGTAGGGAAAGGCTTACACGCACTTAATGTGATGTGCAGAACAATCAGAAGAATGTACGCTGGATGCCATCTAAAGAAAGACACATAGGTGGCTAAACTTTAGTTTGGAGTAGATTAGCATTAGGTTCACATTTTGCTCTTTCTTAGTAGTGAACAAAACAATCTTAGAAATATATAAGGATATAATATTTGATCATCTATGTATTGTTTCAACATCCTATTATATATAGACGAAAAAAGTCTACAGAAGAAATTACACAGTCCAACAACAGGGGATAAGAAAAAGGGATCCAATTTCACGAATATCCAACGTAACGAAAACCTATTTCTATACTTTCCCGAACAGAATCTTCCTAACCTATAACCATCTACAAAACCTTCTTTCGCTATTACAAATGTGCCCGAAATGCCTACAAAAATGTTTGACCCTACATCAAAATTTAGTCAGCTACATATTTTCGTAACACCTTATATATGGGTAAAGAAGTTAAAGAAGAAACTAGACAATCGAAAGACGGGGAAGGAGGGTAAGAAGAAGAAGACAGACAGAGCCACAGGAAAAATTCAGAAACAAAGGGCAGTTTGTACAAGGAGAGGGATGGATCCTGCAATACGATGCTCGGTCAACGCGCCTGCGTCTCACGATCCTGAAGTAGCTCGAACTGAACTGAATTCATCTACTGTGTACTCTCTCTGACTCTACACACACGCGCGCACATAAACGCGCACGCGCCTGAACGAAGGTGTGTGGGTGGAGCCACACTCTTCTTTTTCACTCGGTCTCGAACCCTCTCTGTCCGGGTGTTTGACCACATTTCTACACTGGGTCTCTGTGTGCGCGCGCTATCCCCCTCTGGAGGTCGATGCACGCCAGTGTGCACTCACTATATGTCTACCCGGTCTATGTACATACGGGAGTACGATGAGAAGTACGTACGCAGCTAAGTACAGGGGGGCGCCTGTAGCCCGTATGTACGCAGCCAAGTACGTACAATACGTGACATATATTGCGCCAATGTACTAGCTTTTTACCAAGTTAATACGGCCTCTAAGCGAGCCGTTGATTGCAACAAAGCTGCATGTCCAATTTTTCCCCTTTAACGGATTCATCGCGATTCTTCCACCTTTTTTAAGCTACTGGATAACTTGGTACTATTTACTGCCCGATAATTTGTGCTTAGAGCGGTTACAGACTCTTACTAGATTTTAATTTTTTTAGTCTTATTTAAAATTTTAATTTTAGATGTTGGTTTTTGAAAGTGGAAGTTCTAACGATAATATTAATAGCCTCGATCGTAAATTATTCAGTTTCTTCGTTAACCTTTCGTGTCCTAAATTTATCCGAACGATTTTTCTTTTAGTAGTATATTTCTTCAAAGCAAATAGACGTCACATATATTTGCGTTTCTAGACGCGGATGTGTTGAACCATTGCATAAGTTAGGATCTTACTGGTCTTTAGAATCTGGAGTCTATATGTTTCTTAAAAATGCGAATCCCAATTGTGAAAGGTAATGCGAGCTCGGATGTGGAAAAGAGCAGTCATCATAATTCTTTGCAACCAATCAAATTTATGAAATAAAAGAAGCGTTTAAGGTTTGTATCACCTAATGGTCCTCAGATTTTAATAAACTTAGAGATTGCTTTCTTTGAAGAGATTATGTTTCAATGAAGTTTTATAAAACTTCTATATACGGTTACCGGTTTAAGTGGAATCTTTCAATGAAGGACGAATGCAATAAAATTTTCGGCAACTCCTCTTCCACCATTACAATAAACACACACACACACACACATACTATTCTATTTATCTTGTTCCACTTTCACCAAGCATCGTACAGTTCCTCTTCAACTAGGTCGCTTTTATTGAATTCATAAAATGCTTTTGGGAATTTAATATCGATTCCAACCACTCTCACATGATGTCAGGGATGCAACATCAGAATTAATCCATTGAACATGCCTGTTCCAATCGATATTCCTTCGATATAGAACAAATGCTTCTACAATAGGAAAATCAAACGAATTCATTGTCTGGGAATTACATTACTTCCGCAGCAGAACATGTGACTAGATATCAATTTTTGCTAAAAGAAAAATGCAATATCTTAATTAATCTATTTTGGACTATTTCTACTAAATTTTGAAAGTTCATAACGATTTGCCCGAAATTGATCGTTCAACACTTTCAAATCTGGCGCTGCGATATATTTGACATAGTTCTTTTTATTATGGAAAGTGACTTATTTCCATACAAAATGTCAGGAAACATTAAAAATAGCATAAATGATCGAGAAAAATATCGTGTATTCGCCAATTATCGTTCTAGACATGAAACTTTAAACGAATACGGTCTCTCTAATGACGCAGCATGTGCGTCATGTTTCTTTTCCAAACAGAAAGTTTGGCTAGCAAACTTTTCTACACTCGCATACAATGAAAAGCCATTTCACAACATTTCTGCAGCAAACGAATCATTTTCATCAATCAATCATCAATTAAAAAATATTTTTAAAAAAATTATACGAGTCATGCGTTACCAGAGTGTGTAGAGAGTAGGCGAGATTAATAGCCAGGGCACGAGCCACGGAGCCGTCAAACTTTCGCAATTAACAAGGTAAATTACCGGTAACCTTCTCGAACTGGCGATAGAGGGGCATTTCCATAAATTAATAACGCTAGCCTGATATCGTCCTCGCGGATTGTAACCTTTGACTTCAGCAGTGAATCGCTGACCAAACTTTTCAGAATTTGTCTACCACTTCGAGGACGCGTTCTTGCTGCAAGTCGACTGGCAACTTTCGAGAAATCCTTTAAAACCAGGTAATTAATTATTACTTGCATAAACGAGCGATTTTGAAACTGAGCAGTAGATGAACTTCCCCTGAAGATTCCTTAGGTGGAAACTATTAATTATTAGTTTCATAAATCATAATAGCCATAGTGGTGTTGTGGGATTTGAAGTTGAAGGATCGAGTGACAGGACATCGACCGATGTCTTTCATCTACAAGGATATGGCAAGAGCAGCAATTTATCGTTTCATATGTTTTCGTTACAATTTCCACACGCAAAATTGTAAGAATATGCAGAAGTACTGTAATAAATAAAAATAAATTTAGCGAAATAAATTGTAAAAATTTAATATTAAAAAAAACATAATATCAATTTAAAAGAATTTATGAAGTCAGATATAGAAAGTATTTATTAATTTCTCGAAAACAAGGGACTATGTATTCAAACCTGATTGGCACTGCTTTACCATCAACCTAAAACATTGAATTCACAGGTAGGAAGAGAACATCAAGCCATTTGAGATTTCTTAGTTGTCATCTTCTCATTAGGATGAAGTAAAAGGTTATGATTTTTTGAATAGGAATAGAAAATGAAGGGAAAAATTTGTTATGAAATTTTCCAAGATCCAATGCATATCGGAATAATATTTCTAAACAAATACGATAATTACCTTCGTTCTATTTTCAACAATTCTCTAAAAAGGCTCTTCCTCGAAAGGAGAATTAGCGTTGTCCCATCTAGGTATATACCAAAGAGATACTGTATGTGTCTGTGTCTCTAACACTCAAAAAGAGTCTCCTAGAATGCGATTCCGATAAAAGGAACATTCTGAAGTGGGCTTTGGACAAACCTGAAGAGAACTTTCGACTCCGTAGCGGAGTCGGTCACTCGGAAGATATCGGCCCCGGAATCGGCCATGGGAAAAGAAAGAGCCGCTTATTGGGTAATCCTGCTCGTCCGTGCACAAGCTACGCCTATAATCCTATCGAAGAAAAATACAGGAATATCTCCGTCTCTCCTCGATTTGCCACGCTCGAGAAAATCTTCCCAGTTTCCAGGTTTCATGTAGCCACACATAACCATTATTTATATCCTATTCATGATTCCATTGTTGGCATCACTGCAAGAAAAAGAACTGCACGCAAGTTAACGCGTGTTACGTATCCACCATTGTTTCTTGACACTTTACCGACCGATAGCCAATTAATCGGTTTTTTGACGCCAACGCTTACCGACTGATAGCCTATTAATCAGCTTTTTGTCGCCGACGCTTATCGACTGATAGCCTATTTATCGGCTTTTTGTTCCCGACAATCTTTCTCATTATTTGAACAGTAATTTGTTATTTAGTACTAAGGTACCCTGCTCAGTTGCGTTGCTTCGTAAGCTCCCACGGTTTTATGCCAATTTAAAAAACTTACCGTTCGCGATAAACAAAAAGAATGGTATTGAAGAGTGTAAGCTAGCGGTCGGTAAAGTGTTAATCTCAGATTACATCGCATCATAGTTATCCTCTTGTTCAATTTTCTTGTACTTTTCTAGCGTCGGTCATTTTTATTATTTTTTTATTTCGAAGGGACAACTCGTAGTCGTTTAAGCGGATAGATTCTCTCCTTCTCCGTTTCTTCTTATGCAGAAGGATTTTTCTACTGTTAAACAGAGACCACGTATAGTATCGTCACGTAGTAGAGATTTAACAAACCTGTCTACGAAGTTGTTTACAGTTATCCGTAGAGATTAGGCGAGAATTGATTTACGTGGACGCGGGACTAAAAGTTGTGCAGGTCGTTTGCTCGTTGTTACGCGTACTCTACGCGCGAGTGTCGCTTTCGGCAACTACGAGTGCACTCGTTCGTTTGTTCCGCGGCTGTTTCCGAAAATCACCGCCTCGCAAATTGTCCAACTTCCGTCGGCCAGACAGACACATTGAAAATTAATTGTCCGGCGAGAGTGCACTCTCTCGACACTTCGCGCCATATTTTTTTTCTTTTTCATCTGATTTCATCGAATAATTGGAGAATCCAGGTCCAAAGTGTATTCCAAATGGCCCTTAACTAACGATGTCCTTATCGATGTTACTCATATATCTTCTACTTCCCAGTTATCATAATTTCCCTTTGGCTCTGTCCCATCAGATTATAAAAGTATCTTCCCTCCTTCGATCTTTTACAAATTTCACTGGAATAATCCGATCGTCAGAATAGAGTAACATTAATAACCGTAACTGCAATAAAGAAACTAACAAACGAACAAGCTGCTCGTCCAATATAAAAGTTTGTAAAATATAATGGCGGTGATGACGAAGTGGGAGAGACGTGCAAACATTCCAGCGAATTCACAGCGGCATAATGATATTTCTAGGGTTTTTCGTTCACAAAGGTTGTTGCACCGTCCCGCATAAAAATGCGCACAGTGTCCGCCCTCCAATAGGAGCCCCGTGCTCCAACTTTTCCAATAACTTGCGTGAAAGGACTGGCTAGGCAGGTGTATGTGTGTTCCTGTGTGTATGTAGGAGAAAACTAGCGTCGTTCTAGGGGTCGACCGAGGATTAAGCATGGAATTTTCTGCGGCAATTAGGTGCTCTATCGGTTCTCTGTGTCTCTTCGATGCCATTTCAAATGGTTTTTCAATTTAATCCTCTACGTGTAACTGTCTTATCTGGGATTTGTCGTCTTCCTTAAGATCCGTTTGACCATCGTGCTTCCACTTGCACCTATTTGTCTGCCATAAATAACTAGATAAGAAGGTGTATGGTAAACATGGTGTATGGTAAGGTAGATGCTATGTGTATTTTCTAGTTAAACGGATGATTTTCAATTATTATGAAATTTTTATTTCTGTTGTAAATGTAAGAAGAACAAGATTCTTTGAAAGCCATTATAATTATTAATTCAAACTTGTTTAAAACTTCATAATTAATTTATTCAAAAGCTCGAGCTCGCTTAATGTTTCAAATGCATAACATTTTGTACCAGCTGGCAGTTGTATCTGATAAAGTTACCATTCTCTTCACTACCACAAGTACCATTATTTATTTCTTGTAATGGATATATATATAAATTAATGATTCACGAAAGGTAAGAGTTTAGATGGAAGTCTCATTAAACTTTGGAATGCTTTCCAATATTCTTCCTCTTTGCAGCCAGATTATACACGGTGGAATTTTTTAATAAGCACATTTTCCAATGGAATTCACCAATAAAATTTCACCTTGGGTAAGATTGCCTCTCAGATTTATTACAGTGATTTCACACGAATCGTGATATGGTATTTCCACGTACAGTCCAATACCCTGGCAAATAAAATATTTTCCAATATTTAAAATTTCATCGTGCAATCTTTAACTATAACTTCCCGTGTCTTCTAAATGTGTTGCACAATTTTGGCTAAAATATTACTAAATTTCGTCAATGTGAGAACTGAAAGCTGAACAAATTAACAATCCTCCCATGATCCCTCGAATCTTCGAATCGGCAAAGTTTCAGCCGAAATATCCATTTTCACCATGGTGAACGATTAAAAAATAAGAAATAAGAAATTCTTCCATAATCCTCTTTAAATCTTCCTCTTCAAAAAACACCTTCTCTCGTTTTCCAAATTTGTTACAAACATTTATACACAACGTGCTCTCGATTTTGCGCATTTTCACAGAAATGTCTACAAACATAAAACGGTACTAATGTTAATAAAAGTACTGATGGACAGTGAGAATAAAAAATAGTAATAATCACAGAGATGTTTGTATGAAATATTCTCAAGGAATCGCCTGACTCTACCAGCCTTTAGGTCAAACATCCTGATTGATCAGATAGGAGGAATAATGGAGATACGTAGCAAGTTCATGAAATTGGGTGTAATTGGACGAACGTGAGTAATTCAATCCGTCGAAGCATCTCGGTCAAAGGTTATAGAATGATGTCGAGAAATCGATCGCCGGTTTCTAAAGTAGATAACCGAGCGCCTCCGCTAAATGTCAAACGTGTGGTAAACCCTTTGAAAAGTTCAAGATCAAAAACGGGTAACGTTCATCCCGTTGATCTTATTGTCTTCGCTACGGATCGTACATTATTCCTTTCTCTTTGAAAGATCAAACTAAAAATCAAGGGGAACCAATTTTTGGCTATAAAATTGCAGAGCGAAGAACAGAAACTAAAATCTGTTGAAATTTATTTGTGATTAGGTTTTTCGAGCTCATGGAACGTTTTTAGAATAGTTAGTGCTTTCTCATGGTTTTCCAGATTATTACAATTAATACGTTTGATTGGGGTTCATGATTTTGTAAAATTTCATTTCATCCTAATTTTGCAAGCGATATACAATTTTGGGGATATTTAGTATTTTGTCAAAATTTATTGATGTAAGAATGTGTGATTTTGCGGAATTAGGTTTAAACCTAATTTTGTGAAACCCAGGAAATTCTTGAATATTATGGCAAAGATTTGAGGAAGTGGAAAGTTAGTGTTATTTTTAAAGAGATACAAAATGTAATTTGTTAATCAGAGTAATTTGAAGATAATTTTTCGATGACACTGTGGTTGCAAAATCTGTCATAGACCGTGGCCTAAATTATTGGACATTATCGTTCGCAACCGCAGTGCATATGTTCAATTCGACGCTGCACATTGGAGATAATTTGAACGTTCGCCGACGTCTCCCGTAATTACATTATCTTCCCGAATCAACCGGAATAAATTTAGTCGTATGCACGTTGACGTGGTTTATTCCCGGGCAATCACTCTGATTGTCTTGATTTTCACCATATTCTTGAGGACACTCGCCAATTAACTCTTTGAGTTTGCTTCTACGCAATTATATGCATAAACCAAGTTACTTACAATAAACAATGTATGAAAGAATATTCTGTTACTTTAGAAATTACACGTAAATCAGATTCTCTCATTAATTGTACATATAAATCCATACTAATTGTAGCTAAGTTTACATTACACTTTATCATCAATTTTACAGGACCACAAACTTGAACTAAGCTAACAGGTATATTAATTGGATAATTATGTATGTATAAAATGTTCTATTATTCCTAAATTAGAATTAAACCAGAGTTTGTTAATTAATTATCAAACGCAGGACTATAGATCCATAACGATTATGACTTAGTGTAGATAGTACTTCATCACCAATTTGACAGAACCACAGAATCAAACTAAATTAGTCTATACACAGATTAGAAGATTTTGGCAAGTGTGTTCTACTTCTGAGAATTTTTTATTTCTTCCATAATCTTGTTTGAACAAACAGCATTTTATAAAGAAACAAATATGTAACAGCAAAAACACATGTTAATTAATTAATGCATAACTACTGATAGAAAATTCTGTAAAGCACCCTTATACATCAAAAGATTATATTTCACAAGTTACCAATATGAAAATCAGACATTGGAAACATATTTTAAGAAGAAAAGTTCAAAGTTACTAAACTTTTCTGGATAAAAAATGATTGAAATTCTCCAAAGAAACATAACATAAACAAATGCAGCTAATCGTCATACAATATGAATCGAGGATCAAGGAATTATAGAGTGACTCAATAATAAGCAAGAAAATGTAACATTTAGCAAGAATGAAAGGAAAAGAGAAAAAGAATCCACGATAGAGTTCACGTCTGTTAAACTCTGTGTCTGCTGTATCAAAGCTAAAAATCCTGCGGATTTCGCAGATACCTTTTTCACTTACATATTTCTTCATTTAACATGCACATCGCACAATTGACCCATAGCATTTTTTTTCGCGATGCATATCAAAGATATCGGACACACAGCATTCCAGCGGAATCAACAGCCAACACATGTATGGAGAAGCCGAGAGAGAGGAGACCAACGAGCCTGAAATGAAACGGAGTTCTCTTCAAAGCCGAATATACGCGGCCCATTTACAATAAGCAGAGAAATCCATGTGGCTCTGTGTCCATTCGTGCTCCAGTCAGGATTATTTTTCCTACTTCATGCTCGTTTCTTCGTTTTCACTTTGTACTCTCTGATGGAGGGATAATCAATATATCAGTTAGCTTTGAAATCCCTCTGTTTTTAGACAACTAGTTCCTCCTTTTTTTCTTTTTAAACAGAGAAATGAGCGAAAATTGTACTAACTGTAAATTGCAGCTTTCTTTAGTAAATATCAGCATAAACCATTTTTCATCACAATAATCTTTCACTTATGTTTTATACTTGTTTTTAAGAAGAAAGGTCACCATTTATGGATGTTGCTTCTGGGAATTCTTCACTGTTAGTTTACATTAAATTTCTTTTTTGTCCACTAAAGGTTCTACCACCCATAAATGTTATTTTACAGATTTTATTTTATTTTTTAAACAAGCAAAGTGACTATGAATTCCACAAGTTGTTACATTTCTAATTTTAAATCTAATGTTTCCTCGTTAATTGGTTTATTTTCTTGAATATTTCATCGAATAAAACCCTAATTCATATTTAGTAAAGATTATAGCAGATATAGGTGTGTTTGACCGAGTGTGCCAAGCAATGTAGTGTTTCAGAAAGAGGACTATAGGAATTAATCGCACGGTTCCGAGTCTCTTTTCATAGATAACCAACAGGATTTATAGGCGAGAGTTAACATGGAATTGAGAGGGACGCCCGAGACTCATCTTTCTCGCATGGATTGTTTCAGCGATCGCTGTCACCGATATTTTTCCGTCCGCCGCGTGGAGTGCGTCCTTTCCCTTCCGTTCGATTTTGTGGAAAAATTTTTATTCAAAAACAATAATCGTCACAGTCGCCTGTGCCAAATCCGTCTCGTGGAATCGCAATTCCTTTTATGGACAGGTATACGAAACGTTTCAAGCATTTTCTATTCGACAATATACGATTTCAATATCTGGCTTGGTATTTTTAAATGCATTCTTCAGGATACAGGCATTACAACATATGAGATGCAGTGGCGAGTACATGGGCTGAAATGGGTTGCTACAGGAGTGTTATATCTCTAAGTGGAATATTAACACGAAATAATCGGGAAGAGCCGTGGCGAGTAGGGGAGAGCCAAGGAGAGACAGGGAGATCCAATTACGTGTTAACCACTCATTAAGATTTAGTGGTCTATGTTTTGCTTTCTTAAGTTGAATTATTGACTGTAAGTACAAAATTAAAGCGAAATAATCGGGGAGAGCCAGGGAGAGACAGGGAGAGACAGGGAGATCTAAATGTGGATTAAGCTACTGATTTTATTTTAGTAACATGTATTTCGCTTTCTTAACTGGAATTATTCACTCTAAGTGCAAAATAATCAGGATGAACCAGGGAGATCCAAATATGTATCAAATGACTGAAACGAGGTAATGTATGCATCTATTTTAATATCCAGCCAAAGAATTCAAAATAATCTGATGGTTTTACAAGAAACTAAATTACCCAAGAACAGAAAATAATCCGAAAGAATTAGAAATAAAGGCAGGAAGGTTCAACTGCAAATTTCATGTCTCATACGCAGGAAATTTCGATCGTCAATCGATAAAACCACGTCTCTGAAATCCGATAGAAACTTAAACTGCAAATAGCAAAAACTAATTTCGCCTAGAAAATTACTATGGTCTAAAACCCAAGTAAAAAACACTGACAATAAAGGCGCGCTAGTGTCGAGGAACGGGCAATGGGAACGGAGGGGTAAAAAATGGGGCGAAAACGTCGGAGGGTGGAAATGTCGGACGAAACGGAAGTCCCTTTGATTTTCAGGCGAGCCGCAATTATCCCTCTCGCACGTTCCACATACCGGAACTGGAGCAGTCGGATCGTTACGATCCCTTCTCTCTCTTTTTTTCACTCCCTCATTCTCCTACCCTTTCTTTCGTGCCACCCCCAGCGAGCCCTCGTGGCCGTGGCTCACCGCGAAAACGCATGAAAAGATTCACGGAAAAGACTCTTGGGGAAGGATGCAGCCAGCCTGAGGGCACAAGAACTTAAAGAGGGCGTTGCAAGGAGAATGGAGATAGGCGGGGAGGGTGAAAAGAGGATAGATCGGTGGTAGCAATCGTGGAGACAATACCAGCTGGTTGAATGAGAGTTTCTTGTTTGTCGACGTCGACACGGACGTTCGACCTCATTAAAAATCACTCGTTTTCAGAGCTGATTCGGAAGGCCACGGTTAATCACCCGGGGTGGAGGGGGGGGGGGGGGGCACTCGAAACGCCTTTTATCGGTCCACGTAACCCCCTTTGTCTTCGCACCGTGATCGTCTCTTCCGCGTTCCATGCTTTATCTTCAAACGAATCAGATCGGTTTTATTTGAGTAACGTGGAATTTTCGAGGTTTGGCGAATTTCTTTTGAGAATTTCCGGCAGTGCAAGTGGCTTTTGGATTATTGGTGTTTGCGTGTTGAACGTTTGCAGGTTTAGGCATTTCAACTGTGAAGCATTTTAGTGATTAGGTTCTGAGTTATTGGGAGTTTGAAAGATTGGAATTTGAAAAAATTTTATTTGATATCTTGAGATGCGCTGCGTTCTTTGAGAATTTAGACTTCTCAGTTTTGAGATGCCTGGATGTTTGTATTTTAAGAAATTTCGATTTTAAGAAGATATTGCCATTAGAAGCGTCCTATTTTACATTTAGGTCTTTGATTAAGATTGTATCAGCTTACAACTTGAAGAATGTCAATTTGTGTTTGCATCTGTGAACTTTAGGATTTGATTTGATTTTGAATCTCTGAAATTTGGCATCAAAAGTACCCATCCAAAAGTAACATCGCTTCGACGTTTACCTTTAATATCGAATAATATTTCTCCTGATATACAATGGCTATTTAATATTCGCTAGTAGGATACGATAAAAATGGAGACAGTTTAACGATAACATGATTGATTTTGCATATAGAATCGTGTGTAATAATGGCTAAAGGGCAGATAGTTTCGAGCTACCGGTTAGAAAACGGATAGTCCCCTATCGATAGCGGTGACCCTTCATCGGTTTAGCATCGACACGAAAAGTACATGCACACGAAGCATTCGATCGGGTACACACAACCCCACACATATTCGAGAGGATAGTAACCGGGTGGTTGATCGTGTGCGAGGCGTCCTTTAGCGGCCTTTCGCCACCCTTCTTTTCCGGGTCACCCGTTACCCTGACGAGGGAGGTTTCATAATTGAGGACCAATTGTCGCGTCGCGGCTATGCTGTCGTTCAAACCGAATGAGAGGAGCGAAGTAAAGAGGCTGGAAAAAGAGGAGAGCCACGGAGGAACAAGGAGAGTGAGAAAGATCTACCTACGGATGAAGTTGATCAAGCTTTAGTGAACTGTGATTTACTTCTTTATATCGAACTCTTTAAGCAAAATGTAAAACAATTTCAAAATAATCGGCGAAATCCACCTATTAACTATGTTTCTATAACTTGTGATTTGCCTTCTTAAGTTAAATTCCTCATTCTAAGTACCAAATTAATGCGAAATGACCAGGGAGAGCCAGGGAGAGACAGGGAGAGACAGGGAGAGACAGAGAGATCCAAATATGGATTTACCTATTAATTGAGTTCCAGAGGCTTGTGATTTGCTTCCCTAAATTAAATTCTCCACTTTGAGTTAATGTTTGAATATTGAATATCTTGTTGCAATAATTTTATCAGCACCCTTCATTAATTTCAATGAATATTTGTTTGCCGCTTTGTTCATCTTTTGAGGTCATTTTGTTCAAGTTAGTCGCGCCTGTTTGGTTAGCAGTGATGATTCCGGATAATTTTTAGCTCGGTAAGAGACATCAATTGTTGGGAACAACGGCGAGAGAACGGAAAGGGCAGAAAGGGCCACGGAGACCAGCGAAAGATAATTACATATTGATTTCGCATTAGAGCCGCGTTAAGATGGACGGCTATTCATTAACCTGTTATAACGGAGGGTCCTCGTTCATTGGCCGATCTATTAAAATCAAAGGATGGTCGAGACCTTCTGCATATTACTCGCTCGTCCAACCTTCTTTCTCTTCACAACCTCTCCCCCTTTTCTCCCTATTCTTTTACCATTCCCTTTGAAAAAAAACTCTCTCCATTGTCTTGGAATGCGACTGCCTAACCACCAGGTCTTCTTGTCCCAGGTGATAAACTTTAGTCGGAAATATACGCGTTCAGAGTTACAATTTTCTTTTTGGAAACTTTTGAAATTACGTATCAGGCATGGAAATTAATTCGACGCGTTCTTCTTCAATTTTAGCATTTTTCCATCCTTTGAGGATTTTACGGTATCTATTAATCTTAATGTTTGGAACGTACAATATGTGACATAACCTCAAAGAGTACTGATAGACAAGATGGCGCCTAACAAGACTCATATAAGATATTGTATACTTTTCGCTTCCTTTCGAAATTAGAAATTTTGAAAAGCATATGTTAGTGAAATCGATAAATAAGAAATAAATTTATGTGAAACATAACTTCGGATTAATTTCTCTATTTAGTAGAAATTTTCTTCTTTTTTTTTGAATTTCCTCTATTCTTATATTTTATCTACACACGAACAAATTTTTAGCGTTATGAAATAAAATATTTATCCAATATTCTATGGTATTTCAGGTCGAGTAAATGGAAGTGGGACTAGAACGAAATAAGAATTCTCGACGAGAAAAAGCTTCATTGTAGCGAAGCAAATCGCCGGATTGCAATGTAAAGCAGTGGTACTTCTTTCCCGGAATGGCAATCTAATATTTAAATCTTCCTGGAAGTAAGGTAGCTCGAATCGAACGCCCCGGGTGTTTCACGAGAAGATTCGTGCGAAGTACATTGTCGTGAAGACTAAACCACAATTCTACGTACGATATTTTTAACAGTTCCACGTTCTTCGTTTCACCGTTTCTTCCGTTAAGTAACCTAAGACGAAAAAAGGGAAAACACCATTTTTTGAAGTTTCTTTTAACATTTTTAAAATCTTCCTAAAGACAAATTTAAATTTCATACACTTTCCAAGCATCCATTAACATAAAATTAATCGTATCAAATTATGTGTCCCCCCCCCCAAAATCATTCAAATCTTATCGCAGCTATGTTTCACTAAAAATGTTATTATTTTATTTTCATTATATATAAAATAATCGAAATGGTTTTAGTTATATCTTTCACCCTGTATATATGTGTCAGTATCTTTTTAAGACTTACAGAAAAATATAGAAATCAATTGTATCGTATTCATCAAAAGGAACAGGTAAAAAGCTTCTAAAATATTCAAAGGGTCAATTATCCCCGAATATCGACCAATTAACGCAAGTAACTATTAAAAAACCATTATGCGCTGGAAGGACGACGTGTTCATTAAACACGAGCTACGCAGAAATTTGTTACTCATTGCGTGTCCCTGATCGATAGCGGCGCTATTGATGTCGATAGTAGATGAACAAGCCATAATAAGCCAGCGTTCTGGATAGGCGAAAAGTGGCAATTGTTTTTGACACGTATTCAATGATGTCTTTCAAATTTCTATCACCATGGAACCTAAAAATACTATTTTCCCCTATTTCTTCATATATCTTTAAATATCTCTGATATAAAAAGAGATAGACGTTTCAATTAAGAGCCAAATTAAAGTTCATAAAAAATTGAAGAGAAAATGTAGAGTAAAATTTCTTCGTAGGACAAATTGTTTTAAAAAAATTCAATTAGGAAAAACTGGGCGTATACCAAACAACTTTCACTCGAATCTTTTCAATGGAAAAATTCTTGTTAGATTTTTTATATAGCTTTTGGCGTACAAATGATTATTTAATTTAAACCAGTTGCACGATATATCGTATAATTATGTTACTTGACATCTTTTTTATGCAATACGGATTCTTGCATTACAACGTGTTCCAAAAAGAAATTCGGGTCGTGGCTGAATGATTTACTCAAGAAGCAGTCGGATCACATCTAAATTTGTAGCACATCGGTTGTACAATCGATTTTACAATGGGAATGCAATCCAAATATGCGATTTGTCAATGAAGGTTTCATTTACAGACGAAAATGTACGTCGTGCTCCATATTCTTATTTCTAAGTGTAAAATCAAATTTTACAGGTCATCGACGTTATTATATTCTTAATAAATGTAGTGACTGGTTTCTTTTAAAAATAGAACATTTCTTTTATATAACTAGGACATTTTCTCTTAACTTTTTATTCGCGAATGGAGAGTAGAATCTTTGTAGATTTTAATTGACTAGAGAAATAAATTTATAAAGAACCGAAAAGTTTTGGATTATAAATATTTAGAATAAAAAAGCTGCGGATTACAGCATTTTGTTTTTACAGATTACAACAAAATTTCAAATTAGAAAAGTTTTAAAAATGATAAAGTTTCGTAGTATACAAATTTAGAAGTATATAAGAACGATAATAAACATTGTAAACGCAAAGATCGTGATTTCTTTCGAGACACCGGTTATGCCACGGCCATCCTTACGAAATATCCGTATCGCGTGCTCGATCGCACGTAATGCACTCCAACTGCAACGACTACAACGTCGAGTTTTCGCAGAAGCATGCAAAATATTCGAGGCTGTCGACACGCATGATACGCGGAAGGAACGTAAAGCCGGCTTCCGGAAATCTACACGTCGGCTTATGGAAATACATCAAGCCGGAACTGGCTTTTACAATGTCAGTTATCTACTTCTTGTCATCAAAACCAAATTTGTCCCTAGAATAATCCTAGGGATCCCTAGAAAGTTATAATACAATTCTAACCAATTCTCGACTTTATTGGGTTATTCTCCTTTCAAATTTCAATAATTGAAACATCTAGCATATTTTACAAGTAAAATTGATTTAATAAAATTTATGTCAGAAAACTTTCTGTCCAAATATTTAAAAATTACCGTGCCAACAAAATAATTTTGTACTTAATATTTCATATCATGAAATTTGATAATTCGAAACTTTTTAATTTCTAGTCTTTATTACTTTTTTTTTTCATCGAAAAAGTAGAATCGAATTTTGACGAAAGTTTTCGACAGAAAATAGTGTCTATACAGGGAGAGAAAGTTTTCCTACGGAGTTTCTGATCGTGGAAGAGCAGAAGCGCCTAAATGACATCGTTTATTATTTTAATGACGTCATTAGTGGAATTTAAATAAACTTGTTCGCGAGCCACTTCGTCCCGTGACAGTTTTATTCGTCGTTGCCACGACATTTGGCTATTCTCGCTACATTCGCACCGCCATTAGTGTCTTATTTTTCCTCTAGCATCCTCCCACAACTATTTTATCGCATTCACACTCAGTCACAAAAGTCCACGTACAACCATCAATCTTTCTCTATCTGATTTATCAAACGAACCTGAAAAAGCATTTTATCACTAAACTGTTTATATAATATTTTATATCGGCAATAGCTTAATTTAAATGCGGTGTTTCCAAATTTCGAATTTTCATAACTAGAAATTTTTTTATTCCAAATTTTTATAATCTAAAATTCTCTAATTGTAAATTTTTGTAATCCAAAAGTTTGTTTAACTTTTCCCTCTTAATAACTGTAATATATCGTGTGAAATTAACTGGAAATAATCGCCTCGTTGTAATTTTCCGAGTTTAATGAATATACACATATGCAAACCTTTGGTCCAGGTTGTACAAATGACGAGGATAAGAAGAGAGAAAAAAAGTGCTGACTTAATGTTATGGATTAATAAGTTGATCAGAATATTCGCCAACAATAGAGGAAGCACGGGAAAATTCCGGCGGAAGCGTTGAAATTGAACGCTTTGAGCTTTAGGTTGGCAACAGAGGGGGATCCCCCTTCACACTGTCGCGATGCTTTTGATACCTGCTGAAGGGAGTATCCCCCTTTGTGCTAGTGTAGCACTTTTAACACTCTCTCCCTCTGGGAAGGGTCTCCACACAGCCACTATGAGCACGCTGTTTCACGCTAGCATGGTGAAAAGTTTCCGAGCTCACCATGGAACGTGGCCCCGGAAACATGCTCGATATTCGCTGGATGCCATGGTTCACGCTTAACCCTTGGCATATTTACCAAGATCAGGTCAAACAATATACGTATATAACCCTACAGTGCTTATCTAAAATTGTTTGATATATAGCACCAGCAATCTTACAATGAATTTTATTCCTGATTTCTAAATTTCTATTTTTGCTAAATAGACATAGAAGAAAATAAAAGATCACTTAAAACCTATTAGAAATTGATCTTGCTACCATGGACCAATGAATTAAACAAATTGCCTAACAAAGGATCTCCTATCAGGGTCCTAGAAACACTTCATCCAATATATTAGTATTATAGATTTTTAGCATTTTCTACACCTCTTTTTTAATACATAAGTCACCCTATAAGAAGATTAGCTAGTAATAAAACAATAACGAAGATGGTGGCTCTAAACTCTACAAACTCTAAACTCTAAAAAATAAAATAAACTCCAATGCAAATAAACTTCCACAACGTTTATGATAAATTGACGGAAATTCCTCAGGAGAGGAGTATTCGTCGTGGAAACCAGCGAGGAACACAGTTGGCTCTACCCTAATCTAAAACGTGGATAATCATACTTGATAAAACTTAATCAGCAACGCGGTGGGTTTAATAAAGCGTAAACGCAGCAGATAATAAAGGTGAAATAATAGATGATGAAATCTGCAGGCTAGATGAAACGTTTCCAGGCCGTGGGCAGACTGTGGGGTTGTTTTCGAGTGGAACAATATAAAAATGACACGGCGTAGCTGTGCCACGTATTCTGTGCCAGGACGAGCGTCGTCTTTTCTTTTCCGCCCTGTCCATCCCATTGTCTTCGCTTCCCAGTGAACTTGTGCACATGACTCGTTTTCAAAAGACCATCTTCTCCACACTCGTCATAGACACGTCAGGAAGCGAAGCAAAGTCGAAGGACAGGGACATATTTTCATGGTGAATTATCCTGGAATTATATTGTTCTTTAGACTATTGTAGTTTTAGACTAGGTTCGTGCGTTCTATATGGAATTTTGCTTTTACCAAGTTTAAATTTACCGGGCCAATGTTAACCATGATAGCTTTTAAAGGTAAACCTATAACCGAGACTAAGCTTTTGACCTATATTTTCACAAATCCTTGAAACGATGTCAATCAAATTTTGATAGAGTGCTCTATTAATAGCACTAAATGAATTGAATACCCCGGCTTTTCCATAAAGCTGGCAGAACAAAAGAATATGTATAGAATATGTACAGAAAGTTCGTACGATTCTCTATGAAAAAGATTGATTAAACTTCTTTTCTAATCCATTTATCTATTCTATTCATTTATCCACGTGGAAGTGGAATTAGTGTGTTGTATAAGCTAAAATTTTGAACAGACGCTAGTTCAATAGAGATGGAATATCTTCTAATTTAGAATTAGTGTAAGAATTAGTATAACTATAATTGAAAAATTGATTCCAAATTCTTGGTCAACGACTATTGATATACGACTGTATAAAGTATCTAAAATGTTCGAATACGCCATATTTTCATATGGTATTTAATCACAAAGTACAGTAACGAATTTAGTATGAAAACTTATGAGACACATTGCGTCTCTATATTCTGATTTTCAGAGGCATCGGCAGAAACGTGAGGTAAATAATAATCATCGACAGTTGGTGCGATGATTTGGACGAGAAATCAATCGCCGAGTTGCACACGTTTATTTGGTTGGTCCCGCATCATCGGGTGGAATAGAAAATAATGGCAAGCTGCCGGATATTTGTGGGCGGGAGCGTGACAAATATATATGATAAAAGCCGAGCTGTTCCGCTCCGTATCTCGATATTGATTTATAACAGGCCGATATTCACCAACGCTATATCGGAACTGTGTTTTCGATTTCCATGTAACGCATTCACCGAAAATTTGATATTTCACTTCGAATATCAATAAGGATATTGAAGCCAAAAATGTACAAGCCTCTGACGTCATTGTGTCTACGAATAAATTCTACACAAGAAACTGGAAATATTTTGGAATTTTTTTTCCTAACGGAAATAGGTTTCTCATTTAGAACTTTTGCTGTTTTAAGCTTTTCCGATTTGGGCTTTTTGTCCTAGATCTTTCACTTTTGGATTTCTCTTATCTTGGATATGCTCAGCTTGGACTTTTCTATTTTAGATCTTGCCGATTTGTAGTTTTCTTGTTATATTTTTATCTCCTATCTGAAATTTCTTACGTGACACTTCCTAAAAGAAAATTTAAAAGATTTTGAAAAACATTTCAAGAAAAAAAGTTTATGGCTAAACTTAAACTAGGATATAAATATCTACATTTCTTCACAGTAAAATCCTTAACAGTGGCGCTATTTTATAACAAAATATTCCTAGAATGGTTCTCCACGGTTCAGACTTGCAGAAACATCGTTCAACTTTCTCATTACCTGGCAAACACGCTAAAATTACATCTAAAATGAAACAAGAACCGTTTCCAAGGAAACGGGATGGTCTAATCATCGTATGGATCTAAATAAACATTGACGTTGAGGCCACGTGGTGGTAGGATTGTGTAACTGGACCATGCTCGTGGGAGCACGTGACATTAACCCGATTAATCTGATTTCACAGATGCAATCGTGTCCAGGTGGTTCGATGGACGCAGCCAGTGTAAATTGAATCCAGTAATCGAAGACACGCGGAAGTACACCAATCTACCACTCTCATGCTTGCTCTCCTATTGTGATACTATCACGAGTCTTGTATTCTTACTGTTATTTATATAGACCATTCTTATATTCTAGATATTTGGGATTTTCTGTTCTGAATTTTGCCAAATTTGGAGTTTTCAATTTTGGGGCCTTCTATTTAGGATTTTTTCCAATTTGGAAACTTTCAATGTGTACCTTTCCTCCTGCAACTTTCCTGCTTTAAATGTACCTAATTAGCACTTTACTATTTTCGACTGTCCACTTTTGGATCTTTCTACATTCTGATTCCCCAGTTTACAGTTTGCCCAACTTTAGATTTCCTTAATTTTAGATCTTCTCGATTCACAGATCTCATTGTACGTTACTAAAATAATACGCAAGCGTAGGCAATTAGGAGGTTCGAGTGATAATCGACTCAAACGGCTTCACTTCGAAGCTATTAACTGCGAACTTGATCTCAGCCCCATCAGCCGAGGATGGGTCCCCATAGTTCCATGCAAAGCGGGTTTCCTTGGCTCAAGTACCAAGGGTGTTGCAGTTGCAATGAGCATGCAATCCTGAAGGGTTGAACTTGATGCTTGGTACTCACTTTTCTGCGGCCGCAGCAGAGCATGGCTGCTGCGCTGCAGCTGCGGCGAGCCGTCGACGAGAGTTGAGGCTGATGACAGACGTAGCTGAGTCGTGCGCCCCCTTCCCGCTGCAGCTGCACCACGCGCACCTGCAGCTGCACCTGCTCCCGCTCCCGCTGCCCTTGACCGACACCGACTCGACCACCGTACTTGATGCGCACGTGTTTTCGCCACTGCATGAGTTCGGTGCGTCATGCCCTCTTCCTGAAATTCAATTATCGATTAGTAAAAAGGTTAATGATTTGAGGGAGATCAGTTGAGGGCTAATTTTGAACAAGCAAAGTGGGACATAACGGAATTACCTTTGATTAGAGGGATCTTAGGAAGTGGTCATTTGGAAAATTGGTAAGTTTGGAATTTTCAAGTTTCAATTTTGGAATATCCAAATCTCGAAATTTTCTGACATAGGAGTTCTCAAAGCTCTAATCTTCCAAATTTCCAATCTATCGGTTTTTGGAGTTTTTCAAAATTCTAACATTCGGAAACGTTTGGATGCCAAGATCCTGAAATTTCCAAATCTTCAAATTCAATCTTTGAATATTCAAACTGCAGAATTCTCAAATTTCCGAATCTATATGTTTTAGGTTTGGATCTTCGCGTATTTGAGAGCTCGAGTTCCAAGTTCTCCGATACTCAAATTGCCCAGTATCCAAGAATTACAATCTTCCATAAATTCCTCTAATATTTATTTAATATTTAATTTCCTATAAAAAGTCCCCAATCGTCCTGTTGCTTTTTTCGTCAGCATTTAAACAACGCCTTGCAGCTAGGGTCGTGCTACGGTTAAATCAGTTTCTTCGAGAAGCAGGGAGCCTGACCGCAACAATTAATTAATGAACCACGAAGGCTAAAGGGTGGGTGGGAATTTCGGAATCTTCATGTGCTCTCGGCACGACACACAAGGCTATCAAAAGCAATCACCGTTACGTAACACGTCGTTGCTAAAAGGCTTCCATAGGGTGTTGCCGTACGGCTAATGCACTTTGTTAGCAGAGCAGCCTCGTAGTCGCAAATTTTTGCTGAAGCTAAGGATGCCAGGAGTCGCCACCCATTCCTTACCCCTTGCAAAAGCAGGACAGATCGATCGATACGTACCGGGTGGGGGGAAAGAGAGGAACGCACAGGCTGCATACTCTTACTACACATTAAACGTCTCTATAATCTTCACCATACATTCTGGGTATCCTGACACCATGAGCAACCATACACCTTCGCTACTTGAAAACTTCTAACATGACACTATCAGTTCTATCCTTCCTCATTTATGAAGCTACACGTTTTCAAGAATTATACTCCCTTCGATCGACTATACTTTTAACGAACATACTTCTCGCCCATTCATAGTTAATCGCGAGATTAAAGAGACTTTCGATGGAAAATTATTTTCCTGTGCAAACTGATTATTGATCTAAGCCATAAGCCACGTTTTATCGATCTGTTGATCTAATTTTAACCCAGGTACGTGTAATCCATTAACAAGCAGTATGTTTTATTAGATATACGCGTATTCGTTTCTATTTCCAAACTTTGGATTTCTCAAATATATGAACTCCCCAATTTCTGAATTTTCCAACCTTCCTAATTCCCAGATTGTTTGATTTCTAATTATATTTCCTATAAGCTTTAATCTCTTTGCAATGTAAATTCCCAAGAACAATCCCTATACTAAAACGAGAGAACCCAATAAATAGATAACTGGATAAGTTGAGCAAACAGTATAGTTATAAAACCACGAAATTGAACGCTGAAACTCATTAGGCTTAGACAGGTTATGAAACCAATTTGAGGATCGTAACACGAAGGTTTCCACGTCTACGACAGCTGATAAGTGACTAGCCGGAATCACTAGACTTTTTACTATCACTCCCTTGAATCACTCACGTTCAAGGTTGCCCTCCTAAAAATCCCTATTTTCTGTTCCCGGTTTATCACTAACAACTGTTGTTTATATTGCCCCGGCTAACTTTATTTCCTATTGATATCGTCCACGCGAGTACACTTGATTGGAGGGAAGTTTTTCCCTTTCATTCTCTATTTAGAGTTCTCTTTAACTAGCGATTTTGCCTATCCTTGGGAATTTTCCAAGTTAGGATAACGACAAAAATGTTAGAAAGAGGTTAGTAAAGCGAATAAAACAAAAGCAAAGCGAAATTATTAGAAAAAGAATTTTTCCCACGACTGAAGTTTTGCGAATTTTCTCAGAATTTTTATCTAGTACAAAATTTTTAATCTGCAGATTCTGAAAATAAAGTTTGGCAGCTAGTATACTTGAGATTACATGAAAAATATTTCTCACCACAAAAGGAATTAATCAACTAATTTTTTTTATGAAAATTATTATTCGATATTATTCTATTAAATATCAAATTTATCCATGTTAACTAATCCTTAAATAAGAATAAAAGAACCAACGGATAAAATTCCCTAGGTGACTAGGGAGTTAGTTGGAAGTGGAGACTTCTCGTTTGCGCGCTGAACAACGCCATTACACACGCGGAAATCGTGATTCAGCGTTAATTAATGAGCCTTGATTTAATCAGGGCTGCAGCCGCGTTATTAAAAATTCATTTCGACGTGGTTCGAAAGGTGGAAAGCGAACGAGAAAGCGTCGAAGGGCGCCGGTAATCGATGGATCCGTGGACAATCTTTATTTTTGGATGGAACAAATACGAAAGATACTATCAGGAGGAAATGTAGAACGAGGCCATCGTATCGCGTGCCAAATTAAAATCATTCGATCATCTGGGAACCGATAGATGGATCCTAGCCATTAATAAATTAACACGCCCTGGTATCGACTGGCTGCTAGATAAAGTTATTAGGTCATTCTCTGCGTGTCTGATAATCCCCTGGCATATTTCTTCTAATATCATCGTCTCATTGGAATCCACTACAAATTACAAAACATTAATCTCAATAAATATTTTAGTTCTATTTGACATCAGATTAGGTAGCAAACTTAGCTTTAATTAAGAATTCATCGCGAATGTTGACCTAACCTTCAAGAAAATTTTTCTCAAAATAATATCAGAAAACTATCGTTAAAAGGCTATTAGCATAACAAATCAAATATCGAACTAAAATCTCACTAACCTTCGCAAAGGATTAATTTTCTAACCTACTCATCATGGAACCTATCCTAACCTCGATAGATTTTCCTTAAAAAATTATCAGAATTGTTCAAACAATTATAAGTCGTCAACTACTGAGAATTGAAATTCTATTATAAGCAAAGGATCAATCCTAATCTAGTCGACGCGAACCCTAACCTAACCTCTAAGAAGATTCCGCTTGAAAGAGTATCAGAAAGGGATTGGAACGATGTGTAGCAGGCAGAAGGATAGTGTATTTAAATCACTAGGTGAATAAGGGCCGAAACAAAACGCTTCCAGCCCCCTTTATGGTAGCCGAATAATCGATCGCACGTGGCTGTGCGCAATCACAGTTGACCTAGGGCCACCGAGAATTATGCCAGGAATCTCATAAGCGACGTCCATCACCGACCGAATGTCTCGGTCTTCAATTCAATTGGTGGTACTATTCATACGACACATTCTGTGTCAAGCTCGCGTTGGCTCATTAAGAATCAATGAAATCCTCAACCGCGTGCGGCTGTCGTGGCATAACCTTGACCTTACCCTCCCTTTCACGGATTCTCCCTAAAAAGGGGGTTAGCTCCTAGTGCATGGGGACAATTTATTGAATAATCTCGTCTGAACCATACCGACTTCGTTCCAGCAATTCGTGACACAGTTGCCTGGAATCTTTGAGTGGTTAGGAAACTTTTGGTAGCAAGTAAGAGGAAACAAAATTTTGATAACTGGTTAAAAAATTGAGGAAGAAGAAAGTAAAGTTGAAAGGCTAGGGGAAAAGATACTTTTGTAGTGACATTGGTTGCCTCTAGTTTTCATATCTCTTGATGATCTAACTTCTAAGTTATTTGCTAAAATTCGAAGCCTAGAAGAAAAGACACATTTATTATGGTACTACAATGAGTAGAGATGTTTTAGCTCCTTGTGATTTACTGAATCTTCCCATTCTCTGATATAATTACCAAATAAGGAAGAAAAGAAGAGAGGAAATTGTAATCTTGAATGGGGCCTTAATGCCCTAGGAATTTTTGAGTTTAATGTAGGTAGGAAGTTCCTCTCTCTCTTGTTAGTTTACTACATCTCTGTGGCCCTAAGTAGCTTGACGAGGGCTCATAAATAACGGTGCTACGCTGCTCCAGTAAACGACCAATCGGTCCCTGGCGATACTTCTGCCAACAAACCTGTTCCAGGGAAATACTCGCACGGGGGAAAAACGTGCAGCGTAATGATACTGATGCACGTGTAAGAGTAAACTGTCGTACTCCCCATGGACGCTTTTCTGCTACCGTGAATCCCTAAAAGTTCCACCGTTCATGCAATCTTTTTGAACCAGAAATCACTTCTGTCTCAAGATTCGAGATTAAAACCTTTTCTAAACACAATTCTAACTTTGTATATACAAATAGGATATATATCCTAATTATAAAAAATACGAAACATTTCGAAACATAAGACACCCAGTTATAGTACATACTACACACATTTCAAATAAATTAATTCGATAGCTACAGAGACATTAAACAGATTGTAAGAGTCTAATTACATAGGTCTGAGTAAATCAGTAAATACAAATTTTCATCAATCACATATAATTCGAGTAACTGAAGGAACCATATCTAGTTCCTCCCGATACTTGCTATCATGTGTAACTAATGCAAAAGAAGCGAATGTTTAATGATCATTCGAAGTACAAGCGGCGTGCTTGACACAGAGGACACCTGTACGCTCATCTTAGACAGAAATATCGCGTTGAATTGCAAAGAAGAAAACGTGTATCGGTGGCATGCCATGCAGGTTTACTCGTATTTCCAGAGTAATTTCCAATCGATGCAATTCTCTGGGCACACTTGGAGAAGAGTTCTCGCAGTTTGGAAAGAAGTTAGAAGAACAGGTAGTGATAGAAGAGATATAGGTGGCGTGCTTGATCGGTACCTTCTAAAAATCATTTCTCGCGCGAAGGGCCGACGGGTCCCTGCTCGAGCAGACCTGGGTCTCTTCTCTCATTCTGGTCCACCGATCACCCTCTCGCCCTCTCCTGAAACAAAATAAGAATATTTACGTTAGTACGTAGGTATTTAGTGAGACTTTTAATTAATTGATATAATAAATATTTATATTTATAGAATAGATAATGTAGACATATCGCAAGGTGGATTAAGTAAAGTGTTGAACACTTTGGAATTTGAAAACTTCAATCTGACTTTCTTATTTTACTCATTAGAGTTTACTGTATCTTTTGCTGTGTTACGTTATTACAAATCAACAATGACAGTGTTGTATTATTATTATTTAAAATATAATTCTGCTGAATAAACAGAAAATGATGGTAAAATGAAAAATAAATATTTTTCTAGAGTATACTCCATGTGACTTTGCTTTTTAGTAACGAAGCTTTAAAGATGCAAGTGTTGGACGTCAGCTAAAAAGCAATCCCCCATACACCGAAACCCCACGGAAACAAGGAGCGTATGACAGGTTGCTCGTCGACAAGCGCTCCATCGAAACCTTTATATAAAGAATAAGATTATTATATCATCTCATTCTTTACTCTACAAATTCTATAACCTAGTAAACTGCTGTAACTAAACTCTCTGAAACTGTATTTTATTTCAAGTTGTGTTACAAGTAGATTGCTGATTTCCATGCATTTATGGGAAATTTAAAGGTGAAAGAATACGGAAGGGATCAAAAGTAAAGTACCCTTTATGATATTTACTGCGTGAAGCAAATATCTACTTAGATTCACTTCTTCTAGATATTAACCTAGACTATTTCCTTCTTTGTAACAAAGAGGGAGGGAGAGAAAGAGAGAGAGAGAGAGAGAGAGAGAGAGAGAGACAGGGAGGAATTTCAAAGCAAATTTCTGGAAGTTGTCGATAAGTTTTAAAGCTCCTATGTGAAAATTCAAAAACTTGCATAGAAGTTCGGCTTCGACAGGCGGGAGTAATAAAGCTTCCCGGACTCTCGACTTTGCAGACAACTCCATGGGAAAACGTCAGCGTTAAGCAAAGAAGTTCTCAATATGACATAAAGCTGGGAGGGCACTGTGCTTTTGATCACTCATCTTTCTTTTCACTTTCCTTTCCAATAAAACAATTACAAGCTGCTCGTATAATTTATCTCGAAATAACCACATGCCAGATATATATTTCTTTTCAATATTTGGATCAATTCTATACAATATTGAAACTTTTAAATACTAAATATTTAATTTTCCAAAAATGTTGTGCACATAATCATCTAATTAATCTACACAAGCTTTTCCTTCCTCAGTATATTAAAATTATAAAGAAGCAAATATCCAAAATTTTCAACACACGATCCTCTAATTACTTTATACACGTTCCTTTCTACAGGACTACGTATATTTGAATATTATACTCTTTTGAATATTTCGACCAATTCCATACATCAAATTCAATAGTTTTATCAATTCCATTGCAATTGAAAGTTTTATAATTATATTCCCCGCAACATCAAATATCCAACTATCTAAATTTTCAACACTTGAACTCCTAATAAATGAGTTCAGTTTCAACGACATAGATAAAGGTAACTGAAATCTTGGAAGTATCAACTACTTTACCAAACAATTCAGACAACTGATTGGAGCTGGCGATTCTCTGATCACAAACACTATCTACAAAGCGCCCAAACGATTCACACTAGTATCTCACACAGAATCGGCGAAATTTTTCCGGCGAGACACAACAGCTCGTTAGAAAGAAGGGCAAAAAAATGAACTGAAAAAAGCTGTCCACGAGGAGGCACGCGAGATTAACTACACCGGCTCACGCCAAGCGTATCTTAACAACGTCGTACACGCCACTTAACGCCCAACATCGCGGCACACGATTTTCCTTCTCTCCGCGAGGACGAGGAAGGCGACGACTTCCACGGGGGGACGAGCGCGGTCTCAAACTGCGCGACGACGTGTGTGTACCATGGTTAAATAAAAGGGGGGGCCTACTACTGCGCAAAATCTTTGTCGTAAGGGCGGTTCGATCGCCGTTTGGTCCATGTGATATCAGTCATCCTCTGGATAATAACTCAATCGTCTTCTTTTTCCTCACTTTCCGCTTAACATTTTTCCTCAGAATTATTTAATCTAAAGATTTTAGTAACATAATTAATATATATGTCAATAATGAAATATGATAATTTAATAAATTACCTTAAGATATTTACTTTGAGATATTTATTGAAAACTGTACCTGAGGTTTGCCTATTCTATGGATTTCGTTATTTAATAGTAGAATTGATATTTGCCTAAAATATATATATGAAAATTATTTTAAAAGTTTGTTAAACTGATTACTATAGGTGCTACTTAAAATAATCGTGAAAGTGTAGGATGTAATATAGTATATGATAGTGATTTTAAATATTTAAAAATTGACTAGTTAGCGGCGTATGTGGTACAAATTTTATGTGATTTGTACAAAATGATCTTGAGACAATCTTCTACTCAAAGTTTAATATCGTTTAAAAGTTGCGTGGGATGATATTTGGAACTTCTTCCCATACAGTTCCCCCTTTACCGTTACTTGCTTCATTCATTATTTATTTTGAGCCGGAGTGCAGCGACATGAATAAACAAAGGCACGATGCGGAACTCTGCTTCAGAATGAATACACGTTTACGGTCATTCCACATAAACGTAGTTTCTTTCATCAAACAAGTCAAAACTGTGAAAAGAAGAAAGCTCTCTCAGAAAAAGAAAATATATATCATAAAATATGAATATATTTCTTAATGACTATAAAATTCTCAAGAAATTCTCCATATAAGAAAACATTGTCTTGAGTGCTGATATGCACCAGAGTTGTTACAAGCTACAGTCGATATTGTTATACTCGAGGAAAGAATCAGCGACATTCAACTGGTTCTCCTGAACTTCATTCCTCGATTCCGCTTTCCGTTTCATGTTCTATCAATGCAGAAGAGACAAGGAGAGCCTCCAGTGGCAATGAAGAAGCACAAAACTAGCAGATGAGAAAATAGAAACGGACAGACCAAGCCTGACTGACCAACTAAGACAAACCACTTGGGAGAAGATACTACAATTGTGCACCATCTTGGAATTTCTTCTTCTCTTCAACAAGAAGAAGAAAGAAAGAAGGCGAAGAATACTGTGAAAGTTCGGTTCTGCATCCAGCACAGGTAGCGTTGGAATTTTTATATTCTTCTTAGAGCGGAGATAGGTGTACCGGTTTAACGATCCCATTATCTTCAAAGAAAGTTATAGAAGGAGGATAGTAAAGCTATTTATACGCTCCCCCGCGTCTCGCCCTAAGGGTGTCGTTATTCTAATTATGGATTTTCCTCGTGTAATAGCCGGTTAGAAGTCACGATATAAAAAGTAGCCTCCAAAAACGCTATCGCTCTCTTCTCTTCTTTAAAATGCCGCGATGATCTTCCAACACATTTTATATGCAAATTTCAGCTGAAAACAGGCGATCGTCCAATTAATTGAAACAAAATGTATAGTTAAAGTAGTTAAAGACGAAGAATATTAAGAAGTGGTACGGTGAAGAGCAGAATGAAGCGATTCCAACTGTGAAAAATAGATGCCAGTAGGGTCGATAAGGTGGCAATGGACGCAGGAGAAGCTCGTGAAGCGCAATTTCGGATCGTACGGCAATGTAGCCGAGCCTGGATCGATAAGGGATATGTTTAAGGGCGAGAGTAACAAGAGGATCGCAGCAGCCAGGATCTTGCTCACTGTGTTCCTTACATCAATCAAGTAACACCTGCCACTATCCTTTGAATAATGTCAGCAACCAACTACGTACCCTTCATCTAAAGTCATAAAAGAGGAAACAAAATAATAAAACGTATACTCGCTAACCTCGCTAAAAGAGATAAAACACAAAATATATACTGAACGAGGAAGAATCGGTATAAAAGAAGAGTATAAAGAATAAATAAGAAAAGTAGGTAATAGAGATACCGTACAGTAGTATATAACGAGTGGAAAGAACATAGAAACACCCCGAAGAAAGGGTGAAGAAAGGGAAGAAGGGTCGAGTGAAGCGCGATTTCGTGGTGGCGTGCCAGAGCCAATGGTCCCGGACCAGCGGATCGATATACCCTTTTTCGAGAGTGCCTTCAACCGACCCTCCCTCAACTCGTACTAACATACACCCACACGTACACATAAACACTGACTACCCTCTTTCCTCTCTCTCTCTCCTCAAGGAAGACGAGCGTGTTGCCGACTCTCTCTCTTGAACGGCTCTCTACTGAATGAATCAAAGTGACCAGCCAGAGTCCGTCCGATTTGTCCATTAGTGCAACGTACCTTTCTAGTAACCGAAGGACGAGCAGCTTCGGAGCCAGGAACCCAATGTGGTTGGCCCGATCCGCCTTTCCTTCGACTTTTTCAGCGAGCAAGAAGGAAGCGGGCACAAGTCTTCCGGTTGCAGCTTTCTCACCTCACCGTATAAACGCCACGCGGGAATCAATACGCGCGCCTGCCTCAAGCTTCTCCCTCTCTTGCCCGCTTGTGTTTCACCTCCAGTAAGCCTCTGTCTCTCCCTGTCTCTCCCTGGCTCTCCCGCGATTCTCCACTCTCGAGCAGCACTCTGACTGTCCGTGTCGCGGCTCCAGCCTCCCCGCAGCTGCTTGGAACCTCGTGCACTACCCCTGGTGAACTTGTACCATAGCCAGCCACAATCACCAGGAGGCGACGACTCAGCGATCCTGGCTCTTTAGCCGGTCATCGAAGGGACACGCGTGTCTCGCGGACGTACGCAGCACGGAAAACCGAGGATTCGCCTGACGACGGTGTGCAACGCACCGCGCCGCATAACCACGACTACCTAGAGTACCCGGGCGGACATGTTGGTCGAGGGAACTGCGCACACGCGCCCTCGGCTCCTCTTCTTCTCACGTATTCGCCGTGGCCCTCCAGACTACGCTGAATCAATTTTTCCGCCGGACCGAAGTTGGTTTTCGAGTTTCTTTTCAGTTCTCCTTATTCATTTCATTTTCTTTTATTCTACTTTGATTTGTTTGGGAACTTCTCTTTTGAAGATTAGAAGTCAATGAAGATGTACTTGTGGATGGAAAAGCGTAATTTTGATTAGAAGGCTTTTGTTAGTAGGCGATTAATCGAGATTAGTCTCCTTTTTCTTTTTATCCTCCCTGTCTTATTTCATTAAAATGAAATTTTTTATTTTTGGAGATTAGTAATCAATTTAGACAGGCTTAAGATATAGGATTTTTGTTAAATATTGGGAAGAGGACATTTCCTAGGGAATTAGTAGTCTACTCTTCCAATTAGTTTCGTTTGCCTTTTACTCTTTTGCAAGATGGAAATGAATGAAAATGAATCTGTTTGCAGAAATTTTCTAAAGCTTTCCGTGGGAAAATAATCTCATTTTATTTATTTATTTCTTTTATTTTGCTTAGAATTTTATTTTTTAGAAAATGGAAGTCAATAAAAATGAGTACTTATTCGCAACTACTTTTCATTTCTTCATTATCTCTTCAAATTTCATTTTCCTTGGACTTGTTATTTCTGAAAAATGGAAGTCAATGGCCTTGAATTTGTAAATTAACAAATTACATTTTAGTTAGACAATGAAAAGAAGTCGTTCCATAGATCATTAATCGCAATTAGTTTTCCTTCATCTTTTCTTCCCATTATTTCATCCCGCTTGAAATTTCCTCCTTTGAAAGATGGAAGAAACGAAGGTGAACTTAAGACATAGAAAAACAAAGTTTTGGTCAGGCACAAAAAAGAAGACATACGTAGCATAGATTAGTCGCGTTTAACTATGGGCTAATGGTTATTTCGTTGAACTTAATAGGTTTATTGATTTTTCTGGATCTCAGTTGACCGAGCGGCTTTTTGATTTTTTTTCGCCTGACTCGATGCAACAGGTTATTTGAATGCTTTCTGCGGATTCTTTTGTTTTTTTTTCCAACGATTCAGTTCTGTCTGTTCAAACAAAGGCATACGTAGGTTCTTTCTGCATTGGGATAAGATATACGATTTTCGGATTTTTTCCCTACTAATTAATGGAAATATGGAATTAAGGTTCTCGATGGGTGAACGATTCTTCGAATTATTTCACGGGGTGGCATGGAAACGCATTTAGTATCGAATATCAATTAATCTAACTGGATCTCCTCGGCTAACACATTTAAGCCATTGTCTTACATCGAGGTCGGCTTGTGCCGCAAATTATGGTTCAAACGTGAGAGCCAAGAGTCGTGTTCATAATACAAATAACGATAGTATATTTTAATAAAATCTATCGAAATATTTCAACAGAATATGCTGAGTTTTACTGGGTTTGTGCACCGTGACACATAAAAATATTTGAATAACTTATAATAGAATAAATTCTGTTTCACTTATTAAATATAATAACAAATACCCTATTTTAAATATTTTACAAATTTTTGCAGCTTTAAATTTCCCATAAATGCATAAAAATACCCAGTCTACTGATAATTATTTTGATTAAATGATAATTTAATCAACCTACATACCATTCAAACTGCACTTAGAAAATCATTCTAATAATTTATCAAATAAGTTTACTACAAAATTCTACTATTTTCATCTACATTCTTTAACATAACTGATTTATCACTTCCCGAAATAATTAAATATTTACTTCCGGCCAAAATACCATTTGATAAAAACAATATAGTATTCATGAAATTTAACGGGAACGATTGAGAAAATTTTGTTGACAGGAGACGGCAAAGGCGTAGAAAGTCGCCGTAAAAAACTGAAATATAGATTCAGCTGGTAAATTGATTCTGTACCACTGTACGACGAGTCCTGGCTTCTCCTGCTAGTTCTCAGGCTGTCGAACCCTCCGCACGCAGACGTTGAAATTCTTCTTCTCTCCTACTTTTCCAACCACAGAAACGGCGACAGTGACAGAGAAGCATATGCATAGTGCTACATCGGTTTTCCACGACTTCTCCGAGTTTTATTAAATTTCTTGCCTCGCTGTAAATAGTCCCTCATACGAAACGATGCTTATCGAGGCTCCAGGATAAGCAGAGCCCACCCCTAGTCTGCTGCTTTCTATCACCAACGGATGTACTCGGTATTTCCAGGCTCTCCAGGATGCTCCGATCGATGGAATGCCTCTTAAATTTCTTCCTCGCAGTTTCTAAAGCATACGATATTTTTCTATAATGAGTTTTTCTGAGATACTGTTGCACCTGTGGCTCTTTGGCGCGTAAAGTTTACTATTTGTCTTTTATTTTCAATATCCACATCTTCAGATCTGTAATTTTTTCACAGTATAATGAACTAACAAAAGATTTAGCATTAGCGATTCAGAAAATAATCATCTATCTAGCTTTGAACAAGATTTCCTGCATTTTTTGATATTCCAAAAGTACACACTTCCAACTTTTTATGGGAAATGATCATTAATAATCATACTATAATTGTAGTACCATATTCGTCTGTCAAGGTTACTCGAATTAGAAATCAGTAGAATGCAAAAAGCTTCCCATCCTTCATCTAAGCACTTTACAAAAATGTCGTTATAATCTGCAAAAATACAGCAATGTAAATTACTAAAGTTTCTATGAATTGATTATTTCTATAAATAAGACACGTTTTATATGAACCTTTTAGAAAATTCGTCAGTTTCTGAAGGTTGGATAGGTCGGAGAGCCGAATTGCAGCGTCGATAAATTGCAAAGGGAGGATCTTGTGAACTGTTCGTTCCGATGGGACGATTTCTCGACGGTCAGGGTCGGCTATTATGGTTTTCCTCGAAATCACGTCGTGTAATCGCCGTATTTTACGAGCTGCCGCGAACTACGGACTATTAGGTCGATACAGCCGCAAAACCTAGGGCCACGCTACTTCACAGACACGTTGATTGCCTCCTCCGTCGCTAATTTTTTCTCCCAACAGGGGTGCAAGATCGCAATCAGCTGCCAATTGTCATACTACTCTCTGACAGAAGTCACTGAAAATATATAGAACCTTAACATGAAGAGGAATCTAGTGGTTTGTGCCAGTCACGACGACTGAACAGCTCATAACGAAAATCACCTTTGTCTATGTTTCCCCTCTTCCCAAAAACGGAAGAATAGCTTTAATCTCTATTCGATGCACAGTTCAACGTTTTAAACAAAATTTTCATCGTATTACAAAAGTCCCTTCTTCATTTACAATTATCTATAATTTATATAATAATAATTTATAATTAATATTCAATTTTAACAATATATATCTCAATAACAATAATTTTTCTCCTAAAATGTGACCTCCAAGAGATGTAACACTTAGTTAAACTTCGTCGCAATCTTCTTTCTAGAAAATTAACTTTTTTAACAGAAAAAATGATTCGGATGAAAATTGTTCTGACGTTATGTTAATTGAAATGGAAACTGTTCTATCAGATTGCAACATATTTTCTTCCATTACAGTGGAACAGCTGCTTAATTTCCTTATAGTTTGAGAGTAAAATGCGGCCAGAATGGATACGTTAATAACGGTGAGAATCGTCGCAAAGTTTCTGCCGGACGTTCAATAAAATTCCCCGTGAACAGCTTTCAAATTTATTCGGGTTCGACGCTCGTCGTCGTGACGAGCAATTAAACGCAAAAACGAGAGGGAGATCCTCGCCACTGGGGGATGACGGGATCACCGAACAAGATCGATGAAAGTTACTTGTCTTTCAGCTCAGAGTATATCAGTTTCAACCGTAGACACCAGAAAACCTGAACGTGAAACGGGATCTACCCTCATCCTGCTTCACTGATGCCTCTAACCACACCAATTGTGGCCTAGTGAGTTATTGTTCAAATTGATACTTGAAATCTATTTAGAAATATTAAGTGGAATTAATAAAATTCTCTTTGCTGGAGAAAATTTATCTTCTCTTATTGTTCTATTAATATTAATCCACAGTAATCTTCAATTATTAAATTAAAATTAAATGAAACATTTTTTCATTGTTAGATTAAATTAGAATTTCTTTATAGAAATTAATTATATTCGAGATTATAGCAGTTCTTTTGGAGATATCAAGGCTAATCGATCTTCGTTCAGTAGATCTGAAGATGTTAATAAAATTAAATAGTTCAACCATTACATTTCTATATTTTTACTTATTTTCATGATTTAAATATTCAGTTCTCTAAGATAGCGTTTAAAAAATTCTGTGCAGTTGCAGTATCGCAGAATTTAACAAAAGTATAAGTATCATTTAATTTTTCTCATAGAATCCGTTACATCTCTTCAAAAGAAGAAATTCTTCTTTCAAAATTATACCACGAAAACAATTACGTGAATGAACTCAATATTTTGGCCACGTCTTAAGCATGAACAATCCTACTAGCATTCTAACAAATGAAATACACATAACCGTAAATTAATCTACCAATATTATAATAGCAATTTCTCTTGACGTCCTTCTTTTTTTATCTATTTAATAACTTATGAAAGAGATGAAACAGGATGGTTCATGGAAGAAGCTGATGTCTTCTAGATCCTCGTTCGATCAACGTCGACGATTCGTTTCCCTTTCAATTAATTCTTAAGTAGAAGAATCGCCTCTCCTTCGTTGAACGAAAGTAATTCTCGCATGGAAGAATAGGCGGCTGGGAGGAGAGCTAGCTATCTTATCGAGGAAATTCGTTCGAGTGATTCACAGCGAGAGGGCCCCGTCGTGATCTAAAGTTAAGTCGCTCTCTCTTCGTTGTCATTCCCATCGAGCCTAAACGTCCCACTTCCGGTTCGGCTATTCTAGCCTGGATCGATTGGAGAGACCGCCTCGTGTCAAAAACACTCGGCAGAAAGACGTTGCCTCGGCGAGTCGAGCCGGATCCTCTCTATTTGATTCATAAATTTCAGAGCGGTGTCTAACTGAAACTGCAGAATCTAGGAAAGATTATATCTTTATTCTATTTATTCATAGAAGCTTCTATTACATTTAGAAGAGTTATTTGAAGTAAAACTGGTAAAAGTTCAAAGAGATTGATTGAGTGAAAGTTGAATGGTACCTTATTCTAATCTTCAACCTTCAGTTTTATCTTCTTCAATGCAACACACACTTTGCTATTCAAATATAGCCACACATTTCTGGATCTGCTTTTTGTTTATATTTTATCAGAAATATCCTTACTCTAACTAATACCGTTCGACGTACTGTTCATTGCTTTGTCTCCACTTCTAAACCAATTTGTACAATTCAACAAAAATTAAAATGCAATTAACCATACAAAATTGATCCACAGGAAATTAGCAGATCTACTTGATTTAATGCCACGACTTTTCATTCCAGTTTCTGTTTTATTTGATTTGTTGAAGTCTCGCTCAAATACAATCCTTCTTACTCCAAATTTGCTCATCCTTTTTCCAAACCAATCTCTGAAATAGTCTTCAATTTCTATTTTATAAGCATGAAGCTTCTTTATAGAACATCCACTTCAGCGTGGTTAACAGTATACGCGATGCAGCAATAATTAATACAATATTTATCCAGTTTATCTCGCAGACAGTTTTTCTTCTCGGTTTGAGTTAATTTGGCTCGTTAATGCAACAGGGAATCGCGAGGATTTAATAATTCCCGATGCATGCCGGCCCTGCTACTCGACCTGGAGTACGATGCTGTGATTGGACGGCATTTGAATGAATGCCATCCGGCATTCACACCTTTTTTCAGCCCCTTCCTTTCAGCCGCGACCCCGTCCATCGTGAAACCCCCGATGTACTCGAGGGTTACGGTAGTTGACACGCGAGCAGCGTGAGCGTGTGCTTTCCACGTCACGCACACGAGCTACCAACACCGTATCAATTCTCCTCTTCGCCCTGATTGTACATAAAATTATGCAAATTTTCAATTTGTCTATATATAATATAATATTTCAGATCTTTTGAAATTTAAAGTATTTTGAAGCTTTAGCGTGGCTTTTGCTTTGAAATTGTTAGTGTTCAGAATGAAATTGTATTCATTGTGTTGTAGAAATCAATTTTTCTCTCCGAGTATCTTGGTACTTTGAAATAATTTTTGCTTGAAAATTATTAATTGACTCACTTGAATATACCGTAGAAAATATCAAAGAAGATATTTTCCCCTAGAATTCTAATCTGAACCACAGCTACATCAGAGACAATGAATGGTATCGATTATTTATTACAATACAGAGTTTCAGTGCACCTGTGCCATTTCCACGAAAACGCCTTCGCCACATCACTTAGTACAGATTTGCATCGACGAAAATTAATCGTTGTCTGGCTGGAAAAGTGTGTCAAACGTCTCAACCGATCGATTATTACATTCATCAAGTACATCCTGCCGATTGGTTCGTATTATCGTCCATTTGGCGACTCGGGGCTCCGCCAATATCTGATATAGTACTGTTAAATTCATTTCCTAAATGCGACACCTCTAAGAAAAGAAAACTACAGGGGAAAGCTGTGATAAGTCATACTTTTTGTTTTTCATATGAGAGCAAATCTCATATCTTGTTAACAATTCACGTATATTACCAAATTTGTCCTTTTCTTAAAATTGCTTATGAGTGAGGTCATCAAATATATTGATTTCCCAAAAGTATTATGGTAAGATAATTTTTTCATAAATCTTTATGGATTCGTCACATATTTTTAATCAGTTATACCTTTACACTAAATGGTTTTTTTCTTATCTTTAACTATTTTATATCAAAGTATATCCATTTAATCACTGAATAACATCAAGATCAATGAAATTATAGAATTACCATGATACAATGAAGGCACACGTTTTCCCTTGTAATCTTCAAATGTTCTAAAACAAATTATTTAAATTAATCTATATAAATTAACCAAGAAAGAAATAAAACAATTCCTATAAGTGTTTCTTTAAGACTAACGAAATGGCGCAAAACTTGTGCTTCCCTCAAGAGCAGAATTAGCTTCGCGAAAATTGCCAGCTCCTTAAATTCATCAAGATTACAGGTTCCTTCAGAAATTTCCAAGACACTCAAGTATAGAAGTTATTTTAAACTTTATAGGCGATTAAATTGCCCGTGGATTTGTCAGATTAAGTCCTTGGATATTTTCAGAAATTCTCACTCCTTGGTACACCCTAGAACTTCCAAATCCATTAACACCTTATTATCGTCATCTAAAGAAAAGTGAAAAGACACAAATTCTAATATATAAATAGAATTTCACCAGGTTTCAATTATTATGAAGCCATCTCTAGTCTATTTTATCCATCAGATACATTCTTTCCTATTTATTTACTTTGAATTAATTTTGTTATTAATGCTAAAACTAACAAGCTCTTCAGTATGTTCCAAATAGTTAATTGGAATTAATGTAGTATATCCAAAATAAGCGTTTCTATCCCAATAAAACTAAAATACTAATAACACCAAAAAAAATTTATCCGTTTCTACTAATTGAAAATTATAGTAGAAACACATTTTTGATAATATGGGATTGATTAAGAATATGCAGAATCCTAAAATTGTTTCTCTGTAAAAGACAGAGAATGTAACTTATGTTCCTCCCCTATAGTGTTCCATTGGAAAAACAAAAAACCTGATTCCAATTATTTTGATCTGGTAATTCTAGCGTAATAACATTATTAACCCTCAACTGATACTGTTGCATGATGAGTGACTGCGATAATTTGTTCTACATTTGATAACTTAACTTTCATCTGTATTCTGCAATTCGCATTAAGAAATAAAAATTGGAAATACAATTTTTATACAAATTATTATGCTCACTACTCATCAATAGAAGATTCAAGTAACTTTCTTTTATATAAAAAAAGAAGAAATAAAGTTGTTTTGAAATTAATTTTATAATCACTATACTAGTAAAGGCTTAAAGTAACGAGGTTACAATAGAAAATTGAATATTTCCTTTAGTAATCCTTTTCGAATGGAACACTTGTGTGGATACGGCCCTGATACGCATACGTCGATCCAGGCGAGCGTGCAGCTTACATACGAATAACGACGGCGACGACGACGCCGTCGACGAGGACGAGGACGATCGAGGACGCATTACATCCCCACCATCACGTACTACGAAATACTACGTTCTGTGATGCGGTGCAATTAACCCAACGACCCCTCACCCTTCTACATCCTACGTCCTCTTCGCCCCCTCCAACAGACTTCGGACCTGCAGGGGCGCAAGTCCGTCTCTTCTTTTACCGCCCCTACCGCCGCTCTGACATTTATCCATTCGTTCATTCATCAGAACACACTTCTTTAACCGGCTCTCGCCGTTAGAACCACGTAACCACGTTGATTCTGCCTGGTCAGAGTCTTAGGTTGCTCCGGTATTCAACTTCCTATTTGCTTTCATTGAGCTTCACTGGGACAGGTCTGATAAAGCTTGTTAGACCAATTAAATTAGAAATCTTCTATTAGAAATTCTACAGGAGATCCCCTATTAGATGTATCTTAATCTACAAAAGAGAATAGATTTTTATTTTGTTCTGAATTCTGCGTAATATTCTTTGGAGAATTCAGTCTTGGTTCATTAGATTTTTATGTACAATCATTTAAAGTCTACAATCTTATCGGAGAAAGTGTTTCCTTGAAAGTTACTCAACAGCTGGTAAATAGCAGTCTAATTGTGATTACTGGAACATTCTGTATTTTTTTATGAATATGAGTTAACGAATCAAGATTTTCAGTTCTTTAAGAATATTGCAAAGTATTTGATAGAAAGTAAGACATTGTTTTTTATAGATCAGAGTATTCAATGTTCGGAAATCCCCTATGGGACTTTAATGGGAACAAGAAAAAATCTAAATATTTTTGTGAACTATTCCACTGATAAATTGTACAGTGCCTATAAAAGGTACTGTTCCAATGAAATGTTTTCTTTTATTAGGTTCTACACATTTCATTTTCATAGTATCAAATTTTAGTAGTCATATAAAGGTGCTACTAAAGAACATGTAATTTAATACACCGGGACTTAATTAATTGGACTGTAAATGCTATAATAAATACGATAGTCTGCCTATACTTTCTATAGGCAGAGGATACAAAATTGATTTGAGATACTAATCTTATATATGTTTTGATTGTTGAACTATATAGATAGCTTTGTTGAGAATGCTCTGTGTTCTTTGAGCTTCTGGTTTGAGTAGAATGGAATGATGAAGAATAATTAGGATGCACGATGCTTACACTGGAGAGAAATACAGTTTGAATTCTAACAGGGTTATTTAGGTTAATGAATCATTTCTTTTATGTAGAAAGTTTGAAATATTCTTATTTTCTTTTCTTACTGCATTTTCTTTTTCATTTTTCATAATAACAAACATCCAATTAAATGTTGGAACGTTTGTATAAAATGGTTTTCAATCATTAATTATAAAAAACAAAGTATTGATTACTATATTAAGGATTCAAGAAAATTTCTTTAAAAATCTTAAATCATATTCATTACAATGTCACATAAATACATATGTTTCTTATTTCAATAGTAACTGAGACTTATTTCTATGCCTACTTTATATAGTTTTATTCATTCAATTCAAATAAAATTTTCGCGCCTCACAACGCTATGCAATATGAATTATCTAACCTTAAACTGTATACTTATGTTACCTCAATATTTTCCATAATATGTGTGCATTTAAATAATCTTTTATTTTCGGAGTTACATTCGTAAATGATCAACACGAACATTTAATTATAAATAATCAAGAAAATTGGAAGGTACTTACCATCGTATTCACATGTAATTCTTGACGTATTCACACTGAGCAATGATGTTCTTCATGGCGGCAATTCCATCCAAGCTGTGCCCTTTATTTTCTTCAGAGTCCAAGACTTGTCCATATCGCCAACACTTTCTACAAGTCGCTCTTTTTCAATCACGTATATTTTTTAACTTTTTACGAAAAATCACACGAATTTTATCATACTCAACACGAAACTCTCGCGTGCGCGGTCGTATAACGACTGAAAGCAGTTAAATGCTTTGAAGTGATTGGAGGATTACTTGGTTTGCAATGGCGCAAAAATTTGAATCACCTCAGATGTAAGTGGATGCATCAAATTGAGAATTCTGAATTTATTTCAATTCTTGAAAGAGCTCCCAGGTACCGAATCACTTTGAAAATTATTTAAATGATTTAGTGACTTTGTTTTTGGAAAGATAATAAAACATTTTCTAAATTCTATCTTTACAATTTAATTCATTTAGTGTTCAAAATTTAACAAAAAGATTAATTATATTTTGGTCATTTTCAGAACTTTTACTTCCGTTTATCCAAACATGTTTAAATAAATTTATTAGAACTTAACTTAAATGTATCTGTTTTGGTAAATTTTGAGCATTCGATGAATTAAATGAAATTAAGTGGAAATTCGATCCTTTTTCAATAAAATGGTAAAAAATTCTTAATTTTCGTTGATCGATTTCTTATATCAGTGATTTAATAAAACTTTTAACTAAAAGAATAAAATTAAATAGTCAAAATAGGAGAAGCTATATACTTAACAAAACTATACTAAGCTATATACTTAATTAATTAATCACTAAGCTATATATTTAACAAGATTTGTAATTACTTCCAGATTAATGTTCAAACGTCCAACACAATTCACAATAAAATAACTTTTTTTCACTTTTTGCGTATCGTTTCCCTCGCAAAATGACATGGACAGAAAGATACATTGAGTGCTAAGTATATTATATACCTCGTTTATGATACAACTTTATTTTACAATATCGACCGGTAGAGAACGCCACTTAACACAGTGAGGTGATAACACATTTAGGATTAGCCATTCAAATGTCAGGAATCAATTAGAAGTTATAACATGTGTTTCGGATTTTTAATAACGTGATACAGCAATTTTTACAAGAAGACTTGGAGGAACATAATCGTAAAGTAAGTATTAGTTGTGTGATTAATTAGAGCGTATCTAATTTTATATTTTTAAATATATTATGTACTTCTGATCTTTCTTACAAAGTACGAAATTATATCATTATCAAACAGCATTTCACTTACTGTTTATTATTGATTAATTTAAAATCTAAATTAAATTTTGTTATTGTAGTAAAATGTTATATTAATTGTCTTTTATAAATCAACGAACATCTTTTAAATTACTTTTTAGTTTTATTATAAAGCTGAATACAAATAATCATAAAGATTATTTAAGTTATAGTTACTGTATTCTAAATTTTTCTACGCTCAAGTACCATAAAAGATGAAGAGATGGCAGTGATAGTATGTTTTCTTTTATAAATTTTCTCAATGATTTGATCTCGGTTGATACATGTATCAATCGATTTAGTAACCTACTTTACCAATATTTCTAGCGCATTTTTATCGATTGTCGATTATCGGTAATAGTTTCTTTCTTTCCTTACCGACAGTTTGCTAAATGTATATTTCCTCATAGAAGTTAATTTCATTTTTGATAAACAATGCCATATTTGATTTTGAGTCCTACTTCAAGTTCACTTCCAATAAAGCAGTTCTGTATCCCTCGCTTTCCAAATTATCGAATCAGCTCTTGAATGCAACTCGATCAGAGTTTATCTGTTCCTTCGAACTCGTTTCGCTGACCAAGCTTGCCCCTGAGTAGGAACAGGAAACAAACTTCTGGTAAACAGGTCAAGAAAAATTTATAATCTCTTTAGAAATCATTCCGAGATAAAAACAGCGAAATAATTTTTCCCAGAGCACGTAGGTTAGCAATTAGTTTAAAGCGAATTTTACAGTATCCAACGCCGTAGAACCTTAAATTTAAGCGCTTAAAGATTAAGGGATCGCGTCTTATCTAATAAGAAGGTCTACCTTAAAACCTCGGTTTTACGTTTCATTAAAGAACGTTCCGGCAGCGTGCACCTGTACAGGGTGCTCCATAATCATGGCGCAAACGTTGAGGCGGAACTTCTGCGTGAAACAATAAGTCGATAATATAGAATAAAAATAAATAATTGATAAAAAGTTATTTTACGTATGGAAATAAGTCGAAAATGTAGAATAACACTTTTTCATGGGACGCTCTATTTCCAAGAAAATGAAATTTGAAAATTTGTCAAATATACTTAAACCTGGTTAATTCTGAACTGGAGAGAACTAAATAATTGACAGGAGCTTGTTCTACGTGTAAAGATAAACCAAAAGTTAGAATAGAAGTTTCTCATAGGGCACTCAGTCTTCAAGTGGATGAAAACGTGACTTTGGACGAGAAAACTTTATTTTACATTTTAAATTTATTTTCTCACATAGAACCGCTGCTTTACCGAATGTACCATGGTTACTGGAACACCCTGTATGACACGCAAGGCAATATCGCTGAAGCGACCCTTAAAAAATGATTTTTGTCATAATCCACCGGCTCTCCGCAGAATAATTTGCCCCGAGACGATATCCTAAGGAAGCCAGCCTGTGGTTTATAATCTGCCTTGTATTTCCATACAAATTAACGACGCACTTCGGGGCCTGGACACGAAATTTCTGGCATCTTTCGAGACCAACAGAGACGGAGAGAGAGGTTGGACGCCTTTTTCACGACACAAAGGAAAAGCCGGCTATTTGTCTGCCTCCCCTGGCTGGTCTCTGTTATTAAAGCCCCTCGTGTCTTTATTTCACTGGGCCATTGTCGAGCTTGGGAAAAAGCTTGTGTCAGAGTTTGCCTCTAGTTTGATAGCCCCAAAACAGAAACGGGAATTTCAGACGCCTTGTCTTCCTGAAAATAAGTTTAGCCCGCAGTGTCTTTAATTTGATAGAAGGTGGACGCTTTATCGCAATCTTTTATCTGGCGATACAATTTCTAGTATTTTCTAGGGACATTTTTATTTGCTACTGGATAATTATTATAGTGGTACCGCTTTGTAACTGTTCTATGAATGAAAATAGTTAGATGATGAAATGTTTAACCGTTTCCTTTGACTTTCTCAAATTTAAGTTTTTATGACGAACAGAGCCCAAATAAAATGACGAAATTGTGATATATTTAGTAAGTACAAAGTTTACGAGTGAGAAATAGATTAGGATGGACTGATGTTGAAGTGTAAAGTTCTAATAGAGTGTGCAGGTACTTTGAAACAGCTTAAAATAACAGTTCAGCAATGTCGTCATTGATCCAGACTGAAAGAAGGAAAATGGAATATTTCATGACGGCCAGGCCATCAAGTGGATCGTTGGTTGGGCTTTAACAATGCTGCTTGTGACCGAGACAACAACTTATTTTCGTGTAGCTCGTGAAACTTGAATGTAATATCGGTACAAAGAGCTGAGAACTAGGCCAACCACGCAAATGTGCTCAAATGAAGCGCATTCCTGCATTCAGACAGGTTTTTTCCCATACAGTAGTCACTCAAAGAACAACACTTCATGGACCACATTTACTCCATCTATTTCACTAGCAGTTTATTACAAATGTACAATTTTAGTTAAATCAACATGATTAGAATATTTAAAACATATTTTTGTACATATCTCATTTGGGATTCGTTTCGATAGAAATATTACAAAACTGAAGGAAAAATATGAAAATTCTAAATACCCAAAAATTAGTTAAATGTACAAAATTTAAATATTTCGAACATATTTTGCCCTTTTCTTTCGAGTCCATTTATCATAAAAATCTAAATTTAAAGATACTAGAGGAACAGTACGAAATTCTAAAAATTCCAATTGTTGATTAAACTCACAAAATTATTTAAAAAATATTTTACACATAAATATTTCTTGTACATTTAGCATGAAAAATATAATTATCGCAGGGTTTTGGAGGTATCCTGAGCAGACAACGAAGAAAATTCGAGGCTGGGAAGAGCTAAGAGACGACCCTTCTCGTTATACAACTTTTAATTACAATCGGTTCGATTTCCTTTTTACTGGAGTTTCCATCTGGAGCTTCGTTAAACACAACCGTGGAGCTGACACTCGCAACGTCCGCTTATTTTTCTCTCCGCGGCCTTTTCACGGTACTGAATATCCCCCTGACATCCTTAATTAATGACGGAAATACGTTGTTAGTTCTTCGAGTGGTCGAGCTCCGCGACTGTCGTTTACGTATTAGTTTTCTCCTCCCTTCGAGACTTATCTCAGTCATTGCAAGCCATTTTCACGTTCAAATGAAGTTTAAGCTATCTACAGCCACTGTTTAAATATATCCGTAAACTTCTCTACATTTCAAGTCTGCCATCTAAATGTGGATTTGAATAGAATAGCACAAAGAAGATAATGTCTTCCACTCTAATTTCTTCCTATTTATTTATTTCTTCTCCAGTGAATTTGAATAGAGTGAGATGAAGATAATTTCTTCCACTCTAATTTCTTGCTATCTATTTTTTCTTCATTTATTACATCTAACCCAGACTTGGCTAGTCAGAATACTGTCTACTACTACTTACTTGTTGAGTAAATAACATGGAACTGAAACCTATTATTCTTTCAGTGTAGGGAGAATCTCTTCACTTCAAAGTTGCCTTTCTTTGTTACCAAAACATATGGCACATTGATACATTCTGAAGATTGACAGGTATTTATCTTGAATTTATATTTAACAGCATACTTAATCTATCCATTTAATAATATGATAAATCTATAATAAATTTATAACAACAGTGAGCCTATCTAGTGTATAAATAAAATATGAAGATAATTATTTTTGTCCAATTTCTTTGTAGATGTTATCTTAAATTGGAGAGTCCCTGTGGCTAAGCTCAGGCCTTCTAAACAGCATTCTGAAGTTCCTGGAATTAAGGTGATCTTCTAAGCTTCTTAGGAGAAGTGCAAATGAATATTCTATTTCATGCTGATGACCCTCTAACCGCGTTCTCAGCGTCTCACGAATCACGGCGGATAAGAAATTGGCATTGTAGCATTTATCAGCGCATCAGCTGGTATCTCGTACTCTCATTAATGAGAATTATGTCAAGGAATCGTATCGATTAAAGCTTAGCCTAGATACTCGGCGAAGAGGCGTCGCTCCATTGATTTACTATCATGCGTTGCCTACAAATTTACCACTCAGATGATGTTACTTCAAAACACATCTTTGTCTTCTCGCCGGGAATGAGCGCCACTGAAATAGTTCAAGAAGTTAAATTGATATAACAAGTCTGTGCTTCATCTGGGCACATAATATTTCATATATAAAATCCTTTTAAGATACGAGGTTCCTTAGTACGGATTTATTGTTCTTAGATCCTCCTGGGCCTACCTCCTGTCTAGTTCAAATTTAATGTCTTATTACCAAGGATCAGCTCTACTTGCTATAACAGATTTGTGCTTCATTTGTGGGGATGCAATATCTTGTAAATAAAATCTCCCGATTTTGGTTCAACCTTTTGCCTAGTTCAACTTGGAATATTGCTTATGATCAAAGATCAGTACTACTTGGTATAATAAATCTGAACACAGTATTTCATAAATTTGGTAGTACATATAAGCAAATGTTAAACCTTAGCAACAGTAGAGTAATTAAAGTGTAATATAATGGATATAATAAAATGAAGCGATGAGAGATTATATTTCAAATATAATATAGATGCAGGAGAAGATAGGAAGAATCCATCTCGACGCTCTTAATTAAAATACGTCAGTTACTATCTTTATTCAATAAATATAATATTACATCATAACATAAGGAATATCGTGGTGTGTAATTGTCCTCATCCAGCTGGACAGCTCGCAAGCAACTATTCTTGCGAGTGGTCCCAGCGATTTGCAAATATATCTCTATATACGTGTATTACACACGTGCATGCCGTGTGCACACGTACACGTATGTATACATATACCATCTTTAATATAGATCTTTCTTCTCTAGAGACAGCACAAACACGTAGTATGTTACAATATCGTTACAAGGACAGTCACGGATCTCCGGCGATCGTTTTTTTTTTTTTTTTTAATCTAATTCTCCGGTATTCCAACGCGAATCTCTTGGTGGTGACGTGTTCAACAACCATCTTGATATTTTACTTTCTTCAGTTGGCCCACTTGGAGACAGGTTGTCCCTTTGCCAGTAACTAGTGTTTTCTTCTTCGAAGATTGGTACTAGTGTCTTCATATACGAGTTTTTTCAGATTATAGATTTTCTACTACTTGTACTTTAAAAATTTTTTAAATAATTGTACTTCAATTTTTCTGGTTACAAAACATTAGACACTAATTTATACTTTCTTAGTGTAAAGCATAGTTAAATCAATAAAAATAATGAATAGAATTAAAGTTAAAAGAAACTGAGCGTATTTTTTTATCTCTGTCCTACAGTTTCTCCATTACCAGGACATGCTATTAATCACATCACCAACGATTTACTTGTTTATATCATCAAATTCATCGAGTACTTGAATTAGAAAACTAAGAAGTAAATAACCTGAGCTTAATTACAGATGCACACAAATGCATCATGTGCGTTGGAGTCCTCTTGCAAAATATTACTAGCAGTGGAATAAAATTTCCAGCAGCAGAATCGTCAGTGAAATTTTTCCTAGCATATGGTATATCTTCTCCAAAACTTACGAATAAAATAACTAACTAAACAACGTAATATATATAAATTGAAAAATTTATTTTGAATATACTTCCTGATACTTTATTTAGATACCCCTAATTCCAAGAAAGAGTCATTGATAAAATTTGTAAAAATGACAAATATTCAACAGATAAAATTAAAAACACTTTAACAATCGTATAACAAATGTTTATATAAGCCACTCTAGGTTTGAAGAGTTGTTGAAATAAGCTGGTCACAAGAAATTGTAACCTAACCTCTTCTCTGACCAAGAAGCATACTTCAATGAAGGGTTTAGTTGTAAAAATTCGCGTGGAACCCGTACGACGCTTCCTCCCTTGCTAATTAGTCTAATATTTACACGAGTCTGTCGTACAGCGGATGCCTGATCGAACCTTTTCGTCTCTCCAGCCGGATTCGCTTAGCAAAAGTAAAAAATAGGTACTTTCCAGCCTTCAGGCTCAACTAAATCGTGTCCCCGCTAGAATTGGAAGAGCGTTGGAAGTCACCAGTGGTTTCTGGCGATTGATTTCATTTTCTTTCATCACTCTGTTTGGAGAAGGAAGAGAGAGTCTTATCGTTTAACATTTTGCATATGAAAATAGGTGTATACCATTTACATTATATATCTCACGCTATCACAATATACGGTCTAAGGTTAAGTCCAGTTTTGATATGTACAATATAATATATTATTTATAGTATTTCACACGGTGAGTCCATTTAGCTAAAACATTTGACGTGTATTCTACAAATCATCTGTTTTTATGGGGAAAACTTTATTGTCCTAAGCGAAGTAACCTACTAGTTCTTAGAGGAACTTAAAATATTTAGAAGATTTATGAGAATATATTAGTTTATTTGTAAACTTTTCCTTACTTTGCATATTAAAAAAGAAATTAAAAAGAAGCTTTCCAACAACCATTACATTGTTAAAGAATCGGAATTAATACTTCCCACAAAACTGTTTCAATTCACCATCTTGTCATCTGGGTTTTTTTTTGCGGAGCTGATCAATTATGAAATTGAAGGTCTAGGAATCTTTTTTGATTAATTTCCAAAACAAACTATCCATTCTCAAGAATAATATCAATCATAAAGTTATTCAAACGCATAAGCTAAGTGGAGCACCCTGTTCACCATAATCCACACTATTCCCATGCGCCTCGCGCGAACTGAATCTCTACCTTTGTACAGATTACTAGTCTGTAATGCACTTTGATCGTTTGATTGTGTCGTCAGTTTGTTTTGACATGCTTCTGAAGCCAGGTCTCGCGCGATAGTCCCTTTAAAGTATCTGGGAGTAAAAATTGACTGGTGTAGAAACATCTGAATGGTTTAAGTGACAGAGGCCGGGCTTCAGAAATGATTTCTGACTCCTACATATTCCTACAGTCGTGTAAGATGATTTGAGGAGCATAGGAAACCTTGTGAATCTAACGTGAAGTCAGAGGACACAGTGAGCATGTATAATTTCTCTTCTTACGTGGACTCTCTCTTCCTGTCCCTGCCTGCCTAATTAGAAACTCAACTAAAAAGTAGAGAATGGAGCACAGTGTGATGGCCTGGTTTGTGTATGTACACTGATGTCGACACAGTCAACATCACCGTGGCGTCTAAGTATGTACACTGAATTGACCATGGAATACAAGGTAACAAATGGGGCAAGAAGAACACGGTCCCAGCGCCATCTGTAGGGCAATTCCCTCTCTGATTCCAGTGGATTGCACGAAGACCCGAAGAGGTAGCATCTGCCAGGGCAGTGTCCTGTTGGGAAGGCAGGCAAACGCTTCTGCTGGGCTTACGATCATTGGACGAAGTTTACATTGAATGTTTCCACCTCCATGGGCTGTAGACTCACCCCCTGGAGGCCGTCCTTTAGCCTCTGCTTCGTCTTGGTGCCGGTTAGCGAAGTCTTGGTCACATTAAGATTCGCTAGTTTGAAGAACGAAGTCCCTTGACCAATTTTCTCAGTCAGTGGACAGTGTTTCATGGCCACGTCCACTCCCACAGTGCAACTGTAACCTTGTCTATGGAGCACCATCAGGGCACTATTCACAGGGAAGTGTGGCAGCTTTTGATCGTGATTGGTCCTCAAATTTAACAGATGCAGATCACAGGGGAAACTTTGACTTAGTAGCCTAACCTCTGGTGCCATTGCTATGTCACCTTCTGTACCATCCACTACGAAAATGTTTACAGGATAGTTGAGAGCGTTGCTTAGATGATTGGCGAAGAGGGAAGGCTTGGAGTACTTGTCCTTTTCCCCGGTGATGTCTTCTAGTAGTAGCCAGTGCTTGATGACAGTTCTACGATTGTCCAGAAGACCTTCACCCATTCCTCTGGAGTCATCGTATAGCGTTCTCCTGTCTAACATCACTTCTAGCCAGCCTGGCTGATAACTGGCTGCTCCTTGGCAGTGATTCACCAACAGAGTAAGTCTGTGATTGGTGTCTTCTATGTAGGCCATAGTGGTGATGGGAAAGTAGTTACCTTCGATGCCAATTCTCTCTATCTTCGTCCTTTTGATCATCTGGTGACCGTTTAGGTCTGTATAAAACTCTGGAGGGTCACCATTCAGGATATCAGTTTGTAGACGCATGAACATTTCTGTTTCACGATTCTTTGGCGGAGTTTCAAAATCCACAATATTTCTCAGATAGATAGCCTCGCCTAGTCCGTCGTCTCTATGATAAATGGCCACGTGGTGGCTCAACAACTTTCCATACTCGACTGTCAGCCTCGAACTCAGGCTTCCACTAACAATGTAGATCTTTTGATGAGGGGTGTACGCTTCGAGAACGTCCTTATCGATGTCTCGAAGATTAGGATCAGGCATGAACAAATAGGCCCCACTGTGAAACTGCGCAGACGGATAGGCAGCGAATTGAATGGCGCATTGCATGATCTTACCAGTCGCCTTTTTGGTCACCCTCTTCAGGAACCCGGTCTGACCATCGAACAGCAGTTTCATCCTTTGGTTTTCCAACTGAACGTCGCCTACTTGCATAGGTTTGATGGGAAATACGTTGTCCTTGCCACATCTGCTGCAATACACCGTGGAAATAGCCTCCATGGGCACCTTATCTACCTGCTGAAGATGATACGTGGCGATGGACAAAGGTTTCAATTCAACCACAAATAACAAAACGTAAACATCGTGAGTGATGCTCGTGGCGTTCATCACAGGAGCTATCTGATACGGAATAGGGTTCTTCTGTGTATCCAGAACCCTAATTTTGTAGGAAGTGACTTTGAGACTGATCACCTCCTGTCTGGGCTGAGCCAGTGGGTTGAATAGGACTATCTTCTTAGTTTCCTGACCATTGATACCAATGGGTATCTTTTTTGGTAGCTTTTCGTAACTGTCTCTATCCGATTCAGCCAGAACATACACAGAATTAGGCTTGCTGGCGCTTCCAGCCAGAGACTGGATGGCGAAACTCTGGAGACTGGTCGTGTCTGAAATAGATTCGAACAGTTTTAGAGCATAGTCCTTCATGACGAAAGACTTGGAGGTGCCAGTGATGGCATCGTGATGTTGGAAGAGACCTAAATTTCTTCTGGCCTTCACCAGTTTCTCGAAATAAGTCTCATACAGCATGAAGTCTTTGCCAGATTGTTTGGCCACGTTTAGAGCTATGGTGTAGAGGATCTCAGCTGATCGGAGATTAGCTTCCAACTCACGGTCCAAAATTTTCATATACGGCCTCGTAGTGAAGTAACCGCTCCAATAGGCTGGTCTGCCCTCGCTGAAGATGTCGGAGTATACGAAGAAATCGCCCTTCAATGTTGGGAACTCCTCGATTCGTTTTCTGATTTCACGGAAGTAGTCTTTAGGTGTACCGAACACTATTTCTGCATTGTACTCTTCCTTTCTACTGTTAATGTAGTCCATTAGGATTTTATAGTTGGTGTACTGTTGGTCCCATTCGATAGCATGGTCGTATCTGAAATAGAGTAGAATATGGAGCTAGTAAATACATTATGCAGTACAGTTTTTCACATTTTCAAGAAAATCGGACTGCAATACGAGTACACAGCTTCAAAAGTGATAATTATCTATTTAATTCTCTAATTATTTCTATCGCAAAATTCGAATTAACCCTCACCTAAAATCATCCCCAAGCGGCATCAACACCACGTTATGCGTGAACAGTGACCCGGTCCTAGAATACTGTTCCAAAAGTAGCTCAGCCATCTGTTTCACATTGTTGGGCGTAATCTCCACCGCCCTGACCGAATACTCGGTATACTCTCCACGAATTTTCCTAAAGTCGAAGTTCAGACACACATGAGGATGTGGACCACAGGAATGCTTGATGTTGTAGATATCGAACGGTTGATTATGAGTCAACATATCAGCCTTGCCGGTTTGATCCCAGGGCTGTACCCAGGTGAAGTCACCGTACTGTTCTTTGGCGAACCACTGCTTCCACGCATAGTGTATTCTCTGGATGACTGTACCAGAAGCTCCAGAGGCTTTCAGGAAGTATGGTATAGTACCACCATGACCAAAAGGATCCACGGACCAACCAGATTCTGGGATCACGTCCAGGTTCGTCTTCAGCCACTGGTGACCTGGAATCAAAAAGACATGAATCGGGTCAATTAAAAAATACCAGTCTGCAGGCTGTGAATAGGGAATGAAGAGCTTCAGTTTGCACAATAGTTAGCAACGCCGCGGAATAATCGGCTTTTCTGGTATGCCGAGTACTGGCAAGCCATCCGGCCGTTTAATGTCCTGGGGACGGTTAGGTGAATCTTTTGAGGCTTCTGCAGGTCTCATTAAGACAGACACAGGTCTTGTACAAATGAAAAGGATCGATGCGAACAGCGTCGTTAAATTCGAAGAACGTCTTTTGAGTGTCGTTCGTTCGTACCGCCGATCACGAGACACTTGTCGTCGTGTAAATATCTCCCGGGCTCGTTTAAAAGCTCATGCTCCACGGGAGAACAGCAGCTTCTTCTCGAGCGCTTTCAGGCGAAACAAGTAGAATCCGCGCGGTACGATTCGATGCAAGTTCCTTATAAAAGTGGAAATCTAAGATGTGTGTATGTGTGTTTATGTTCATCGATTATTCTCGAAACGGTTGGGTCCAGAAATTAATCCGTATCCTATCCACTAACTATCCATTTCCAGGACTTCCCAGTCGATCAAATAAATCATCCATCAGAAGGATGGTTGCTTTAGGAAACAGTGTGACTATTTGGGAAAAAGAAGAACGAAATAGGAAAAGATGGTAACAGGTTTGGTTGGCCATTGTACCAGAGGTATTCGATAATTTAGACTCGATTTCTCACGGCCGAGACCAGTTTCGATACGTGGTCGTAGTGGACGGTGTAATCGCAGCCTATTTATCAGTTCTCACCCTCCTAACATTCCTCGCCGGTCAAACAACCCCCCTTGACCCTGTGCAACAGGGGGGAGTTAATCCACATCCGTTGCCACAGGATAGAAACTGCGTTTCGGTTTCTCGATCGACAATTTATGGTGTCATACGGTTCGCAGCGCCTCTAGCGACGATTCCAGTAACTACCCTTAGGTATACGACTGCTTATCTACGTTTATTAACTCCATAAACTGCGTTTATGGCCGAGCCTCATTCTCGCTGATCGCTTGATAAAAATTAATTAGAAATTGTTTTATGGACGGAGTAAAGTTTCGTGATTAATTTCAGGCCAGAAATTGTATTATATTTCATGGGGAAACGTGAGTCGATCGAGGGAAGAGACTGTTTAGAAAATTGTATACATTGCAGATGGAGAGAAGGAACGCGGTACAGTATTCGATGTGCAATCGTAGCAACGTATTTCTTTATTTTATTCCGACGTCGCTTTGGTCTTTGTATTTTCGAAGAGAAAACGAATTCACACGGGCTTCTAGTTTCCCTCGATAAACGATCGTTGATCGAATCCAATGAAATGCTCGGGTACAATGGAATAGAATTCCCTGCGATCTGCGCGACTTCTGACGTGGGAAATGAACTACTGGGCAGAGTCGAGCTTTTGGATTGTCGTGATAAACTGTTTTTTTTTTTTTTTTTTTTTTTAATTATGAAACGATTCTTTGACTTTTTCAAGTTTATGCATGAAAATGACAGAATTCGCTTCACACAAAAAGAAACCACAAATGCGAAGTTTCATAAATGAAATTCGAAATACCGTTCCAAGAACAGTACGTAATTGAGTTAATACGGTTTTAGGAGAAAGAGGCAAACGGAGACAGGTCCAATTATCAGGCTAATGCAATCGTCTGAAGCGTCCCCGAAATTCCTGCGAAACCGAATTCGAACCCTATCCGCATGGACGAGCATCAGAACAGCCCAGCAACAACAACAACAACCAACAGATGCACTTGCTGTGCATGCAACGATGTGCAGCTAAGCGTGCGTGTTAACGCACGATGTCGCGTGGATGCAGCCTGTTCTCTATGGGCTCTTCCTAACCTAAGTACAACGCTCTTGCGGATTTAGGTTAGCTCATTAACGACCAACATTGCGCTCCAGCAATATCTAATCTGCCATCTTCCTTTTCAATCAATCTACATTTTCCAGTTCTGCTTTTTGACATTGCAATTGCGAAACGGCTTGAAAACGGATTGGAAAAAGAAGGGGCTCGTTGAGTTGAAATTCTCCAATCATTCGCTCAATATTTTTCCCACGTCGATTCTACTATTTGTACGAAACTCAAAGAGGTTAGACGGATCTTACGAGCAGATAGAAATATCAGACAATGAAATAGCAACATCGTGGAATAATTATTTTGTTGAGGTTATTGGATGTAGGTGGCCTGTGGCAAATTGTTACAGGACAAGTTTACCATCAGCAGAAGCGACACGTAGAAAACAAATAGGAAATACAAAATGGACTTAAAAATGGCATTAAACGAATGATACGTGTTTCGTCTGGCGACTCTCTACCTAGACCAGGCCACACGCCGCGGGCAAGTTGGCAACCAGATGTCTTCACATACTTACTGAGTCCCTCAATAGTCTCAAGCACCTCCCATAAACCTCAGGAATTTCTAGCTAAAGGTCCTTCATACCGAACAAACATTCTTTCATTGAATTATGTTTCCAAAGCTTATTGTCCACCACGGCTTGACACGGGAAAGTTGGCTCTTCTCACGTATGAGGCCTCCCACTAGCAACTTCATCTCGAGGGCGGCTAGTACCCTTCCTCACCTACCAATCCAGCAAACAGCCAATTGACAACGAAGCCTATTTCCCTCTCTTATAACGAAACCTTGTCCTTAACGAATCAGCTCATCTCATGTCCTCGGACCCACCCATCGCTAGCTTTCCTCCGCCACCGCATCATTGCCAAACGCCACTGATTTTCCATCTTTCGAACGGTCAACACCTTTGACCGAGTTCCTACCATTAGATCAGTCACCTACTCAACTTATACATACGCACCAGCGTAACTATATTCGTTACAAAGTTGTTGGAATAAACTATAATTTATACTTATTAAATAAGTGTAAATTCAATCAAACCACCCGTATTATCGTAATAGAAATATGGGGATCGATCGGTTCGTGGCGTCGATCGTTTAATCGTAAGGGGAATTTACGACTCCCGTTGACGTGCTTCCTCGCGATCGCGTCTCTCCGCGAACGGTCGTAACAGTAGGAAAAATATATGTAGTAACCTACAAATGTGTTTGTTTTTCTTATCTAGAGCAAGGATAAGAAAGGATGGTTTATTCAGAGTTAAGTTCAAGTTTATTCGTACAAGCAATACTCAACACAAAACCGACTACAAATATCGCCGTACGTCTTAACACTCGGCTTCCAACCTCTCAACTGCTTAAACTCAAACTGCTCCACTCAACTGCGACAACTCGACTCCTCAAACTCAACTGCTACATTCAACGGACTCTACTCAATTGCCTCTCCGCAACTGACTGACTCAACTGACTCTACTCGACTGCCTAACGTCTTCTGTCTGTCTTCCAGATGTGCCTGGCCCATTCCCAGGTAGATCCCCTTCAATTACCCCAATGTTGTAAAGGGCCACAGGTATGACCCATTGTTAAGTGCGTCCTTTTTCCCGATACTACATATATATTTGAATATAAAAGTGTAAGTACAAAGTTCGGAATACAATTGAGCTGATCCAGATCCGCACGCTAGCAGCGTTACCCTATGACTGAAAATCCTGAAACCAACGTTGCACGTGTACCGTTTTTGGTTTGTCTTCGACAGTCTTTTGTCTATGCGCTGTCGATGGCTTCGATGCTTGAGAAAGCTAAAGACCAGATGTAGAGTTCTCTTAGAAGTGGCGACCACTTCAACATTTTTAAACGTTTCAAAGATCAGCCACTAAGATGATAATGGCCACGTGGACTCAGATGACAAAATGCTGAATTGAAACAATTTTATGGGAAGTATTAATTCTGCTTCTTTGACATTATTATTGATATATGTATGTAGTATCGGGAAAAGGGACGTACCTGATAATGGGTCATACCTGTGGCCCCTTACAACATTGGGGTAATTGAAGGGGATCTACCTGAGAATGGGTCAGGCACATCCGGAGAACATAGGGAAGACGTTAGGCAGTTGAGTCAGTCGAGTAGAGTCGAGTAGGGTCAGTTGAGTAGAGTCAGTTGAGTGGAGCAGTTTGAGTTCAAGCAGTTGAGAAGTTGGAAGCTGAGTTTAAGACGTACGACGATTGTAGTCAGTTTTGTGTTGAGTATTGCTTGTACGAATAAACTTGAACTTAA